>CANTAL010000102.1:0-572500 GCA_947650365.1 Chamaelirium japonicum
ATTAGAATGGATCGTACGAAGGAATTAGATTGGATCATACGAATGAAATAGAATGGATCGTACGAAGGAATTAGAATGGATCGTGCAAATGAATTAGAATGGATCGTGCGAATGAATTAGAATAGATCGTACGAATAAATTAGAATAGATTGTGCGAATGAATTAGAATGGATCATTCGAATGAATTAGAATGGATACATTCGTGCGAATGAATTAGAATGGATCGTATGAATGAATAAGAATAGATTGTATGAATGAATTCGAATGGATCGTACGAATGAATTAGAATGGATACATTCGTGTGAATGTATTAGAATGGATCATACGAAGGAATTAGGGTGGATCGTACGAATGAATTAGAATGGATACATTCGTGCGAAAGAATTGGAATGGATTGTATGAATGAATTAGAATGGATCGTATGAAAGAATTAGAATGGATCGTACGAATGAATTAGAATAGATCGTATAAATGAATTAGAATGGATCGTACAAATGAATTAGAATGGATCGTGCGAATGAATTAGAATGGATCGTACGAATGAATTAGAATGGATACATTCGTGCGAATGTATTAGAATGGATCGTACGAATGAGTAAGAATGGATCGTATGAATGAAATAGAATGGATCGTACGAATGAATTAGAATGGATCGTGCTAATGAATTAGAATGGATCGTATGAATGAATTAGAATAGATTGTGCGAATGAATTAGAATGGATCTTACGAATGACTTAAAATGGATTGGATGAATGAATTAGAATTGATCATGCAAATTAATTAGAATGGATCGTACGAATGAATTAGAATGGATACATTCGTGTGAATGAATTAGACTGGATCGTACGAATGAGTAAGAATGGACCGTACGAATGAAATAGGATAGATTGTGCGATGTATTAGAATGGATCATACGAATGAATTAGAATAGATACATTCGTGCGAATGAATTAGAATGGATCGTATGAATGAATTAGAATGGATCGTGCGAATGAATTAGAATGGATCGTACGAATGAATTAGAATGGATCGTACGAATGAATTAGAATGGATCGTGCGAATGAATAAGAATGGAACGTACGAATGAATTAGAATGGATACATTCGTGCGAATGAATTAGAATGGATCGTACGAATGAGTAAGAATGGATCGTACAAATGAGATAGAATCGATCGTACGAATGAATTAGAATGGATCATGCTAATGAATTAGAATGGATCGTACGAATGAATTAGAATTGATTGTGCAAATGAATTAGAATGGATCGTACGAATGAATTAGAATGCATACATTCGTGCGAATGAATTAGAATAGATCGTATGAATGAATTGGAATAGACCGTACGAATGAATTAGAATGGATGCATTCATGCGAAAGAATTAGAATGGATTGTATGAATGAATTAGAATGGATCGTATTAATGAATTAGAATGGATCGTACGAATGAATTAGAATGGATCGTACGAATGAATTAGAATGGATCGTATAAATGAATTAGAATGGATCGTGTGAATGAATTAGAATGGATCGTATGAATGAATTAGAATGGATACATTCGTGCGAATGAATTAGAATGGATCGTACAAATGAGTAAGAATGGATCGTACCAATGAAATAGAATGGATCGTACGAATGAATTAGAATGGATCGTGCTAATGAATTAGAATGGATCGTACGAATGAATTAGAATAGATTGTGTGAATGAATTAGAATGGATTGTACAAATGAATTAAAATGGATACATTCGTGCGAATGAATTAGAATGGATCGTACGAATGAATTAGAATGGATCGTATGAATGAATTAGAATGGATCGTGTGAATGAATTAGAATGGATCGTATGAATGAATTAGAATGGATCATGCGAATGAATTAGAATGGATCGTACGAATGAATTAGAATTGATACATTCATGCGAATGAAGTAGAATGGATCGTACGAATGAGTAAGAATGGATCGTACGAATGAAATAGAATGGATCGTACGAATGAATTAGAATGGATCGTGCTAATGAATTAGAATGGATTATACGAATGAATTAGAATAGATTGTGCGAATAAATTAGAATGGATCATATGAACGAATTAGAATGGATCGTATGAATGAATTAGAATGGATCGTGCGAAAGAATTAGAATGGATCGTAAGAATGAATTAGAATGGATACATTCGTGCCAATGAATTAGAATGGATCATACGAATGAGTAAGAATGGATCGTACGAATGAAATAGAATGGATCGTATGAATGAATTAGAATGGATCGTGCTAATGAATTAGAATAGATCGTACGAATGAATTAGAATAGATTGTGCGAATGAATTAGAATGGATCGTACGAATGAATTAGAATGGATACATTCGTGCGAATGAATTAGAATGGATCGTATGAATGAATTAGATTGGATCGTATTAATGAATTAGGATGGATCGTACGTATGAATTAGAATGGATAAATTCATGGGAATGAATTAGAATGGATCGTACGAACTAATAAGAATGGATCATACGAATGAAATAGAATGGATCGTACGAAGGACTTAGAATGGATCGTACGAAGGAATTAGAATGGATCGTAAGAAGGAATTAGAATGGATACATTCGTGCAAAAGAATTAGAATGGATTGTATGAATGAATTAGAATGGATCGTGCAAATGAATTACAATGGATCGTGTGAATGAATTAGAATGGATCGTTCGAATGATCTAGAATAGATTGTGCGAATGAATTAGAATAGATCATACGAATGAATTAGAATGGATACATTCTTGCGAATGAATTAGAATGGATCGTATGACTGAATTAGAATGGATCGTCTGAATTAATTTGAATGGATTGTACGAATGAATTAGAATGGATCATACGAAGGAATTAGGGTGGATCGTACGAATGAATTAGAATGGATACATTCGTGCAAAAGAATTAGAAAGGATTGTATGAATGAATTAGAATGGATCGTATGAATGAATTAGAATGGATCGTGCGAATAAATTAGAATGGATCGTATGAATGAATTAGAATGGATCGTATGAATGAATTAGAATGGATCGTGCGAATGAATTAGAATGGATCGTACGAATAAATTAGAATAGATACATTCGTGCAAATAAACTAGAATGGATCATACGAATGAGTATGAATGGATCGTACGAATGAAATAGAATGGATCGTACGAATGAATTAGAATGGATCGTAATAATGAATTAGAATAGATCGTACGAATGAATTAGAATAGATTATGCGAATGAATTAGAATGGATCGTACGAATGAATTAGAATGGATCGTATGAATGAATTAGAATTGATCGTGCAAATGAATTAGAATGGATCGTACGAATAAATTAGAATGGATACATTCGTCCGAATGAATTAGAATGGATCGTACGAATTAGTAAGAATGGATCGTTCCAATGAAATAGAATGGATCGTACGAATGAATTAGAATGGATCGTGCTAATGAATTAGAATGGATCGTACGAATGAATTAGAATAGATTGTGTGAATGAATTAGAATGGATTGTACGAAAGAATTATAATGGATACATTCGTGCGAATGAATTAGAATGGATTGTATGAATGAATTAGAATGGATCATATGAATGAATTAGAATGGATCATGCGAATGAATTAGAATGGATCGTACGAATGAATTAGAATGGATCGTACGAATGAATTAGATTAGATCGTATGAATGAATTAGAATGGATCGTGCGAATGAATTAGAATGGATCGTATGAATGAATTAGAATGGATACATTCGTCCGAATGAATTAGAATGGATCGTACGAATGAGTAAGAATGGATCGTACGAATGAAATAGAATGGATCGTACTAATGAATTAAAATCGATCGTGCTAATGAATTAGAATGGATCGTATGAATGAATTAGAATAGATTGTGCGAATGAATTAGAATGAATCGTACGAATGAATTAGAATGGATACATTCGTGCGATGGAATTAGAATGGATCGTACGAATGGATCGTACGAAGGAATTAGAATGAATTAGAATGGATACATTCGTGCGAATGAAATAGAATGGATCGTATGAATGAATTAAATTGGATCATATGAATGAATTAGAATGGATCGTACGTATGAATTAGAATGGATACATTCCTGAGAATGAATCAGAATGGATAGAACGAAGGAATTAGAAAGGATCGTACGAAGGAATTAGAATGGATCGTATGAAGGAATTAGAATGGATCGTACAAATGAATTAGAAAGGATACATTCGTGCAAAAGAATTAGAATGGATTGTATGAATGAATTAGAATGGATCGTACAAATGAATTAGAATGGATCGTGCGAATGAATTAGAATGGATCGTATGAATGAATTAGAATAGATTATGCGAATGAATTAGAATGGATCATACGAATGAATTAGAATGGATACATTCGTGTGAATGAATTAGAATAGATCGTATGAATGAATTAGAATGGATCGTATGAAAGAATTCGAATGGATCTTACGAATGAATGAGAATGGATACATTCATGCGAATGAATTAGAATGGATCATACGAAGGAATTAGGGTGGATCGTACGAATGAATTAGAATGGATAAATTCGTGCGAAAGAATTAGAATAGATTGTATGAATGAATTAGAATGGATCGTATGAATGAATTAGAATGGATCGTGCGAAGGAATTAGAATGGATCGTACGAATGAATTAGAATGGATTGTATGAATGAATTAGAATAGATCGTGCGCATGAATTAGAATGGATCGTACGAATGAATTAGAATGGTACATTCGTGCGAATGAATTAGAATGGATCGTACGAATGAGTAAGAATAGATCGTACGAATGAAATAGAATGGATCGTATGAATGAATTAGAATGGATTGTGCGAATGAATTAGATTGGATCGTGCGAATGAATTAGAATGGATCGTACGAATGAATTAGAATGGATATATTCGTATGAATAAATTAGAATGGATACATTCGTACGAATGAATTAGAATGGATCGTATGAATGAATTAGAATGGATCGTATGAATGAATTCGAATGGATCGTACGAATGAATTAGAATGGATATATTCATGCGAATGAATTAGAATGGATCATATGAAGGAATTAGGGTGGATCATACGAATGAATTAGAATGGATACATTCGTGCGAAAGAATTAGAATGGATTGTATGAATGAATTAGAATGGATCATATGAATGAATTAGAAAGGATCATGCGAATGAATTAGAAAGGATCATACGAATGAATTAGAATGGATCGTACGATTGAATTAGAATGGATAGTATGAATGAATTAGAATGGATCGTGCGAATGAATTAGAATGGATCGTACGAATAAATTAGAATGGATACATTCATGCGAATGAATTAGAATGGATCGTACGAATGAGTAAGAATGGATCGTACGAATGAAATAGAATGGATCGTACGAATGAATTAGAATGGACCGTGCTAATGAATTAGAGAGGATCATACGAATGAATTAGAATAGATTGTGCGAATGAATTAGAATAGATCGTACGAATGAATTAGAATGGATACATTCGTGCGAATGAATTAGAATGGATCGTATGAATGAATTAGATTGGATCGTATGAATGAATTAGAATGGATCGTACGCATGAATTAGTATGGATACATTCATGGGAATGAATTAGAATGGATCGTACGAAGGAATTAGAATAGTTCATACGAATGAAGTAGAATGGATCGTACGAAGGAATTACAATGGATCGTACGAAGGAATTAGAATGGATCGTACGAAGGAATTAGAATGGATACGTTAATGCAAAAGAATTAGAATGGATAGTATGGATGAATTAGAATAGATCGTGCAAATGAATTAGAATGGATCGTGCAAATGAATAAGAATGGATCGTACGAATGAATTAGAATAGATTGTGCGAATGAATTAGAATGGATCATACGAATGAATTAGAATGGATACATTCGTGCGAATGAATTGGAATGGATCGTATGAATGAATTAGAATAGATCGTATGAATGAATTCGAATGGATCGTACGAATGAATTAGAATGGATACATTCGTGCGAATGAATTAGAATGGATCATACGAAGGAATTAGGGTGGAGCGAACAAATGAATTAGAATGGATACATTCGTGCGAAAGAATTGGAATGGATTGTATGAATGAATTAGAATGGATCGTATGAATGAATTAGAATGGATCGTGCGAATGAATTAGAATGGATCGTACGAATGAATTAGAATGGATCGTATAAATGAATCGGAATGGATCGTGCGAATGAATTAGAATGGATCATACGAATGAATTATAATAAATACATTCGTGCGAATAAATTAGAATGGATCGTACGAATGAGTAAAAATGGATCGTACGAATGAGTAAAAATGGATCGTACGAATGAAATAGAATGGACCGTACGAATGAATTAGATTGGATCGTGCTAATGAATTAGAATGGATCGTACGAATGAATTAGAATAGATTTTGCGAATGAAATAGAATGGATCGTACGAATGAATTATAATAGATTGTGCGAATGTATTAGAATTGATCGTACAAATGAATTAGAATGGATACATTCGTGCGAATGAATTAGAATGGATCGTATGAATGAATTAAAATGGATCGTATGAATGAATTAGAATGGATCGTGCGAAAGAATTAGAATGGATCATACGAATGAATTAGAATGGATCATATGAATGAATTAGAATGGATCGTGCGAATGAATTAGAATGGAACGTATGAATGAATTAGAATGGATACATTCGTGTGAATGAATTAGAATGGATCGTACGAATGAGTAAGAATGGATCGTACGAATGAAATAAAATTGATCGTACGAATGAATTAGAATGGATCGTGCTAATAAATTAGAATGGATCGTACGAATGAATTAGAATAGATTGTGCGAATGAATTAGAATGGATCGTACGAATGAATTAGAATGGATACATTCGTGTGAATGAATTAGAATAGATCGTATGAATGAATTAGATTAGATCGTATGAATGAATTAGAATGGATCGTACGTATGAATTAGAATGGATACATTCATGGGAATGAATTAGAATGGATCGTACGTATGAATTAGAATGGATACATTCATGGGAATGAATTAGAATGGATCGTACGAAGAAATTAGAATGGATCGTACGAAGGAATTAGAATGGATTGTATGAATGAATTAGAATTGATACATTCGTGCAAAAGAATTAGAATAGATTGTATGAATGAATTAGAATGGATCGTACAAATGAATTAGAATGGATCGTGTGAATGAATTAGAATGGATCGTACTAATGAATTAGAATCGATTGTGCGAATGAATTAGAATGGATCATACGAATGAATTAGAATGGATACATTCGTGCGAATGAATTAGAATGGATCGTATGATGAATTAGAATGGATCGTATGAATGAATTCGAAGGGATTGTACGAATGAATTAGAATAGATACATTCGTGCGAATGAATTAGAATGGATCATACGAAGGAATTAGGGTGGATCGTACGAATGAATTAGAACGGATACATTCGTGCGAAAGAATTAGAATGGATTGTATGAATGAATTAGAATGGATCGTGCGAATGAATTAGAATGGATCGTATGAATGAATTAGAATTGATCATATGAATGAATTAGAATGGATCGTGCGAATGAATTAGAATGGATCGTACGAATGAATTAGAATGGATACATTCGTGCGAATGAATTAGAATGGATCGTACGAATGAGTAAGAATGGATCGTACGATTGAAATAGAATGGATCGTACGAATGAATTAGAATGGATCGTGCTAATGAATTAGAATGGATTATACGAATGAATTTGAATAGATTGTGCGAATGAATTAGAATGGATCGTACGAATGAATTAGAATGGATACATTCGTGTGAATGAATTAGAATGGATCATCTGAATAAATTAGAATGGATCGTATCAATGAATTAGAATGGATCGTGCGAATGAATTAGAATGGATCGTACGAATGAATTAGAATGGATCGTATGAATGAATTAGAATGGATCTTGCGAATGAATTAGAATGGGTCGTACGAATAAATTAGAAAGGATACATTCGTGCGAATGAATGAGAATGGATCGTACGAATAAGTAAGAATGGATCGTACGAATAAAATAGAATGGATCGTACGAAAGTATTAGAATGGATCGTGCTAATGAATTAGAATGGATCGTACGAAGGAATTAGAATAGATTGTGCGAATGAATTAGAATGGATCGTACGAATGAATTAGAATGGATACATTCGTACGAATGAATTAGAATGGATCTTATGAATGAATTAGATTGGATCGTATGAATGAATTAGAATGGATTGTACGTGTGAATTAGAATGGATACATTCATGTGAATGAATTAGAATGGATCGTACGAAGGAATTAGAATGGATCATACGAATGAAATAGAATGGATCGTACGAAGGAATTAGAGTGGATCGTACGAAGGAATTATAATGGATCGTACGAAGGAATTAGAATGGATCATACGAATGAATAAGAATGGATACATTTGTGCAAAAGAATTAGAATGGATTGTATGAATGAATTAGAATGGATCGTGCAAATGAATTAGAATGGATCGTGCGAATGAATTAGAATGGATCGTACGAATGAATTAGAATAGATTGTGCGAATGAATTAGAATGGATCATACGAATGAATTAGAATGGATACATTCGTGCGAATGAATTAGAATGGATCGTATGAATAAATTATAATGGATCGTACGAATGAATTAGAATGGATACATTCGTTCGAATGAATTAGAATGGATCATACGAAGGAATTAGGGTGGATCGTACGAATGAATTAGAATGGATACATTCGTGCGAAAGAATTAGAATGGATTGTACGAATGAATTAGAATGGATCATATGAATGAATTAGAATGGATCGTGCAAATGAATTAGAATGGATCGTATGAATGAATTAGAATAGATCGTGCAAATGAATTAGAATGTTTCATACGAATGAATTAGAATGGATATATTCGTGCGAATGAATTAGAATGGATCGTACGAATGAGTAAGAATGGATCGTACGAATGAAATATAATGGATCGTACGAATGAATTAGAATGGATCGTGCTAACGAATTAGAATGGATCGTACGAATGAATTAGAATAGATTGTGCGAATGAATTAGAATAGATCGTACAAATGAATTAGAATGGATCGTATGAATGAATTAGAATGGATCGTACGAATGAATTAGAATGGATCGTACGAATGAATTAGAATGGATACATTCGAGCGAAAGAATTAGAATAGATCGTACGAATGAGTAAGAATGGATCGTACGAATGAAATAGAATGGATCATACGAATGAATTAGAATGGGTCGTACGAATGAATTAGAATGGATACATTCGAGCGAAAGAATTAGAATAGATCGTATGAATGAGTAAGAATGGATCGTACGAATGAAATAGAATGGATCATACGAATGAACTAGAATGGATCAGGCTAATGAATTAGAATGGATCGTACGAATGAATTAGAAAAGATAGTGCGAATGAATTAGAATGGATTGTACGAATGAATTAGAATGGACACATTCGTGCGAATGAATTGGAATGGATCGTATGAATGAATTAGATTGGATCGTATGAATGAATTAGAATGGATCGTATGTATAAATTAGAATGGATACATTCATGGGAATGAATTAGAATTGATCATACGAAGGAATTAGAATGGATCATACGATTGAAATAAAATGGATCGTACGAAGGAATTAGAATGGATCGTACGAAGGAATTAGAATGGATCGTACGAATGAATTAGAATGGATACATTCGTGCAAAAGAATTAGAATGGACTGTATGAATGAATTAGAATGGATCATGCAAATGAATTAGAATGGATCGTGCGAATGAATTAGAATGGATCGTACGAATGAATTAGAATACATTGTGCGAATGAATTAGAATGGATCGTACGAATGAATTAGAATGGATACATTCGTGCGAATGAATTAGAATGGATCGTATGAATAAATTAAAAGGGATCGTATGAATGAATTCGAATGGATCATACGAATGAATTAGAATGGATACATTCATGCGAATAAATTAGAATGGATCATACGAAGGAATTAGGGTGGATCGTACGAATGAATTAGAATGGATACATTCATTTGAAAGAATTAGAATGGATTGTATGAATGAATTAGAATGGATCGTATGTATGAATTAGAATGGATACATTCATGGGAGTGAATTAGAATGGATCATACGAAGGAATTAGAATGGATCGTACGAAACAAATAGAATGGATCGTACGAATGAATTAGAATGGATCGTGCTAATGAATTATAATGGATCGTACGAATGATTTAGAATAGATTGTGCGAATGAATTAGAATGGATCGTATGAATGAATTAGAATGGATACATTCGTGCGAATGAATTAGAATGGATCGTATGAATGAATTAGATTGGATCGTATGAACGAATTAGAATGGATCGTACGTATGAATTAGAATAGATACATTCATGGGAATGAATTAGAATGGATCGTACGAAGGAATTGGAATGGATCGTACGAAGGAATTAGAATAGATCGTACGAATGAATTAGAATGGATACATTCGTGCAAAAGAATTAGAATGGATTGTATGAATGAATTAGAATAGATTGTACAAATGAATTAGAATGGATCGTGCGAATGAATTAGAATGGATCGTACGAATGGATTAGAATAGATTGTGCGAATGAATTAGAATGGATCGTACGAATGAATTAGAATGGATACATTCGTGCGAATGAATTAGAATGGATCGTATGAATGAATTAGAATGGATCGTACATACGATTCATTCTATTTCATTCGTACGATCCATTCTTACTCATTCGTACGATCCATTCTAATTCATTCGCACGATCCATACTAATTCATTCATACGATCCATTCTATTTTATTCGTGCGATCCATTCTTACTCATTCGTACGGTCCATTCTATTTAATTCATACGAATGTATCCATTAAAATTCATTCGTACGATCCATTCTAATTCATTCGCACGATCCATTCTAATTCATTCATACGATCCATTCTAATTCATTCGTATGATCCATTCTAAATCATTCACACAATCTATTCTAATTCATTCGTACGATCCATTCTAATTCATTAGCACGATCCATTCTAATTCATTCGTACTATCCATTCTATTTCATTCGTACGATCCATTCTTACTCATTCGTACGATACATTCTAATTCATTCGCACGAATGTATGCATTCTAATTAATTTGTACGATCCATTCTAATTCATTCGCACGATCCATTCTAATTCATTTATACGATCCATTCTAATTCATTTATACGATCCATTCTAATTCATTCGCACGAATGTATCTATTCTAATTCATTCGTACGATCCATTCTAATTCATTCGCACAATCTATTCTAATTCATTCGTACGATCCATTCAAATTCATTCGCACGATCCATTCTAATTCATTCATACAATCCATCCTAATTCTTTTGCACGAATGTATCCATTCTAATTCATTCGTATGATCCATTCTAATTCATTCGTACGATCCATTCTAATTCCTTCGTACGATCCATTCTAATTCCTTCGTACGATCCATTCTATTTCATTCGTATGATCCATTCTAATTCCTTCGTACGATCCATTCTAATTCATTCCCATGAATGTATCCATTCTAATTCCTTCGTACGATTCATTCTAATTCATTCGAACGATCCATTCTTTCGTATGTATCCATTCTAATTCATTCGTACGATCCATTCTAATTCATTCGCACGATCCATTCTAATTCATTCATATGATCCATTCTAATTCATTCATACGATCTATTCTAATTCAGTCGCACGATCCATTCTAATTCATTCATACAATCCATTCTAATTCATTCGTTTGATCCATTCTAATACATTCGCACAATCAATTCTAATTTATTTGTACGATCCATTCTAATTCATTAGCACGATCTATTCTAATTCATTCATATGATCCATTCTATTTCATTCGTACGATCCATTCTTACTCATTCGTACGATCCATTCTAATTCATTTGCCTGATCCATTATAATTCATTCATACGATCTATTCTATTTCATTCGTACGATCCATTCTTACTCATTCGTACGATCCATTCTAATTCATTCGCATGAATGTATCCATTCTAATTCATTCGTACGATCCATTCTAATTCATTTGCACGATCCATTCTAATTCGTTTGTACGATCCATTCTAATTCATTCGTACGATCCATTCTAATTCATTCGTACCATCCATTCTAATTCATTCGCATGAATATATCATTTTAATTCATTTGTACGATCCATTCTTTCGCACAATCATACGTACGATCCATTCTAATTCATTCGTACGATCCATTTTGATTCGAATTCGTACGATCCATTCTAATTTTTTCGCACGAATGTATCTATTCTAATTCATTCGTACGATCCATTCTAATTCATTCGTACGATCTTTTATAATTCATTCGTACGATCCATTCTAATTTATTCATACAATCCATTCTAATTCTTTTGCATGAATGTATCCAATCTAATTCATTCGTACGATCCATTCTAATTCCTTCGTACGATCCATTCTAATTACTTCGTACGATCCATTCTAACTCCTTTGTATGATCCATTCTATTTCATTCGTATGATCCATTCTAATTCCTTCGTACGATCCATTCTAATTAATTCCCATGAATGTATCCATTCTAATTCATACATACGATCCATTCAAATTCATTTATACGATCCAATCTAATTCATTCATACGATCCATTTTAATTCATTCGCACGAACATATCCATTTTAATTCATTCGTACGATCCTTTATAATTCATTCGCACAATCTATTCTAATTCATTCGTACGATCCATTCTAATTCATTAGCACGATCCATTCTAATTCATTCATACGATCCATTCTATTTCATTCGTATGATCCATTCTTACTTATTCGTATGATCCATTCTAATTCATTCGCACGAATGTATCCATTCTAATTCATTCGTACGATCCATTCTAATTCATTCGCATGATCCATTCTAATTCATTCATACGATCCATTCTAATTCATTTGTACGATCCAATCTAATTCATTCGCACGATCCATTCTAATTCATTCATACGATCTATTCTAATTCATTCATACAATCCATTCTAATTCTTTCGGACGAATGTATCTATTCTAATTCATTCGTACTATCCATTCTAATTCCTTCGTACGATCCATTCTAATTCCTTCGTACGATCCATTCTATTTCATTCGTATGATCCATTCTAATTCCTTCGTTCGATCCATTCTAATTCATTCCCTTGAATGTATCCATTCTAATTCATACGTATGATCCATTCTAATTCATTCATACGATCCAATCTAATTCATTCTTACGATCCATTCTACTTCATTCGCACGAATGTATCCATTCTAATTCATTCATACGATCCATTCTAATTCATTCGCACAATCTATTCTAATTCATTCGTACGATCCATTCTAATTCATTAGCACGATCCATTCTTAATCATTCGTACGATCCATTCTAATTCATTCGCACGATCCATTCTAATTCATTCGTACGATCCATTCTAATTCATTCATATGATCCATTCTAATTCATTCATGCAATCCATTCTAATTCATTCTAATTCATTCGCTTGATCTATTCTTATCCATTCTTATGATCCATTCAATGTAATTCATTCGCACGATCCAATCTAATTCATTCACACGATCCATTCTAATTCATTCGTACGATCCATTCTATTTCATTCGTACGATCCATTCTTACTCATTCGTACGATCCATTCTAATTCATTCACACGAATGTATCCTCATTCGCACGATCCATTCTAATTCATTTGTACGATCTATTCTATTTCATTCATACAATTCATTCTAATTCTTTTGCACGAATGTATCCATTCTAATTCATTCGTACGATCCATTCTAATTCATTCCACGATCCATTCTAATTCATTCATACAATCCATTCTAATTCTTTCGCACGAATGTATCCATTCTAATTCATTCGTACGATCCATCCTAATTCCTTCCTATGATCCATTCTTATTCATTCGCACGAATGTATCCATTTTAATTCATTTGTACGATCCATTCGAATTCATTCATACGATCCATTTTAATTCATTCATACGATCCATTCTATTTTATTCGCACGAATGTATCCATTCTAATTCATTCGTACGATCCATTCTTATTCATTCGTACAATCTATTCTAATTCATTCGTACGATCCATTCTAATTCATTTGCACGCCTACGAAAGAATTAGAATAGATTGTGTGAATGAATTAGAATGGATACATTCGTGCGAATGAATTAGAATGGATCGTATGAATGAATTAGAATTGATCGTATGAATGAATTAGAATGGATCATGCGAATGAATTAGAATGGATCGTACGAATGAATTAGAATGGATCGTGCGAATGAGTAAGAATGGATCGTACGAATGAAATAGAATGGGTCGTACGAATGAATTAGAATGGATCGTGCTAATAAATTAGAATGGATCGTACGAATGAATTAGAATAGATTGTGCGAATGAATTAGAATGGATCGTACGAATGAATTAGAATGGATACATTCGTGCAAATGAATTAGAATGGATCGTATAAATGAATTAGATTGGATCATATGAATGAATTAGAATGGATCGTACGTATGAATTAGAATGGATATATTCATGGGAATGAATTAGAATGGATCGTACGAAGGAATTAGAATGGATCGTACGAAGGAATTAGAGTGGATCGTATGAATGAATTAGAATGGATACATTCGTGCAAAAGAATTAGAATGAATTGTATGAATGAATTAGAATGGATCGTACAAATTAATTAGAATGGATCGTGCGAATGAATTAGAAAGAATCGTACGAATGAATTAGAATAGATTGTGCAAATGAATTAGAATGGATCATACGAATGAATTAGATTGGATACATTCGTGCGAATGAATTAGAATGGATCGTATGAATAAATTAGAATGGATCGTATGAATGAATTCGAATGAATCGTACGAATGAATTAGAATAGATACATTCGTGCGAATGAATTAGAATGGATCATACGAAGGAATTAGGGTGGATCGTACGAATGAATTAGAATGGATACATTCGTGCGAAAGAATTAGAATGGATTGTATGAATGAATTAGAATGGATCGTATGAATGAATTAGAATGGATCGTGCGAATGAATTAGAACGGATCGTACGAATGAATTAGAATGGATCGTATGAATGAATTAGAATGGATCGTGCGACTGAATTAGAATGGATCGTACGAATGAAATAGAATGGATCGTACGAATGAATTAGAATGGATGGTGCTAATGAATTAGAATGGATCGTACGAATGAATTAGAATAGATTGTGCGAATGAATTAGAATGGATCGTACGAATGAATTAGAATGGATACATTCGTGCGAATGAATTAGAATGGATCGTATGAATGAATTAGATTGGATCGTATGAATGAATTAGAATGGATCGTACATATGAATTAGAATGGATACATTCATGGGAATGAATTAGAATGGATCGTACGAAGGAATTAGAATGGATCATACGAATAAAATAGAATGGATCGTACGAAGGAATTAGAATGGATCGTATGAAGGAATTAGAACGGATCGTACGAACGAATTAGAATGGATCGTACGAATTAATTAGAATGGATACATTCGTGCAAAATAATTAGAATGGATCGTGCAAATGAATTAGAATGGATCGTGCAAATGAATTAGAATGGATCATACGAATGAATTAGAATAGATTGTGCGAATGAATTAGAATGGATCGTACGAATGAATTAGAATGGATACATTCGTGCGAATGAATTAGAATAGATCATATGAATGAATTAGATTGGATCGTATGAATGAATTAGAATGGATCATACGTATGAATTAGAATGGATACATTCATGGGAATGAATTAGAATGGATCGTACGTATGAATTAGAATGGATATATTCATGGGAATGAATTAGAATGGATCGTACGAAGGAATTAGAATGGATCGTACGAAGGAATTAGAATGGATCGTACGAATGAATTAGAATGGATACATTCGTGCAAAAGAATTAGAATGGATTGTATGAATGAATTAGAATGGATCGTACAAATGAATTAGAATGGATCGTGCGTATGAATTAGAATGGATCATACGAATGAATTAGAATCGATTGTGCGAATAAATTAGAATGGATCGTACGAATAAATTAGAATGGATACATTCGTGCGAATGAATTAGAATGGATCGTATGAATAAATTAGAATAGATCGTATGAATGAATTCGAATGGATCGTACGAATGAATTAGAATGGATACATTCGTGCGAATGAATTAGAATGGATCATACGAAGGAATTAGGGTGGATCGTACGAATGAATTAGAATGGATACATTCGTGTGAAAGAATTAGAATGGATCGTATTAATGAATTAGAATGGATCGTATGAATTATTTAGAATGGATCGTGCGAATGAATTAGAATGGATCATACGAATGAATTTGAATGGATCGTACTAATGAATTAGAATGGATCGTATGAACGAATTAGAATGGATCATGCGAATGAATTAGAGTGGATCGTACGAATGAATTACAATGGATGCATTCGTGCGAATGAATTAGAATGGATCGTACGAATGAGTAAGAATGGATTGTACGAATGAAATAGAATGGATCGTACGAATGAATTAGAATGGATCGTGCTAATCAATTAGAATGGATCGTACGTATAAATTAGAATAGATTATGCGAATGAATTAGAATGGATCGTACGAATGAATTAGAATGGATCGTATGAATGAATTAGAATGGATCGTGCGAATGAATTAGAATGGATCGTATGAATGAATTAGAATGGATCGTATGAATGAATTAGAATGGATCGTGCGAATGAATTAGAATGGATCGTACGAATGAATTAGAATGGATACATTCATGCAAACAAATTAGAATGGATCGTACGAATGAGTAAGAATGGATCGTACGATTGAAATAGAATGGATCGTACGAATGAAGTAGAATGGATCGTGCTAATGAATTAGAATGGATCGGACGAATGAATTTGAATACATTGTGCGAATAAATTATAATGGATCGTACGAATGAATTAGATTGGATATATTCGTGTGAATGAATTAGAATGGATCGTATGAATGAATTAGAATGGATCATATGAATGAATTAGAATGGATCGTGCGAATGAATTAGAATGGATCGTACGAATGAATTAGAATGGATCGCATGAATGACTTAGAATAGATCTTGCGAATGAATTAGAATAGATTGTGCAAATGAATTAGAATGGATCGTGCGAATGAATTAGAATGGATCGTACGAATGAATTAGAATGGATCGTATGAATGAATTAGAATGGATCGTGCGAATGAATTAGAATGGATCGTACGAATGAATTAGAATGGATACATTCGTGCAAATAAATTAGAATGGATCGTACGAATGAGTAAGAATGGATCGTACGATTGAAATAGAATGGATCGTACGAATGAAGTAGAATGGATCGTGCTAATGAATTAGAATGGATCGGACAAATGAATTAGAATAGATTGTGCGAATAAATTTGAATGGATCGTACGAATGAATTAGAATGGATACTTTCGTGTGAATGAATTAGAATGGATCGTATGAATGAATTAGAATGGATCGTGCGAATGAATTAGAATGGATCGTACGAATGAATTAGAATGGATCGCATGAATGAATTAGAATGGATCTTGCGAATGAATTAGAATAGATTGTGCGAATGAATTAGAATGGATCGTACGATTGAATTAGAATGGATACATTCGTGCGAATGAATTAGAACAGATCTTATGAATGAATTAGGTTGGATCGTATGAATGAATTAGAATGGATCGTACGTATGAATTAGAATGGATACATTCATGGGAATGAATTAGAATGGATCATACGAAGGAATTAGAATGGATCATACGAATGAAATAGAATGGATCGTACGAAGGAATTAGATTGGATTGTACGAAGGAATTATAATGGATCATACGAAGGAATTAGAATGGATCGTACGAATGAATTAGAATGGATACATTTGTGCAAAAGAATGAGAATGGATTGTATGAATGAATTAGAATGGATCGTGCAAATGAATTAGAATGGATCGTGCGAATAAATTAGAATGGATCGTACGAATGACTTAGAATAGATTGTGCGAATGAATTAGAATGGATCGTACGAATGAATTAGATTGGATACATTCGTGCGAATGAATTAGAATGGATCGTATGAATGAATTAGAATGGATCATATGAATGAACTCGAATGGATCGTACGAATGAATTAAAATGGATACATTCGTTCGAATGAATTAGAATGGATCATACGAAGGAATTGGGGTGGATCGTACGAATGAGTTAGAATGGAAACATTCGTGCGAAAGAATTAGAATAAATTATACGAATAAATTAGAATGGATCATATGAATGAATTAGAATGGATCGTGCGAATGAATTAGAATGGATCATTCGAATGAATTAGAATGGATCGTATGAATGAATTAGAATGGATCGTGCGAATGAATTAGAATGGATCGTACGAATGAGTAAGAATGGATCATACGATTGAAATAGAATGGATCATACGAATGAATTAGAATGGATCGTGCTAATGAATTAGAATGGATCATACGAATGAATTAGAATAGATTGTGCGAATAAATTAGAATGGATCGTACGAATAAATTTGAATGGATACATTCGTGTGAATGAATTAGAATGGATCGTATGAATGAATTACAATGGATCGTATGAATGAATTAGAATGGATCGTGCGAATGAATTAGAATGGATCGTACGCATGAATTAGAATGGATCGTATGAATGAATTAGAATGGATCGTGCGAATGAATTAGAATAGATTGTGCGAATGAATTAGAATGGATCGTACGAATGAATTAGAATGGATACATTCGTGCGAAAGAATTAGAATGGATCTTATGAATGAATTAGATTGGATCCTATGAATGAATTAGAATGGATCGTATGTATGAATTAAAATGGAAACATTCATGGGAATGAATTAGAATGGATCGTACGAAGGAATTAGAATGGATCATACGAATGAATTAGATTAGATCGTACGATCCATTCTAATTCCTTCGTACGATCCATTCTATTTCATTCGTATGATCCATTCTAATTTCTTCGTACGATCCATTCTAATTCATTTGCACGCGTACGAAAGAATTAGAATAGATTGTGTGAATGAATTAGAATGGATACATTCGTGCGAATGAATTAGAATGAATCGTATGAATGAATTAGAATGGATCGTATGAATGAATTAGAATGGATCGTGCGAATGAATTAGAATGGATCGTACGAATGAATTAGAATGGATCGTGCGAATGAATTAGAATGGATCGTATGAATGAATTAGAATGGATACATTCGTGCGAATGAATTAGAATGGATCGTACGAATGAGTAAGAATGGATCGTACGAATGAAATAGAATGGGTCATACGAATGACTTAGAATGGATCGTGCTAATGAATTAGAATGGATCGTACGAATGAATTAGAATAGATTGTGTGAATGAATTAGAATGGATCATACGAATGAATTAGAATATATACATTCGTGCGAATAAATTAGAATGGATCGTATGAATGAATTAGATTGGATCGTATGAATGAATTAGAATGGATCGTACGTATGAATTAGAATGGATACATTCATGGGAATGAATTAGAATAGATCGTACGAATGAATTTGAATAGATTGTGCGAATGAATTAGAATAGATCATACGAATGAATTAGAATAGATTCATTCGAGCGAATGAATTATAATGGATCGTATGAATGAATTAGAATGGATCGTATGAATGAATTCGAATGGATCGTACGAATGAATTAGAATAGATATATTCGTGCGAATGAATTAGAATGGATCATATGAAGGAATTAGGGTGGATCGTACGAATGAATTAGAATGGATACATTCGTGTGAAAGAATTAGAATAAATTGTATGAATGAATTAGAATGGATCGTATGAATGAATTAGAATGGATTGTGCGAATGAATTAGAATGGATCATAAGAATGAATTAGAATGGATCGTATGAATGAATAAGAATGGATCGTGCGAATGAATTAGAATGGATCGTACGAATGAATTAGAATGGATATATTCGTGCGAATGAATTAGAATGAATCGTACGAATAAATAAGAATGGATCGTACGAATGAAATAGAATGGATCGTACGAATGAATTAGAATGGATCGTGCTAATGAATTAAAATGGATCGTACGAATTAATTAGAATAGATTGTGCGAATGAATTAGAATGGATCGTACGAATGAATTAGAATGGATACATTCGTGCGAATGAATTAGAATGGATCGTATGAATGAATTAGATTGGATCGTATGAATGAATTAGAATGGATCGTACGTATGAATTAGAATGGATACATTCATGGGAATGTATTAGAATGGATCATACGAAGGAATTAGAATGGATCATACGAATAAAATAGAATGGATCGTACGAAGGAATTAGAATGGTTCGTATGAAGGAATTAGAATGGATCGTACGAAGGAATTAGAATGGATACATTCGTGCAAAAGAATTAGAATGGATTGTATGAATGAATTAGAATGGATCGTGCAAATGAATTAGAATGGATCGTGCAAATGAATTAGACTGGATCGTACGAATAAATTAGAATAGATTGTGCGAATGAATTAGAATGGATCGTACGAATGAATTAGAATGGATACATTCGTGCGAATGAATTAGAATAGATCGTATGAATGAATTAGATTGGATCGTATGAATGAATTAGAATGAATCGTACGTATGAATTAGAATGGATACATTCATGGGAATGAATTAGAATGGATCGTACGAAGAAATTAGAATGGATCGTACGAAAGAATTAGAATGGAATGTACGAAGGAATTAGAATGGATCGTACGAATGAATTAGAATGGATACATTCGTGTAAAAGAATTAGAATGGATCGTACGAATGAATTAGAATGTATACATTCGTGTAAAAGAACTAGAATGGATTGTATGAATGAATTAGAATGGATAGTACAAATGAATTAGAATGGATCGTGCGAATGAATTAGAATGGATCATACGAATGAATTAGAATCGATTGTGCGAAGAAATTAGAATGGATCGTACGAATGAATTGGAATGGATACATTCGTGCGAATGAATTAGAATGGATCGTATGAATGAATTAGAATAGATCGTATGAATGAATTCGAATAGATCGTATGAATGAATTAGAATGGATACATTCGTGCGAATGAATTAGAATGGATCATACGAAGGAATTAGGGTGGATCATACGAATGAATTAGAATGGGTACATTCGTGCGAAAGAATTAGAATGGATTGTATGAATGAATTAGAATGGATCGTATGAATGAATTAGAATAGATCGTGCGAATGAATTAGAATGGATCGTACGAATGAAATAGAATGGATCGTGTTAATGAACAAGAATGGATCTTACGAATAAATTAGAATAGATTGTGCGAATGAATTAGAACGGATCGTACGAATGAATTAGAATGGATCGTATGAATGATTTAGAATGGATCGTGCGAATGAATTAGAATGGATCGTACGAATGAATTAGAATAGATACATTCGTGCGAATGAATTAGAATGGATCGTACGAATGAGTAAGAATGGATCGTACGATTGAAATAGAATGGATCGTACGAATGAATTAGAATGGATCATACTAATGAATTAGAATGGGTCGTACGAATGAATTAGAATAGATTGTGCGAATGAATTAGAATAGATCGTACGAATGAATTAGAATGGATACATTCGTGTGAATGAATTTGAATGGATCGTATGAATGAATTAGAATGGATCGTATGAATAAATTAGAATGGATCGTGCGAATGAATTAGAATTGATCGTACGAATGAATTAGAATGGATCGTATGAATGAATTAGAATGGATCGTCCTATTGAATTAGAATAGATTGTGCGAATGAATTAGAATGGATCATACGAATAAATTAGAATGGATACATTCATGCGAATGAATTAGAATGGATCTTATGAATGAATTAGATTGGATCGTATGAATGAATTAGAATGGATTGTATATATGAATTGGAATGGATACATTCATGGGAATGAATTAGAATGGATCGTACGAAGGAATTAGAATGGATCATACGAATGAAATAGAATGGATCTTACGAAGGAATTAGAATGGATCGTACGATAGAATTATAATGGATCATACGAAGGAATTATAATGGATCGTACGAATAAATTAGAATGGATACATTTGTGCAAAAGAATTAGAATGGATTGTATGAATGAATTAGAATGGATCGTGCAAATGAATTAGAATGGATCGTGCGAATGAATTAGAATGGATCGTATGAATGAATTAGAATAGATTGTGCGAATGAATTAGAATGGATCGTACGAATGAATTAGAATGGATACATTCGTGCGAATGAATTAGAATGGATCGTATGAATGAATAAGAATGGATTGTATGAATGAATTTGAATGGATCGTACGAATGAATTAGAATGGATACATTCGTTCGAATGAATTAGAATGGATCATACGAAGGAATTAAGGTGGATCGTACGAATGAATTAGAATGGAAACATTCGTGCGAAACAATTAGAATGAATTGTATGAATGAATTAGAATGGATCATATGAATGAATTAGAATGGATCGTGCGAATGAATTAGAATGGATCGTACAAATGAATTAGAATGGATCATATGAATGAATTAGAATAGATCGTGCAAATGAATTAGAATGGATCATACGAATGAATTAGAATGGATACATTCATGCGAATGAATTAGAATGGATCTTACGAATGAGTAAGAATGGATCGTACGAATAAAATAGAACTGATCGTACGAATGAATTAGAACGGGTCGTGCTAATGAATTAGAATGGATCGTACGAAATAATTAGAATAGATTGTGCGAATGAATTAGAATGGATCGTACGAATGAATTAGAATGGATCGTATGAATGAATTAGAATGGATCGTGCGAATGAATTAGAATGGATCGTACGAATGAATTAGAATGGATACATTCGTGCGAATGAATTACAATGGATCGTATGAATAAGTAAGAATGGATCGTACGAATGAAATAGAATGGATCGTACAAATGAATTAGAATGGATCGTGCTAATGAATTAGAATGGATCGTACGAATGAATTAGCAAAGATAGTGCGAATGAATTAGAATGGATCGTACGAATGAATTAGAATGGATACATTCGTGCGAATGAATTAGAATGGATCGTATGAATGAATTAGATTGGATCATATGAATGAATTAGAATGGATCGTACGTATGAATTAGAATGGATAAATTCATAGGAATGAATTAGAATGGATCGTACGAAGGAATTAGATTGGATCATACGAATGAAATTGAATGGATCGTACGAAGGAATTAGAATTGATCGTGCAAATGAATTAGAATGGATCGTGCGAATGAATTAGAATAGATCGTACGAATAAATTAGAATAGATTGTGCGAATGAATTAGAATGGATCATTCGAATGAATTAGAATGGATACATTCGTGCGAATGAATTAGAATGGATCGTATGAATGAATAAGAATAGATTGTATGAATGAATTCGAATGGATCGTACGAATGAATTAGAATGGATACATTCGTGTGAATGTATTAGAATGGATCATACGAAGGAATTAGGGTGGATCGTACGAATGAATTAGAATGGATACATTCGTGCGAAAGAATTGGAATGGATTGTATGAATGAATTAGAATGGATCGTATGAATGAATTAGAATGGATCGTACGAATGAATTAGAATAGATCGTATAAATGAATTAGAATGGATCGTACAAATGAATTAGAATGGATCGTGCGAATGAATTAGAATGGATCGTACGAATGAATTAGAATGGATACATTCGTGCGAATGTATTAGAATTGATCGTACGAATGAGTAAGAATGGATCGTATGAATGAAATAGAATGGATCGTATGAATGAATTAGAATGGATCGTGCTAATGAATTAGAATAGATCGTACGAATGAATTAGAATAGATTGTGCGAATGAATTAGAATGGATCGTACGAATGAATTAGAATGGATACATTCGTGCGAATGAATTAGAATGGATCGTATGAATGAATTAGATTGGATCGTATGAATGAATTAGGATGGATCGTACGTGTGAATTAGAATGGATAAATTCATGGGAATGAATTAGAATGGATCGTACGAACTAATAAGAATGGATCATACGAATGAAATAGAATGGATCGTACGAAGGACTTAGAATGGATCGTACGAAGGAATTAGAATGGATCGTAAGAAGGAATTAGAATGGATACATTCGTGCAAAAGAATTAGAATGGATTGTATGAATGAATTAGAATGGATCGTGCAAATGAATTACAATGGATCGTGCGAATGAATTAGAATGGATCGTATGAATTACAATGGATCGTGCTAACGAATTAGAATGGATCGTATGAATGAATTAGAATAGATTGTGCGAATGAATTAGAATGGATCTTACGAATGAATTAAAATGGATTGTATGAATGAATTAGAATTGATCATGCAAATTAATTAGAATGGATCGTACGAATGAATTAGAATGGATACATTCGTGTGAATGAATTAGACTGGATCGTACGAATGAGTAAGAATGGACCGTACGAATGAAATAGGATAGATTGTGCGATGTATTAGAATGGATCATACGAATGAATTAGAATGGATACATTCGTGCGAATGAATTAGAATGGATCGTATGAATGAATTAGAATGGATCGTGCAAATGAATTAGAATGGATCGTACGAATGAATTAGAATGGATCATACGAATGAATTAGAATGGATCGTGCGAATGAATAAGAATGGAACGTACGAATGAATTAGAATGGATACATTCGTGCGAATGAATTAGAATGGATCGTACGAATGAGTAAGAATGGATCGTACAAATGAGATAGAATCGATCGTACGAATGAATTAGAATGGATCATGCTAATGAATTAGAATGGATCGTACGAATGAATTAGAATAGATTGTGCAAATGAATTAGAATGGATCGTACGAATGAATTAGAATGCATACATTCGTGCGAATGAATTAGAATAGATCGTATGAATGAATTGGAATAGACCGTACGAATGAATTAGAATGGTTGCATTCGTGCGAAAGAATTAGAATGGATTGTATGAATGAATTAGAATGGATCGTTTTAATGAATTAGAATGGATCGTACGAATGAATTAGAATGGATCGTACGAATGAATTAGAATGGATCGTATAAATGAATTAGAATGGATCGTGTGAATGAATTAGAATGGATCGTAGGAATGAATTAGAATGGATACATTCGTGCGAATGAATTAGAATGGATCGTACGAATGAGTAAGAATGGATCATACCAATGAAATAGAATGGATCGTATGAATGAATTAGAATGGATCGTGCTAATGAATTAGAATGGATCGTACGAATGAATTAGAATAGATTGTGTGAATGAATTAGAATGGATTGTACAAATGAATTAAAATGGATACATTCGTGCGAATGAATTAGAATGGATCGTACGAATGAATTAGAATGGATCGTATGAATGAATTAGAATGGATCGTGTGAATGAATTAGAATGGATCGTACGAATGAATTAGAATGGATCGTATGAATGAATTAGAATGGATCATGCGAATGAATTAGAATGGATCGTACGAATGAATTAGAATTGATACATTCATGCGAATGAAGTAGAATGGATCGTACGAATGAGTAAGAATGGATCGTACGAATGAAATAGAATGGATCGTACGAATGAATTAGAATGGATCGTGCTAATGAATTAGAATGGATTATACGAATGAATTAGAATATATTGTGCGAATAAATTAGAATGGATCATATGAATGAATTAGAATGGATCGTATGAATGAAGTAGAATGGATCGTGCGAAAGAATTAGAATGGATCGTAAGAATGAATTAGAATGGATACATTCGTGCCAATGAATTAGAATGGATCATACGAATGAGTAAGAATGGATCGTACGAATGAAATAGAATGGATCGTATGAATGAATTAGAATGGATCGTGCTAATGAATTAGAATAGATCGTACGAATGAATTAGAATAGATTGTGCGAATGAATTAGAATGGATCGTACGAATGAATTAGAATGGATACATTCGTGCGAATGAATTAGAATGGATCGTATGAATGAATTAGATTGGATCGTATGAATGAATTAGGATGGATCGTACGTGTGAATTAGAATGGATAAATTCATGGGAATGAATTAGAATGGATCGTACGAACTAATAAGAATGGATCATACGAATGAAATAGAATGGATCGTACGAAGGACTTAGAATGGATCGTACGAAGGAATTAGAATGGATCGTAAGAAGGAATTAGAATGGATACATTCGTGCAAAAGAATTAGAATGGATTGTATGAATGAATTAGAATGGATCGTGCAAATGAATTACAATGGATCGTGCGAATGAATTAGAATGGATCGTTCGAATGATTTAGAATAGATTGTGCGAATGAATTAGAATAGATCATACGAATGAATTAGAATGGATACATTCTTGCGAATGAATTAGAATGGATCGTATGACTGAATTAGAATGGATCTTCTGAATTAATTTGAATGGATTGTACGAATGAATTAGAATGGATCATACGAAGGAATTAGGGTGGATCGTACGAATGAATTAGAATGGATACATTCGTGCAAAAGAATTAGAAAGGATTGTATGAATGAATTAGAATGGATCGTATGAATGAATTAGAATGGATCGTGCGAATAAATTAGAATGGATCGTATGAATGAATTAGAATGGATCGTATGAATGAATTAGAATGGATCGTGCGAATGAATTAGAATGGATCGTACGAATGAATTAGAATAGATACATTCGTGCAAATAAACTTGAATGGATCATACGAATGAGTATGAATGGATCGTACGAATGAAATAGAATGGATCGTACGAATGAATTAGAATGGATCGTAATAATGAATTAGAATGGATCGTACGAATGAATTAGAATAGATTATGCGAATGAATTAGAATGGATCGTACGAATGAATTAGAATGGATCGTATGAATGAATTAGAATTGATCGTGCAAATGAATTAGAATGGATCGTACGAATGAATTAGAATGGATACATTCGTGCGAATGAATTAGAATGGATCGTACGAATTAGTAAGAATGGATCGTTCCAATGAAATAGAATGGATCGTACGAATGAATTAGAATGGATCGTGCTAATGAATTAGAATGGATCGTACGAATGAATTAGAATAGATTGTGTGAATGAATTAGAATGGATTGTACGAAAGAATTATAATGGATACATTCGTGCGAATGAATTAGAATGGATTGTATGAATGAATTAGAATGGATCATATGAATGAATTAGAATGGATCATGCGAATGAATTAGAATGGATCGTACGAATGAATTAGAATGGATCGTACGAATGAATTAGATTAGATCGTATGAATGAATTAGAATGGATCGTGCGAATGAATTAGAATGGATCGTATGAATGAATTAGAATGGATACATTCGTCCGAATGAATTAGAATGAATCGTACGAATGAGTAAGAATGGATCGTACGAATGAAATAGAATGGATCGTACTAATGAATTAGAATCGATCGTGCTAATGAATTAGAATGGATCGTACGAATGAATTAGAATAGATTGTGCGAATGAATTAGAATGAATCGTACGAATGAATTAGAATGGATACATTCGTGCGATGGAATTAGAATGGATCGTACGAAGGAATTAGAATGAATTAGAATGGATACATTCGTGCGAATAAAATAGAATGGATCGTATGAATGAATTAAATTGGATCATATGAATGAATTAGAATGGATCGTACGTATGAATTAGAATGGATACATTCCTGAGAATGAATTAGAATGGATCGAACGAAGGAATTAGAAAGGATCGTACGAAGGAATTAGAATGGATCGTATGAAGGAATTAGAATGGATCGTACAAATGAATTAGAATGGATACATTCGTGCAAAAGAATTAGAATGGATTGTATGAATGAATTAGAATGGATCGTACAAATGAATTAGAATGGATCGTGCGAATGAATTAGAATGGATCGTATGAATGAATTAGAATAGATTGTGCGAATGAATTAGAATGGATCGTACGAATGAATTAGAATGGATACATTCGTGTGAATGAATTAGAATAGATCGTATGAATGAATTAGAATGGATCGTATGAAAGAATTCGAATGGATCTTACGAATGAATGAGAATGGATACATTCATGCGAATGAATTAGAATGGATCATACGAAGGAATTAGGGTGGATCGTACGAATGAATTACAATGGATAAATTCGTGCGAAAGAATTAGAATAGATTGTATAAATGAATTAGAATGGATCGTATGAATGAATTAGAATGGATCGTGCGAAGGAATTAGAATGGATCGTACGAATGAATTAGAATGGATTGTATGAATGAATTAGAATAGATCGTGCGCATGAATTAGAATGGATCGTACGAATGAATTAGAATGGTACATTCGTGCGAATGAATTAGAATGGATCGTACGAATGAGTAAGAATAGATCGTACGAATGAAATAGAATGGATCGTATGAATGAATTAGAATGGATTGTGCGAATGAATTAGAATGGATCGTACGAATGAATTAGAATGGATATATTCGTATGAATAAATTAGAATGGATACATTCGTACGAATGAATTAGAATGGATCGTATGAATGAATTAGAATGGATCGTATGAATGAATTCGAATGGATCGTACGAATGAATTAGAATGGATACATTCGTGCGAATGAATTAGAATGGATCATATGAAGGAATTAGAGTGGATCATACGAATGAATTAGAATGGATACATTCGTGCGAAAGAATTAGAATGGATTGTATGAATGAATTAGAATGGATCATATGAATGAATTAGAAAGGATCATGCGAATGAATTAGAAAGGATCATACGAATGAATTAGAATGGATCGTACGAATGAATTAGAATGGATCGTATGAATGAATTAGAATGGATCGTGCGAATGAATTAGAATGGATCGTACGAATGAATTAGAATGGATACATTCATGCGAATGAATTAGAATGGATCGTACGAATGAGTAAGAATGGATCGTACGAATGAAATAGAATGGATCGTACGAATGAATTAGAATGGACCGTGCTAATGAATTAGAGTGGATCGTACGAATGAATTAGAATAGATTGTGCGAATGAATTAGAATAGATCGTACGAATGAATTAGAATGGATACATTCGTGCGAATGAATTAGAATGGATCGTATGAATGAATTAGATTGGATCGTATGAATGAATTAGAATGGATCGTACGCATGAATTAGTATGGATACATTCATGGGAATGAATTAGAATGGATCGTACGAAGGAATTAGAATAGTTCATACGAATGAAATAGAATGGATCGTACGAAGGAATGACAATGGATCGTACGAAGGAATTAGAATGGATCGTACGAAGGAATTAGAATGGATACGTTAGTGCAAAAGAATTAGAATGGATAGTATGGATGAATTAGAATAGATCGTGCAAATGAATTAGAATGGATCGTGCAAATGAATAAGAATGGATCGTACGAATGAATTAGAATAGATTGTGCGAATGAATTAGAATGGATCATACGAATGAATAAGAATGGATACATTCGTGCGAATGAATTAGAATGGATCGTATGAATGAATTAGAATAGATCGTATGAATGAATTCGAATGGATCGTACGAATGAATTAGAATGGATACATTCGTGCGAATGAATTAGAATGGATCATACGAAGGAATTAGGGTAGAGCGAACAAATGAATTAGAATGGATACATTCGTGCGAAAGAATTGGAATGGATTGTATGAATGAATTAGAATGGATCGTATGAATGAATTAGAATGGATCGTGCGAATGAATTAGAATGGATCGTACGAATGAATTAGAATGGATCATATAAATGAATCGGAATGGATCGTGCGAATGAATTAGAATGGATCATACGAATGAATTATAATAGATACATTCGTGCGAATGAATTAGAATGGATCGTACGAATGAGTAAAAATGGATCGTACGAATGAAATAGAATGGACCGTACGAATGAATTAGATTGGATCGTGCTAATGAATTAGAATGGATCGTACGAATGAATTAGAATAGATTTTGCGAATGAATTAGAATGGATCGTACGAATGAATTAGAATGGATCGTATGAATGAATTTGAATGGATTGTGCAAATGAATTAGAATGGATCGTATGAATGAATTAGAATGGATACATTCGTGCGAATGAATTAGAATGGATCGTACGAATGAGTAAGAATGGATCGTACGAATGAAATAGAATGGATCGTACGAATGAATTATAATAGATTGTGCGAATGTATTAGAATGGATCGTACAAATGAATTAGAATGGATACATTCGTGCGAATGAATTAGAATGGATCGTATGAATGAATTAAAATGGATCGTATGAATGAATTAGAAGGGATCGTGCGAAAGAATTAGAATGGATCATACGAATGAATTAGAATGGATCATATGAATGAATTAGAATGGATCGTGCGAATGAATTAGAATGGAACGTATGAATGAATTAGAATGGATACATTCGTGTGAATGAATTAGAATGGATCGTACGAATGAGTAAGAATGGATCGTATGAATGAAATAAAATTGATCGTACGAATGAATTAGAATGGATCGTGCTAATAAATTAGAATGGATCGTACGAATGAATTAGAATAGATTGTGCGAATGAATTAGAATGGATCGTACGAATGAATTAGAATGGATACATTCGTGCGAATGAATTGGAATAGATCGTATGAATGAATTAGATTGGATCGTATGAATGAATTAGAATGGATCGTACGTATGAATTAGAATGGATACATTCATGGGAATGAATTAGAATGGATCGTACGAAGAAATTAGAATGGATCGTACAAAGGAATTAGAATGGATTGTATGAATGAATTAGAATTGATACATTCGTGCAAAAGAATTAGAATAGATTGTATGAATGAATTAGAATGGATCGTACAAATGAATTAGAATGGATCGTGTGAATGAATTAGAATGGATCGTACTAATGAATTAGAATCGATTGTGCGAATGAATTAGAATGGATCGTACGAATGAATTAGAATGGATACATTCGTGCGAATGAATTAGAATGGATCGTATGATGAATTAGAATGGATCGTATGAATGAATTCGAAGGGATTGTACGAATGAATTAGAATAGATACATTCGTGCGAATGAATTAGAATGGATCATACGAAGGAATTAGGGTGGATCGTATGAATGAATTAGAACGGATACATTCGTGCGAAAGAATTAGAATGGATTGTATGAATGAATTAGAATGGATCGTGCGAATGAATTAGAATGGATCGTATGAATGAATTAGAATTGATCATATGAATGAATTAGAATGGATCGTGCGAATGAATTAGAATGGATCGTACGAATGAATTAGAATGGATACATTCGTGCGAATGAATTAGAATGGATCGTACGAATGAGTAAGAATGGATCGTACGATTGAAATAGAATGGATCGTACGAATGAATTAGAATGGATCGTGCTAATGAATTAGAATGGATTATACGAATGAATTTGAATAGATTGTGCGAATGAATTAGAATGGATCGTACGAATGAATTAGAATGGATACATTCGTGTGAATGAATTAGAATGGATCGTATGAATAAATTAGAATGGATCGTATCAATGAATTAGAATAGATCGTGCGAATGAATTAGAATGGATCGTACGAATGAATTAGAATGGATCGTATGAATGAATTAGAATGGATCTTGCGAATGAATTAGAATGGGTCGTACGAATGAATTAGAAAGGATACATTCGTGCGAATGAATGAGAATGGATCGTACGAATAAGTAAGAATGGATCGTACGAATAAAATAGAATGGATCGTACGAAAGAATTAGAATGGATCGTGCTAATGAATTAGAATGGATCGTACGAAGGAATTAGAATAGATTGTGCGAATGAATTAGAATGGATCGTACGAATGAATTAGAATGGATACATTCGTGCGAATGAATTAGAATGGATCTTATGAATGAATTAGATTGGATCGTATGAATGAATTAGAATGGATCGTACGTGTGAATTAGAATGGATACATTCATGTGAATGAATTAGAATGGATCGTACGAAGGAATTAGAATGGATCATACGAATGAAATAGAATGGATCGTACGAAGGAATTAGAGTGGATCGTACGAAGGAATTATAATGGATCGTACGAAGGAATTAGAATGGATCATACGAATGAATAAGAATGGATACATTTGTGCAAAAGAATTAGAATGGATTGTATGAATGAATTAGAATGGATCGTGCAAATGAATTAGAATGGATCGTGCGAATGAATTAGAATGGATCGTACGAATGAATTAGAATAGATTGTGCGAATGAATTAGAATGGATCATACGAATGAATTAGAATGGATACATTCGTGCGAATGAATTAGAATGGATCGTATGAATAAATTATAATGGATCGTACGAATGAATTAGAATGGATATATTCGTTCGAATGAATTAGAATGGATCATACGAAGGAATTAGGGTGGATCGTACGAATGAATTAGAATGGATACATTCGTGCGAAAGAATTAGAATGGATTGTACGAATGAATTAGAATGGATCATATGAATGAATTAGAATGGATCGTGCAAATGAATTAGAATGGATCGTATGAATGAATTAGAATAGATCGTGCAAATGAATTAGAATGTTTCATACGAATGAATTAGAATGGATATATTCGTGCGAATGAATTAGAATGGATCGTACGAATGAGTAAGAATGGATCGTACGAATGAAATATAATGGATCGTACGAATGAATTAGAATGGATCGGGCTAACGAATTAGAATGGATCGTACGAATGAATTAGAATAGATTGTGCGAATGAATTAGAATAGATCGTACAAATGAATTAGAATGGATCGTACGAATGAATTAGAATGGATCGTACGAATGAATTAGAATGGATACATTCGAGCGAAAGAATTAGAATAGATCGTATGAATGAGTAAGAATGGATCGTACGAATGAAATAGAATGGATCATACGAATGAATTAGAATGGGTCGTACGAATGAATTAGAATGGATACATTCGAGCGAAAGAATTAGAATAGATCGTATGAATGAGTAAGAATGGATCGTACGAATGAAATAGAATGGATCATACGAATGAATTAGAATGGATCAGGCTAATGAATTAGAATGGATCGTACGAATGAATTAGAAAAGATAGTGCGATTGAATTAGAATAGATCGTACGAATGAATTAGAATGGACACATTCGTGCGAATGAATTGGAATGGATCGTATGAATGAATTAGATTGGATCTTATGAATGAATTAGAATGGATCGTACGTATAAATTAGAATGGATACATTCATGGGAATGAATTAGAATGGATCGTACGAAGGAATTAGAATGGATCATACGAATGAAATAGAATGGATCGTATGAAGGAATTAGAATGGATCGTACGAAGGAATTAGAATGGATCGTACGAATGAATTAGAATGGATACATTCGTGCAAAAGAATTAGAATGGACTGTATGAATGAATTAGAATGAATCGTGCAAATGAATTAGAATGGATCGTGCGAATGAATTAGAATGGATCGTACGAATGAATTAGAATACATTGTGCGAATGAATTAGAATGGATCGTACGAATGAATTAGAATGGATACATTCGTGCGAATGAATTAGAATGGATCGTATGAATAAATTAAAAGGGATCGTATGAATGAATTCGAATGGATCATACGAATGAATTAGAATGGATACATTCATGCGAATAAATTAGAATGGATCATACGAAGGAATTAGGGTGGATCGTATGAATGAATTAGAATGGATACATTCGTTTGAAAGAATTAGAATGGATTGTATGAATGAATTAGAATGGATCGTATGAATGAATTAGAATAGATCATGCGAATGAATAAGAATGGATCGTACGAATGAATTGAAATGGATCGTATGAATGAATTAGAATAGATCTTGCGAATGAATTAGAATAGATCGTACGAATGAATTAGAATAGATACATTTATGCGATTGAATTAGAATGGATCGTACGAATGCGTAAGAATTGATCGTACGAATGAAATAAAATGGATCGTACGAATGAATTAGAATAGATCATGCGAATGAATTAGATTGGATCGTGCGAATGAATTAGAATGGATCGTACGAATGAATTAGAATGTATATATTCGTACGAATGAATTAGAATGGATCGTACGAATGAATTAGACTGGATCGTATGAATGAATTAGAATGGATCGTGCGAATGAAATAGAATGGATCGTACGAAAGAATTAGAATGGATACATTCGTGCGAATGAATTAGAATGGATCGTATGAATGAATTAGAATGGATCGTATGAATGAATTAGAATGGATCGTATGAATGAATAAGAATGGATCGTGCGAATGAATTAGAATGGATCGTACGAATGAATTAGAATGGATCGTATGAATGAATTAGAATGAATCGTGCGAATGAATTAGAATGGATCGTACGAATGAATTAGAATGGATCGTACGAATGAATTAGAATGGATCGTGCGAATGAATTAGAATGGAACATATGAATGAGTTAGAATGGATACATTCGTGCGAATGAATTAGAATGGATCATACGAATGAGTAAGAATGGATCGTACGAATGAAATAGAATGGATCGTACGAATGAATTAGAATGGATCGTGCTAATGAATTAGAATGGATCGAACGAATGAATTAGAATAGATTGTGCGAACGAATTAGAATGGATCGTACGAATGAATTAGAATGGATCGTACGTATGAATTTGAATGGATCGTACGAATGAGTAAGAATGGATCGTACGAATGAAATTGAATGGATCGTACGAATGAATTAGAATGGATCGTGCGAATGAGTTAGATTGGATCGTGCGAATGAATTAGAATGGATCGTACGAATGAATTAGAAAGGATACATTCGTACGAATGAATTAGAATGGATAGTCCAAATGAATTAGACTGGATCGTATGAACAAATTAGAATAGGTTGTACGTATGAATTAGAATGGATACATTCATGGGAATGAATTAGAATGAATCGAACGAAGGAATTAGAATGGATCATAAGAAGGAATTAGAATGGATCGTATGAAGGAATTAGAATGGATCGTACGAATGAATTAGAATGGATACATTCGTGCAAAAGAATTAGAATGGATTGTATGAATAAATTAGAATGGATCGTACAAATGAATTAGAATGGATCGTGCGAATGAATTAGAATGGATCGTATGAATGAATTAGAATAGATTGTGCGAATAAATTAGAATGGATCGTACGAATGAATTAGAATGGATACATTCGTGCGAATGAATTAGAATGGATCGTATGAATGAATTAGAATGGATCGTATGAATGAATTCGAATGGATCATACGAATGAATTAGAATAGATACATTCATGCGAATAAATTAGAATAGATCATATGAATGAATTAGAATAGATCGTGCGAATGAATTAGAATGGATCGTATGAATGAATTAGAATAGATCGTGCGAATGAATTAGAATGGATCGTATGAATGAATTAGAATAGATCGTGCGAATGAATTAGAATGGATCGTATGAATGAATTAGAATGGATTGTATGAATGAATTAGAATAGATCGTGCGAATGAATTAGAATGGATCGTACGAATGAATTAGAATGGATACATTCATGCGAATGAATTACAATGGATCGTACGAATGAGTAAGAATGGATCGTACGAATGAAATAGAATGGATCGTAAGAATGAATTAGAATGGATCGTGCGAATGAATTAGATTGGATCTTGCGAATGAATTAGAATGGATCGCACGAATGAATTAGAATGGATACATTCGTACGAATGAATTAGAATGGATCGTACGAATGAATTAGACTGGATCGTATGAATGAATTTGAATGGATCGTGCGAATAAATTAGAATGGAACGTACGAATGAATTAGAATGGATACATTCGTGCGAATGAATTAGAATGGATCGTACGAATGAATTAGAATGGATACATTCGTGCGAATGAATTAGAATGGATCGTACGAATGAATTAGAATGGATCGTATGAATGAATTCGAATGGATCGTACGAATGAATTAGAGTGGATCGTGCGAATAAATTAGAATGGAACGTATGAATGAATTAGAATGGATACATTCGTGCAAATGAATTAGAATGGATCGTACGAATGAGTAAGAATGGATCGTACGAATGAAATAGAAAGGATCGTACGAAGAATTAGAATAGATTGTGCGAACGAATTAGAATGGATCGTACGAATGAATTAGAATGATTGTACGTATGAATTTGAATGGATCGTACGAATGAGTAAGAATGGATCGTACGAATGAAATTGAATGGATCGTACGAATGAATTAGAATGGATCGTTCGAATGAATTAGATTGGATCGTGCGAATGAATTAGAATGGATCGTACGAATGATTTAGAATGGATACGTTCATACGAATGAATTAGAATGGATTGTAAGAATGAATTAGACTGGATCGTATGAATGAATTAGAATGGATCGTGCGAATGAATTAGAATGGATCGTACGAATGAATTAGAATGGATACATTCGTGCGAATGAATTAGAATAGATCGTATGAAAAAATTAGAATGGATCGTATGAATGAATTAGAATGGATTGTGTGAATGAATTAGAATGGATCGTACGAATGAATTAGAATGGATCGTATGAATGAATTAGAATGGATCTTGCGAATGAATTAGAATGGATCGTACGAATGAAATATAATGGTTCGTACGAATGAATTAAAATGGATCGTGCTAATGAATTAGAATGGATCGTACGAATGAATTAGAATAGATTGTGCGAATGAATTTGAATGGATCAAACGGATGAATTAGAATGGATACATTCGTGCGAAGGAATTAGAATGTATCGTACGAATGGATCGTACGAAGGAATTAGAATGAATTAGAATGGATACATTCGTGCGAATGAATTAGAATGGATCGTATGAATGAATTAGATTGGATCGTATGAATGAATTAGAATGGATCGTACGTATGAATTAGAATGGATACATTCATGGGAATGAATTAGAATGATCGAATGAAGGAATTAGAATGGATCATACGAAAGAATTAGAATGGATCGTATGAAGGAATTAGAATGGATCGTACGAATGAATTAGAATGGATACATTCGTGCAAAAGAATTAGAATGGATTGTATGAATGAATTAGAGTAGATCGTACAAATGAATTAGAATGGATCGTGCGAATGAATTAGAACGGATCGTACGAATGAATTAGAATAGATTGTGCGAATGAATAAGAATAGATCGTACGAATGAATTAGAATGGATACATTCGTGCGAATGAATTAGAATGGATCGTATGAATGAATTAGAATTGATCATATGAATGAATTCGAATGGATCGTACGAATGAATTAGAATGGATACATTCGTGCGAATGAATTAGAATGGATCATACGAAGGAATTAGGGTGGATTGTACGAATGAATTAGAATGGATACATTCGTGCGAAAGAATTAGAATGGATTGTATGAATGAATTAGAATGGATCGTATGAATGAATTAGAATGGATCGTGCGAATGAATTAGAATGGATCGTACGAATGAATTAGAATGGATCGTATGAATGAATTAGAATGGATCGTGCGAAGGAATTAGAATGGATCGTACGAATGAATTAGAATGGATACATTCGTGCGAATGAATTAGAATGGATCGTACGAATGAGTACGAATGGATCGTATGAATAAAATAGAATGGATCGTACGAATGAATTAGAATGGATCGTGCTAATGAATTAGAATGGATCGTACGAATAAATTAGAATAGATTGTGCGAATGAATTAGAATGGATCGTACGAATAAATTAGAATGGATCGTATAAATGAATTAGAATGGATCGTGCGAATGAATTAGAATTGATCGTACGAATGAATTAGAATGGATACATTCGTGCGAATGAATTAGAATAGATCGTACGAATGAGTAAGAATGGATCGTACGATTGAAATAGAATGGATCGTACGAATGAATTAGAATGGATCGTGCTAATGAATTAGAATGAATCGTACGAATGAATTTTAATAGATTGTGCGAATGAATTAGAATGGATCATACGAATGAATTAGAATGGACACATTCGTGTGAATGAATTAGAATGGATCGTATGAATGAATTAGAATGGATCGTGCGAATGAGTTAGAACGGATCGTACGAATGAATTAGAATGGATCGTATGAATGAATTAGAATGGATCATGCGAATGAATTAGAATGGGTCGTACGAATGAATTAGAAATGATACATTTGTGCGAATGAATTAGAATGGATCGTACGAATGAGTAAGAATGGATCGTACGAATGAAATAGAATGGATCGTACGAAAGAATTAGAATGGATCGTGCTAATGAATTAGAATGGATCGTATGAATGAATTAGAATAGATTGTGCGAATGAATTAGAATGGATCGTACGAATGAATTAGAATGGATACATTCGTGCGAATGAATTAGAATGGATTTTATGAATGAATTAGATTAGATCGTATGAATGAATTAGAATGGATCGTACGTATGAATTAGAATGGATACATTAATGGGAATGAATTAGAATGGATCGTACGAAGGAATTAGAATGGATCATACGAATGAAATAGAATGGACCGTACGAAGGAATTAGAATGGATCGTACGAAGGAATTAGAATGGATCGTACGAAGGAATTAGAATGGATCGTACGAATGAATAAGAATGGATACATTTGTGCATAAGAATTAGAATGGATTGTATGAATGAATTAGAATGGATCGTGCAAATGAATTAGAATGGATCATACGAATGAATTAGAATAGATTGTGCAAATGAATTAGAATGGATCATACGAATGAATTAGAATGGATACATTCGTGCGAATGAATTAGAATGGATCGTATGAATGAATTATAATGGATCGTACGAATGAATTAGAATGGATACATTCGTTCGAATGAATTAGAATGGATCATACGAAGGAATTAGGGTGGATCGTACGAATGAATTAGAATGGATACATTCGTGCGAAAGAATTAGAATGGATTGTACGAATGAATTAGAATGGATCATATGAATGAATTAGAATGGATCGTGCAAATGAATTAGAATGGATCATAAGAATGAATTAGAATGGATCGTATGAATGAATTAGAATAGATCGTGCAAATGAATTAGAATGGATCATACGAATGAATTAGAATGGATACATTCGTGCGAATGAATTAGAATGGATCATACGAATTAGTAAGATTGGATCGTACGAATGAAATAGAATGGATCGTACGAATGAATTAGAATGGATCGTGCTAACGAATTAGAATGGATCGTACGAATGAATTAGAATAGATTGTGCGAATGAATTAGAATGGATCGTATGAATGAATTAGAATGGATCGTGTGAATGAATTAGAATGGATCGTACGAATGAATTAGAATGGATCAGGCGAATGAATTAGAATGGATCGTACGAATGAATTAGAAAAGATAGTGCGAATGAATTAGAATGGATCGTACGAATGAATTAGAATGGACACATTTGTGCGAATGAATTAGAATGGATCGTATGAATGAATTAGATTGGATCGTATGAATGAATTAGAATGGATCGTACGTATAAATTAGAATGGATACATTCATTGGAATGAATTAGAATGGATCGTACGAAGGAATTAGAATGGATCGTACGAAGGAATTAGAATGGACCGTACGAAGGATTTAGAATGGATCGTACGAAGGAATTAGAATGGGTACATTCGTGCAAAAGAATTAGAATGGACTGTATGAATGAATTAGAATGGATCATACAAATAAATTAGAATGGATCGTGCGAATGAATTAGAATGGATCGTACGAATGAATTAGAATACATTGTGCGAATGAATTAGAATGGATCGTACAAATGAATTAGAATGGATACATTCGTGCGAATGAATTAGAATGGATCGTACAAATGAGTAAGAATGGATCGTACGAATGAAATAGAATGGATCATACGAATGAATTAGAATGGATCGTGCTAACGAATTAGAATGGATCGTACGAATGAATTAGAATAGATTGTGCGAACGAATTAGAATAGATCGTACGAATGAATTAGAATGGATCGTACGTATGAATTTGAATGGATCGTACGATAGAGTAAGAATGGATCGTACGAATGAAATTGAATGGATCGTACGAATGAATTAGAATGGATCGTGCGAATGAATTAGATTGGATCGTGTGAATAAATTAGAATGGATCGTACGAAGGTATTCGAATGGATACATTCGTACGAATGAATTAGAATGAATCGTACGAATGAATTAGACTGGATCGTATGAATGAATTAGAATAGATCGTGCGAATGAATTAGAATGGATCGTACGAATAAATTAGAATGGATACATTCGTGCGAATGAATTAGAATGGATTGTATGAATGAATTAGAATGGATCGTATGAATGAATTAGAATGGATCGTGCGAATGAATTAGAATGGATCGTACGAATGAATTAGAATGGATCGTATGAATGAATTAGAATGGATCGTGCGAATGAATTAGAATGGATACATTCGTGCGAATGAATTAGAATGGATCGTACGAATGAGTAAGAATGGATCGTACGAATGAAATAGAATGGTTCGTACGAATGAATTAGAATGGATCGTGCTAATGAATTAGAATGGATCGTACGAATGAATTAGAATAGATTGTGCGAATGAATTCGAATGGATCATACGAATGAATTAGAATGGATACATTCTTGCGAAGGAATTAGAATGTATCGTACGAATGGATCGTACGAAAGAATTAGAATGAATTAGAATGGATACATTCGTGCGAATGAATTAGATTGGATCGTATGATTGAATTAGATTGGATCGTATGAATATATTAGAATGGATCGTACGTATGAATTAGAATGGATACATTCATGGGAATGAATTAGAATGGATCAAACGAGGGAATTAGAATGGATCATATGAAAGAATTAGAATGGATCGTATGAAGGAATTAGAATGGATCGTACGAATAAATTAGAATGGATACATTCGTGCAAAAGAATTAGAATGGATTGTATGAATGAATTAGAATGGATCGTACAAATGAATTAGAATGGATCGTGCGAATGAATTAGAATGGATCGTACGAATGAATTATAATAGATTATGCGAATGAATTAGAATGGATCGTACGAATGAATTAGAATCGATACATTCGTGCGAATGAATTAGAATTGATCGTATGAATGAATTAGAATGGATCGTATGAATGAATTCGAATGGATCGTATGAATGAATTAGAATGGATACATTCGTGTGAATGAATTAGGATGGATCGTACGAATGAATTAGAATGGATACATTCATGCGAAAGAATTAGAATGGATTGTATGAATGAATTAGAATGGATCGCATGAATGAATTAGAATGGATCGTACGAATGAATTAGAATGGATCGTACGAATGAATTAGAATGGATCGTGCGAATGAATTAGAAAGGATCTTACGAATGAATTAGAATGGATACATTCATGCGAATGAATTAGAATGGATCGTACGAATGAGTAAGAATGGATCATACGAATGAAATAGAATGGATCGTACGAATGAATTAGAATGGATCGTGCTAATGAATTAGAATGGATCGTACGAATAAATTATAATAGATTGTGCAAATGAATTAGAATGTATCGTATGAATGAATTAGAATGGATCATGCGAATGAATCAGAATGGATCGTACGAATGAATTAGAATGGATACATTCATGCGAATGAATTAGAATGGATCGTACGAATGAGTAAGAATGGATCGTACGATTGAAATAGAATGGATCGAACGAATGAATTAGAATGGATCGTGCTAATGAATAAGAATGGATCGTACGAATGAATTGGAATAGATTGTGCGAATGAATTAGAATGGATCGTACGAATAAATTAGAATGGATACATTCGTGTGAATAAATTAGAATGGATCGTATGAATGAATTCGAATGGATCGTATGAATGAATTGGAATGGATCGTGCGAATGAATTAGAATGGATCGTACGAAAGAATTAGAATGGATCGTATGAATGAATTAGAATGGATCATGCGAATAAATTAGAATGGGTCGTACGAATGAATTAGAAAGGATACATTCGTGCGAATGAATTAAAATGGATCATACGAATGAGTAAGAATGGATCGTACGAATGAAATAGAATGGATCGTACGAAAGAATTAGAATGGATCGTGCTAATGAATTAGAATGGATCGTACGAATGAATTAGAATAGATTGTGCGAATGAATTAGAATGGATCGTACGAATGAATTAGAATGGATACATTCGTGCGAATGAATTAGAATGGATCTTATGAATGAATTAAATTGGATCGTATGAATGAATTAGAATGGATCGTACGTATGAATTAGAATAAATACATTCATGGGAATGAATTAGAATGGATCGTACGAAGGAATTAAAATGGATCATACGAATGAAATAGAATGGATCGTACGAAGGAATTAGAATGGATCGTACGAAGGAATTATAATGGATCATACGAAGGAATTAGAATGGATCGTACAAATGAATTAGAATGGATTTATTTGTGCAAAAGAATTAGAATGGATTGTATGAATGAATTAGAATGGATCGTGCAAATGAATTAGAATGGATCATGCGAATGAATTAGAATGGATCGTACGAATGAATTAGAATAGATTGTGCGAATGAATTATAATGGATCGTACGAATGAATTAGAATGGATACATTCGTGCGAATGAATTAGAATGGATCGTATGAATGAATTCGATTGGATCTTACGAATGAATTAGAATGGATACATTCGTTCGAATGAATTAGAATGGATCATACGAAGGAATTAGGGTGGATCGTACGAATGAATTAGAATGGATACATTCGTGCGAAAGAATTAGAATGGATTGTATGAATGAATTAGAATGGATCATATGAATGAATTAGAATGGATCGTGCAAATGAATTAGAATGGATCGTACGAATGAATTAGAATGGATCGTATGAATGAATTAGAATAGATCGTGCAAATGAATTAGAATGGATCATACGAATGAATTAGAATGGATACATTCGTGCGAATGAATTAGAATGGATCGTACGAATGAGTAAGAATGGATCGTACGAATAAAATAGAATGGATCGTACGAATGAATTAGAATGGATCGTGCTAACGAATTAGAATAGATCGTACGAATGAATTAGAATAGATTGTGCAAATGAATTAGAATGAATCGTACGAATAAATTAGAATGGATCGCATGAATGAATTAGAATGGATCATGCGAATGAATTAGAATGGATCGTGCGAATGAATTAGAATGGATACATTCGTGCGAATGAATTAGAATGGATCGTACGAATGAAATAGAATGGGTCGTACGAATGAATTAGAATGGATCGTGATAATGAATTAGAATGGATCGTACGAATGAAATAGAATGGATCGTATGAATGAATTAGATTGGATCGTATGAATGAATTAGAATCGATCGTACGTATGAATTAGAATGGAACTTACGAATGAATTAGAATGGATACATTCGTGCGAATGAATTAGAATGGATCGTATGAATGAATTAGATTGGATCGTATGAATAAATTAGAATGGATCGTACGAATGAATTAGAATGGATACATTCATGGGAATGAATTAGACTGGATCGTACGAAGGAATTAGAATGGATCATATGAAGGAATTAGAATGGATCGTATGAATGAATTAGAATGAATACATTCGTGCAAAAGAATTAGAATGAATTGTAAGAATGAATTAGAATGGATCATACAAATTAATTAGAATGGATCGTGCGAATGAATTAGAATGGATCGTACGAATGAATTAGAATAGATTGTGCGAATGAATTAGAATGGATCATACGAATGAATTAGAATGGATACATTCGTGCGAATGAATTAGAATGGATCGTATGAATGAATTAGAATGGATCGTATGAATGAATTCGAATGGATCGTACGAATGAATTAGAATAGATACATTCGTGCGAATGAATTAGAATGGATCATACGAAAAAATTAGGGTGGATCGTACGAATGAATTAGAATGGATACATTCATGCGAAAGAATTAGAATGGATTGTATGAATGAATTAGAATGGATCGTATGGATGAATTAGAAGGGATCGTGCGAATGAATTAGAATGGATCGTACGAATGAATTAGAATGGATCGTATGAATGAATTAGAATGGATCGTGCGAATGAATTAGAATGGATCATACGAATGAATTAGAATGGATAAATTCGTGCGAATGAATTAGAATAGATCGTACGAATAAGTAAGAATGGATCGTACAAATAAAATAGAATGGATCGTACGAATGAATTAGAATGGATCGTGCTAATGAATTAGAATGGATCGTACGAATGAATTAGAATAGATTGTGCGAATGAATTAAAATAGATCGTACGAATGAATTAGAATGGATACATTCGTGCGAATGAATTAGAATGGATCGTATGAATGAATTAGATTGGATCGTATGAATGAATTAGAATGGATCATACGTATGAATTAGAATGGATACATTCATGGGAATGAATTAGAATGGATCGTACGAAGGAATTAGAATGGATCATACGAATAAAATAGAATGGATCGTACGAAAGAATTAGAATGGATTGTATGAAGGAATTAGAATGGATCGTACGAAGGAATTAGAATGGATCGTACGAAGGAATTAGAATGGATACATTCGTGCAAAAGAATTAGAATGGATTGTATGACTGAATTAAAACGGATCGTGCAAATGAATTAGAATGGATCGTGAAAATGCATTAGAATGGATCGTACGAATGAATTAGAATAGATTGTGCGAATGAATTAGAATGGATCGTACGAATGAATTAGAATGGATCGTATGAATGAATTAGATTGGATCGTATGAATGAATTAGAATGGATTGTACGTATGAATTAGAATAGATACATTCATGGGAATGAATTAGAATGGATCGTACGAAGAAATTAGAATGGATCGTACGAAAGAATTAGAATGGATTGTGCGAAGGAATTAGAATGGATCGTACGAATGAATTAGAATGGATACATTCGTGCAAAAGAATTAGAATGGATTGTATGAATGAATTAGAATGGATCGTACAAATGAATTAGAATGGATCGTGCGAATGAATTAGAATGGATCATACGAATGAATTAGAATCGATTGTGCGAATAAATTAGAATGGATCGTACGAATGAGTTAGAATGGATACATTCGTGCGAATGAATTAGAATGGATCGTATGAATGAATTAGAATAGATCGTATGAATGAATTCGAATAGATCGTACGAATGAATTAGAATGGATACATTCGTGCGAATGAATTAGAATGGATCATAGGAAGGAATTAGGGTGGATCGTACGAATGAATTCGAATGGATACATTCGTGCGAAAGAATTAGAATGGATTGTATGAATGAATTAGAATGGATCGTATGAATGAACTAGAATGGATCGTGCGAATGAATTAGAATGGATCGTACGAATGAATTGGAATGGATTGTATGAATGAATTAGAATGGATCGTGCGAATGAATTAGAATAGATCGTACGAATGAATTAGAATGGATACATTCGTGCGAATGAATTAGAATGGATCGTACGAATGAGTAAGAATGGATCGTACGAATGAAATAGAATGGATCGTACGAATGAATTTGAATGGATCGTGCTAATGAACTAGAATGGATCGTACATATAAATTAGAATAGATTGGGCGAATGAATTAGAATGGATCGTACGAATGAATTAGAATGGATCGTATGAATAAATTAGAATGGATCGTGCGAATGAAATAGAATGGATCGTACGAATGAATTAGAATAGATACATTCCTGCGAATGAGTTAGAATGGATCGTACGAATGAGTAAGAATGGATCGTACGATTGAAATAGAATGGATCGTACGAATGAATTAGAATGGATCGTTTGAATGAATTAGAATGCATCGTGCGAATGAATTAGAATAGATTGTGCGAATGAATTAGAATGGATCGTATGAATAAATTAGAATGGATACATTTGTGCGAATGAATTAGAATGGATCTTATGAATGAATTAGAATGGATCGTATGAATGAATTAGAATGGATCGTACGTATGAATTAGAATGGATACATTCATGGGAATAAATTAGAATGGATCGTACGAAGGAATTAGAATGGATAATACGAATGAAATAGAATGAATCGTACAAAGGAATTAGAATGGATCGTACGATGGAATTATAATGGATCATCGAAGGAATTAGAATGGATCGTACGAATGAATTCGAATGGATACATTTGTGCAAAAGAATTAGAATGAATTGTATGAATGAATTAGAATGGATCGTGCAAATGAATTAGAATGGATCGTGCGCATGAATTAGAATGGATCGTACGAATGAATTAGAATAGATTGTGCGAATGAATTAGAATGGATCGTACGAATGAATTAGAATGGATACATTCGTGCGAATGAATTAGAATGGATCGTATGAATGAATTCGAATGGATCGTATGAATGAATTCGAATGGATCGTACGAATGAATTAGAATGGATACATTCGTTCGAATGAAATAAAATGGATCATACGAAGGATTTAGGGTGGATCATACGAATGAATTAGAATGGAAACAATCGTGCGAAAGAATTAGAATGAATTGTATGAATGAATTAGACTGGATCATATGAATGAATTAGAATGGATCGTGCGAATGAATTAGAATGGATCGTACAAATGAATTAGAACGGATCGTATGAATGAATTAGAATAGATCGTGCGAATGAATTAGAATGGATCGTATGAATGAATAAGAAAGGATATATTCGTGCGAATGAATTAGAATGGATCGTACGAATGAGTAAGAATGGATCGTACGAATGAAATAGAATTGTTCGTACGAATGAATTAGAATCGATCGTGCTAATGAATTAGAATGGATCGTGCATATGAATTAGAATGGATCGTGCAAATGAATTAGAATGGATTGTACGAATGAATTAGAATAGATTGTGCGAATGAATTAGAATGGATCGTACGAATGAATTAGAATGGATACATTCGTGCGAATGAATTAGAATGGATCGTATGAATGAATTAGATTGGATCGTATTAATGAATTAGAATGGATCGTACGTATGAATTAGAATGGATACATTCTTGGGAATGAATTAGAATGGATCGTACGAAGAAATTAGAATAGATTGTACGAAAGAATTAGAATGGATTGTACAAAGGAATTAGAATGGATCGTACGAATGAATTACAATGGATACATTCATGCAAAAGAATTAGAATGGATTCTATGAATGAATTAGAATGGATCGTACAAATGAATTAGAATGGATTGTGCGAATGAATTAGAATGGATCATACGAATGAAATAGAATCGATTATGCGAATAAATTAGAATGGATCGTACGAATGAATTAGAATGGATACATTCGTGCGAATGAATTAGAATGGATCGTATGAATGAATTAGAATAGATCGTATGAATGAATTCGAATGGATCGTATGAATGAATTAGAATGGATACATTCGTGCGAATGAATTAGAATGGATCATACGAAGGAATTAGGGTGGATTGTACGAATGAATTAGAATGGATAAATTCGTGCGAAAGAATTTGAATGGATTGTGTGAATGAATTAGAATGGATCGTATGAATGAATTAGAATGGATCGTGCGAATGAATTAGAATGGATCGTACGAATGAATTAAAATGGATCGTATGAATGAATTAGAATGGATCGTGCGAATGAATTAGAATGGATCGTACGAATGAATTAGAATGGATACATTCGTGCGAATGAATTAGAATGGATCGTACGAATGAGTAAGTATAGATCGTACGAATGAAATAGAATGGATCGTACGAATGAATTAGAATGGATCGTGCTAATTTACTAGAATAGATCGTACGAATAAATTAGAATAGATTGTGCGAATGAATCAGAATGGATCATACGAATTAATTAGAATGGATCGTATGAATAAATTTGAATGGATCGTGCGAATGAATTAGAATGGATCGTATGAATAAATTAGAATAGATACATTCGTGCGAATGAATTAGAATGGATCGTACGAATGAGTAAGAATGGATCGTACGATTGAAATAGAATGGATCGTACGAATGAATTAGAATGGATCGAGCTAATGAATTAGAATGGATCCTACGAATGAATTAGAATAGATTATGCGAATGAATTAGAATGGATCGTACGAATGAATTAGAATGAATACATTCATGTAAGTGAATTAGAATGGATCGTATGATTGAATTAGAATGGATCGTATGAATGAATTAGAATGGATCATGCAAATGAATTAGAATGGATCGTACGAATGAATTAGAATGGATCGTGCGAATGAATTAGAATAGATTGTGCGAATGAATTAGAATGGATCGTATGAATAAATTAGAATGGATACATTCCTGCGAATGAATTAGAATAGATCTTATAAATGAATTAGATTGGATCGTATGAATGAATTAGAATGGATCGTACGTATGAATTAGAATGGATACATTCATGGGAATGAATTAGAATGGATCGTACGAAGGAATTAGAATGGATCATACGAATGAAATAGAATGGATCATACGAAGGAATTAGAATGGATCGTAGGATGGAATTATATTAGATAATACAAAGGAATTAGAATGGATTGTACGAATGAATTAGAATGGATACATTTGTGCAAAAGAATTAGAATGGATTGTATAAATGAATTAGATTGGATCGTGCAAATGAATTAGAATGGATCATGCGAATGAATTAGAATGGATCGTACGAATGAATTAGAATAGATTGTGCGAATGAATTAGAATGGATCGTACGAATGAATTAGAATGGATACATTCGTGCGAATGAATTAGAATGGATCGTATGAATGAATTAGAATGGATCGTATGGATGAATTCGAATAGATCGTACGAATGAATTAGAATGGATACATTCGTTCGAGTGAATTAGAATGGATCATACGAAGGAATTAGGGTGGATCGAATGAATGAATTAGAATGGAAACATTCGTGCGAAAGAATTAGAATAAATTGTATGAATGAATTAGAATGGATCATATGAATGAATTAGAATGGATCGTGCGAATGAATTAGAATAGATCGTACAAATGAATTAGAACGGATCGTATGAATGAATTAGAATAGATCGTGCAAATGAATTAGAATGGATCATACGAATGAATTAGAATAGATACATTCGTGCGAATGAATTAGAATGGATCTTACGAATGAGTAAGAATGGATCGTACGAATGAAATAGAATGGATCGTACGAATCAATTAGAATGGATCGTGCTAACGAATTAGAATGGATCGTACGAATGAATTAGAATAGATTGTGCGAATGAATTAGAATGGATCGTACGAATGAATTAGAATGGATCGTATGAATGAATTAGAATGGATCGTGCTAATGAATTAGAATGGATACATTCGTGCGAATGAATTAGAATGGATCGTATGAATGAGTAAGAATGGATCGTACGAATGAAATAGAATGGATCGTACGAATGAATTAGAATGGATCGTGCTAATGAATTAGAATGGATCGTACGAATGAATTAGCAAAGATAGTGCGAATGAATTAGAATGGATCGTACGAATGAATTAGAATGGATACATTCGTGCGAATGAATTAGAATGGATCGTATGAATGAATTAGATTGGATCGTATGAATGAATTAGAATCGATCGTACGTATGAATTAGAATGGATCATACGAATGAATTAGAATGGATACATTCGTGCGAATGAATTAGAATGGATCGAACAAATGAATTAGAATGGATACATTCGTGCGAATGAATTAGAATAGATCGTACGAATGAAATAGAATGGATCGTCCGAATGAATTAGAATGGATCGTGCTAATGAACTAAAATGGATCGTACGAATAAATTAGAATAGATTGTGCGAATGAATTAGAATGGATCGTACGAATGAATTAGAATGGATCGTATGAATAAATTAGAATGGATCGTGCGAATGAATTAGAATGGATCGTACGAATGAATTAGAATAGATACATTCGTGCCAATGAATTAGAATGGATCGTATGAATGAGGAAGAATGGATCGTACGATTGAAATAGAATGGATCGTACGAATGAATTAGAATGGATCGTGCTAATGAATTAGTATGGATCGTACGAATGAATTCGAATAGATTGTGCGAATGAATTAGAATGGATCGTACGAATGAATTAAAATGGATACATTCGTGTGAATGAATTAGAATGGATCGTATGAATGAATTAGAATGGATCGTATGAATGAATTAGAATGGATCGTGCGAATGAATTAGAATGGATCGTACGAATGAATTAGAATGGATCGTACGAATGAATTAGAATGGATCGTGCGAATGAATTAGAATAGATTGTGTGAATGAATTAGAATGGATCGTACGAATAAATTAGAATGGATACATTTGTGCGAATGAATTAGAATGGATCTTATGAATGAATTAGATTGGATCGTATGAATGAATTAGAATGGATCATACGTATGAATTAGAATGGATCGTACGAAGGAATTAGAATGGATCGTACGATGGAATTATAATGGATCATATGAAGGAATTAGAATGGATTGTACGAATGAATTAGAATGGATACATTTGTGCAAAAGAATTAGAATGATATGTATGAATGAATTAGAATGGATCGTGCAAATGAATTAGAATGGATCGTGCGAATGAATTAGAATGGATCGTACGAATGAATTAGAATAGATTGTGCGAATGAATTAGAATGGATCGTACGAATGAATTAGAATGGATACATTCGTGCGAATGAATTAGAATGGATACATTCGTGCGAATGAATTAGAATGGATCGTATGAATGAATTAGAATGGATCGTATGAATGAATTCGAATGGATCGTACGAATGAATTAGAATGGATACATTCGTTCGAATGAATTAGAATGGATCATACGAAGGAATTAAAGTGGATCGTACGAATGAATTAGAATGGAAACATTCGTGTGAAAGAATTAGAATGAATTGTATGAAAGAATTAGAATGGATCATATGAATGAATTAGAATGGATCGTGCGAATGAATTAGAATGGATCGTACAAATGAATTAGAACGGATCGTATGAATGAATTAAAATAGATCGTGCGAATGAATTAGAATGGATCGTACGAATGAATTAGAAAGGATACATTCGTGCGAATGAATTAGAATGGATCGTACGAATGAGTAAGAATGGATCGTACGAATGAAATAGAATGGTTCGTACGAATGAATTAGAATGGATCGTGCTAATGAATTAGAATGGATCATGCAAATGAATTAGAATGGATCGTGCAAATGAATTAGAATGGATCGTACGAATGAATTAGAATAGATTGTGCGAATGAATTAGAATGGATCGTACGAATGAATTAGAATGGATACATTCGTGAGACTAAATTAGAATGGATCGTATGAATGAATTAGATTGGATCGTATGAATGGAGTAGAATGGATCGTACATATGAATTAGAATGGATAAATTCATGGGAATGAATTAGAATGGATCGTACGAAGAAATTAGAATGGATCGTACGAAAGAATTAGAATGGATTGTACGAAGGAATTAGAATGGATCGTACGAATGAATTAGAATGGATACATTCGAGCAAAAGAATTAGAATGGATTGTATGAATGAATTAGAATGGATCGTACAAATGAATTAGAATGGATCGTGCGAATGAATTAGAATGGATCATATGAATGAATTAGAATCGATTGTGCGAATAAATTAGAATGGATCTTATGAATGAATTAGAATGGGTACATTCCAGCGAATGAATTAGAATGGATCGTATGAATGAATTAGAATAAATCGTATGAATGAATTTGAATGGATCGTACGAATGAATTAGAATGGAGACATATGTGCGAATGAATTAGAATGGATCACACGAAGGAATTAGGGTGGATCGTACGAATGAATTAGAATGGATAAATTCGTGCGAAAGAATTAGAATGGATTGTATGAATGAATTAGAATGGATCGTATGAATGAATTAGAATGGATCGTGCGAATGAATTTGAATGGATCGTATGAATGAATTAGAATGGATCGTGCGAATGAATTAGAATGGATCGTACGAATGAATTAGAATGGATACATTCGTGCGAATGAATTAGAATGGATCGTACGAATGAGTAAGAATGGATCGTACGAATGAAATTGAATGGATCGTACGAATGAATTAGAATGGATCGTGCTAATGAACTAGAATGGATCGTACGAATAAATTAGAATAGATTATGCGAATGAATTAGAATGGATCGTACGAATGAATTAGAATGGATAGTATGAATAAATTAGAATGGATCGTGCGAATGAATTAGAATGGATCGTACGATTGAAATAGAATGGATCGTACGAATGAATTAGAATAGATCGTGCTAATGAATTATAATGGTTCGTACGAATGAATTAGAATAGATTGTGCGAATGAATTAGAATGGATCGTACGAATGAATTAGAATGGATACATTCGTGTGAATGAATTAGAATGGATCGTATGATTGAATTAGAATGGATCATATGAATGAATTAGAATGGATCGTGCGAATGAATTAGAATGGATCGTATGAATGAATTAGAATGGATCGTATGAATGAATTAGAATAGATTGTGCAAATGAATTAGAATGGATCGTACGAATAAATTAGAATGGATACATTCTAGCGAATAAATTAGAATAGATCTTATGAATGAATTAGATTGGATCTTATGAATGAATTAGAATGGATCGTACGTATGAATTAGAATGGATACATTCGTGGGAATGAATTAGAATGGATCGTACGAAGGAATTAGAATGGATCATACGAATGAAATAGAATGGATCATACGAAGGAATTAGAATGGATCGTACGATGGAATTATAATGGATCATACAAAGGAATTAGAATGGATCGTACGAATGAATTAGAATGGATACATTTGTGCAAAAGAATTAGAATGGATTGTATGAATGAATTAGATTGGATCGTGCAAATGAATTAGAATGGATCGTGCGAATGAAGTTGAATGGATCGTACGAATGAATTAGAATAGATTGTGCGAATGAATTAGAATGGATCGTACGAATGAATTAGAATGGATACATTCGTGCGAATGAATTAGAATGGATCGTATGAATGAATTAGAATGGATCGTATGAATGAATTCGAATGGATCGTACGAATGAATTAGAATGGATACATTCGTTCGAATGAATTAGAATGGATCATACGAAGGAATTAGGGTGAATCGAACGAATGAATTAGAATGGAAACATTCATGCGAAAGAATTAGAATAAATTGTATGAATGAATTAGAATGGATCATATGAATGAATTAGAATGGATCGTGCGAATGAATTAGAATGGATCGTACAAATGAATTAGAACGGATCGTATGAATGAATTAGAATAGATCGTGCAAATGAATTAGAATGGATCATACGAATGAATTAGAATAGATACATTCGTGCGAATGAATTAGAATGGATCTTACGAATGAGTAAGAATGGATCGTACGAATGAAATAGAATTGATCGTACGAATGAATTAGAATGGATCGTGCTAACGAATTAGAATGGATCGTACGAATGAATTAGAATAGATTGTGCGAATGAATTAGAATGGATCGTACGAATGAATTAGAATGGACCGTATGAATGAATTAGAATGGATCGTGCGAATGAATTAGAATGGATCGTATGAATGAATTAGAATGGATACATTCGTGCGAATGAATTAGAATGGATCGTATGAATTACTAAGAATGGATCGTACGAATGAAATATAATGGATCATACGAATGAATTAGGATGGATCGTGCTAATGAATTAGAATGGATCGTACGAATGGATTAGCAAAGATAGTGCGATTGAATTAGAATGGATCGTACGAATGAATTAGAATGGATACATTCGTGCGAATGAATTAGAATGGATCGTATGAATGAATTAGATTGGATCGTATGAATGAATTAGAATGGATCGTACGTATGAATTAGAATGGATAAATTCATGGGAATGAATTAGAATGGATCGTACGAAGGAATTTGAATGGATCATACGAATGAAATAGAATGGATCGTACGAAGGAATTAGAATGGATCGTACGAAGGAATTAGTATGGATACATTCGTGCAAAAGAATTAGAATGAATTGTATGAATAAATAAGAATGGATCGTGCAAATGAATTAGAATGGATTGTGCGAATGAATTAGAATGGATCGTACGAATGAATTAGAATAGATTATGCGAATGAATTAGAATGGATCATACAAATGAATTAGAATGGATACATTCGTGCGAATGAATTTGAATGGATCGTATGAATGAATTAGAATAGATCGTATGAATGAATTCGAATGGATCGTACGAATGAATTAGAATGGATACATTCATGTGAATGAATTAAAATGGATCATACGAAGGAATTAGGGTGGATCGTACGAATGAATTAGAATGGATACATTCGTGCGAAAGAATTGGAATGGATTGTATGAATGAATTAGAATGGATCGTATGAATGAATTAGAATGGATCGTACGAATGAATTAGAATAGATCGTACGAATGAATTAGAATGGATCGTACGAATGAATTAGAATGGATCGTGCGAATGAATTAGAATGGATCGTACGAATGAATTAGAATGGATACATTTGTGCGAATGAATTAGAATGGATCGTACGAACGAGTAAGAATGGATCGTACGAATGAATTAGAATGGATCGTACGAATGAATTAGAATGGATCGTGCTAATGAATTAGAATGGATCGTACGAATGAATTAGAATAGATTGTGCGAATGAATTAGAATGGATCTTATGAATGAATTAAAATGGATCGTATGAATGAATTAGAATGGATCTTATGAATGAATTAAAATGGATCGTATGAATGAATTAGAATGGATCGTGCAAATTAATTGGAATGGATCGTACGAATGAATTGGAATGGATACATTCGTGCGAATGAATTAGAATGGATCGTACGAATGAGTAAGAATGGATCGTACGAATGAAATAGAATGGATCGTACGAATGAATTAGAATGGATCGTGCTAATGAATTAGAATGGATCGTACGCATGAATTAGAATAGATTGTGTGAATGTATTAGAATGGATCATACGAATGAATTAGAATGGATATATTCATGCGAATGAATTAGAATGGATCGTATGAATGAATTAGAATGGATCGTATGAATGAATTGGAATGGATCGTGCGAATGAATTAGAATGGATCGTACGAATGAATTAGAATGGATCGTATGAATGAATTAGAATGGATCGTGCGAATGAATTAGAATGGAACGTACGAATGAATTAGAATGGATACATTCGTGCGAATGAATTAGAATGGATCGTATGAATGAGTAAGAATGGATCGTACGAATGAAATAGAATGGATCATACGAATGAATTAGAATGGATCGTGCTAATGAATTAGAATGGATCGTACGATTGAATTAGAATAGATTGTGCGAATGAATTTGAATGGATCGTACGAATGAATTAGAATGCATACATTCGTGCGAATGAATTAGAATAGATCGTATGAATAAATTAGAATGGATCGTACGAATGAATTAGAATGGATACATTCGTGCGAAGGAATTAGAATGGATTGTATGAATGAATTAGAATGGATCGTATGAATGAATTAGAATGGATTGTGCGAATGAGTTAGAATGGATCGTACGAATGAATTAGAATGGATCGTATAAATGAATTAGAATGGATCGTACGAATGAATTAGAATGGATCGTACGAATGAATTAGAATGGATACATTCGTGCGAATGAATTAGAATGGATCGTACGAATGAGTAAGAATGGATCGTACCAATGAAATAGAATGGATCGTATGAATGAATTAGAATGCATCATGCTAATGAATTAGAATGGATCGTACGAATGAATTAGAATAGATTGTGCGAATGAATTAGAATGGATTGTACGAATGAATTAGAATGGATACATTCGTGCGAATAAATTAGAATGGATCGTACGAATGAATTAGAATGGATCGTATGAATGAATTAGAATGGATCGTACGAATGAATTAGAATGGATCGTATGAATGAATTAGAATGGATCATGCGAATGAATTAGAATGGATCGTACGAATGAATTAGAATGGATACATTCGTACGAATGAAGTAGAATAGATCATACGAATGAGTAAGATTGGATCGTACGAATGAAATAGAATGGATTGTACGAATGAATTAGAATGGATCGTGCAAATGAATTAGAATGGATCGTACGAATGAATTAGAATAGATTGTGCGAATGAATTAGAATGGATCGTACGAATGAATTAGAATGGATCGTATGAATGAATTAGAATGGATCGTGCGAATGAATTTGAATGGATCGTATGAATGAATTAGAATGGATCATGCGAATGAATTAGAATGGATCGTACGAATGAATTAGAATGGATACATTCGTACGAATGAAGTAGAATAGATCGTACGAATGAGTAAGATTGGATCGTACGAATGAAATAGAATGGATTGTACGAATGAATTAGAATGGATCGTGCAAATGAATTAGAATGGATCGTACGAATGAATTAGAATAGATTGTGCGAATGAATTAGAATGGATCGTACGAATGAATTAGAATGGATCGTATGAATGAATTAGAATGGATTGTACGAATGAATTAGAATGGATCGTATGAATGAATTAGAATAGATTGTGCGAATGAATTAGAATGGATCGTACGAATGAATTAGAATGGATACATTCGTGCGAATGAATTAGAATAGATCGTATGAATGAATAGAATGGATCGTACGTATGAATTAGAATGGATCGTACGAATGAGTAAGATTGGATCGTACGAATGAAATAGAATGGATTGTACGAATGAGTAAGATTGGATCGTACGAATGAAATAGAATGGATTGTACGAATGAATTAGAATGGATCGTGCAAATGAATTAGAATGGATCGTACGAATGAATTAGAATAGATTGTGCGAATGAATTAGAATGGATCGTACGAATAAATTAGAATAGATTGTGCGAATGAATTAGAATGGATCGTACGAATGAATTAGAATGGATCGTATGAATAAATTAGAATGGATCGTGCGAATGAATTAGAATGGATCGTACGAATGAATTAGAATAGATACATTCCTGCGAATGAATTAGAATGGATCATACGAATGAGTAAGAATGGATCGTACGATTGAAATAGAATGGATCGTACGAATGAATTAGAATGGATCGTGCTAATGAATTAGAATGGATTGTACAAATGAATTAGAATAGATTGTGCGAATGAATTAGAATGGATCGTACAAATGAATTAGAATGGATACATTCGTGTGAATGAATTAGAATGGATCATATGAATGAATTAGAATGGATCGTGCGAATGAATTAGAATGGATCGTACGAATGAATTAGAATGGATCGTTTGAATGAATTAGAATGCATCGTGCGAATGAATTAGAATAGATTGTGCGAATGAATTAGAATGGATCGTATGAATAAATTAGAATGGATACATTTGTGCGAATGAATTAGAATGGATCTTATGAATGAATTAGATTGGATCGTATAAATGAATTAGAATGGATCGTACGTATGAATTAGAATGGATACATTCATGGGAATGAATTAGAATGGATCGTACGAAGGAATTAGAATGGATAATACGAATGAAATAGAATGAATCGTACAAAGGAATTAGAATGGATCGTACGATGGAATTATAATGGATCATACGATGGAATTAGAATGGATCGTACGAATGAATTCGAATGGATACATTTGTGCAAAAGAATTAGAATGAATTGTATGAATGAATTAGAATGGATCGTGCAAATGAATTAGAATGGATCGTGCGAATGAATTAGAATGGATCGTACGAATGAATTAGAATAGATTGTGCGAATGAATTAGAATGGATCGTACGAATGAATTAGAATGGATACATTCGTGCGAATGAATTAGAATGGATCGTATGAATGAATTCGAATGGATCGTATGAATGAATTCGAATGGATCGTAGGAATGAATTAGAATGGATACATTCGTTCGAATGAATTAGAATGGATCATACGAAGGATTTAGGGTGGATCATACGAATGAATTAGAATGGAAACAATCGTGCGAAAGAATTAGAATGAATTGTATGAATGAATTAGACTGGATCACATGAATGAATTAGAATGGATCGTGCGAATGAATTAGAATGGATCGTACAAATGAATTAGAACGGATCGTATGAATGAATTAGAATAGATCGTGCGAATGAATTAGAATGGATCGTATGAATGAATAAGAAAGGATATATTCGTGCGAATGAATTAGAATGGATCGTACGAATGAGTAAGAATGGATCGTACGAATGAAATAGAATGGTTCGTACGAATGAATTAGAATGGATCGTGCTAATGAATTAGAATGGATCGTGCATATGAATTAGAATGGATCGTGCAAATGAATTAGAATGGATTGTACGAATGAATTAGAATAGATTGTGCGAATGAATTAGAATGGATCGTACGAATGAATTAGAATGGATACATTCGTGCGAATGAATTAGAATGGATCGTATGAATGAATTAGATTGGATCGTATTAATGAATTAGAATGGATCGTACGTATGAATTAGAATGGATACATTCATGGGAATGAATTAGAATGGATCGTACGAAGAAATTAGAATGGATTGTACGAAAGAATTAGAATGGATTGTACAAAGGAATTAGAATGGATCGTACGAATGAATTACAATGGATACATTCATGCAAAAGAATTAGAATGGATTGTATGAATGAATTAGAATGGATCGTACAAATGAATTAGAATGGATCGTGCGAATGAATTAGAATGGATCATACAAATGAAATAGAATCGATTGTGCGAATAAATTAGAATGGATCGTACGAATGAATTAGAATGGATACATTCGTGCGAATGAATTAGAATGGATCGTATGAATGAATTAGAATAGATCGTATGAATGAATTCGAATGGATCGTATGAATGAATTAGAATGGATACATTCGTGCGAATGAATTAGAATAGATCATACGAAGGAATTAGGGTGGATCGTACGAATGAATTAGAATGGATAAATTCGTGCGAAAGAATTAGAATGGATTGTGTGAATGAATTAGAATGGATCGTATGAATGAATTAGAATGGATCGTGCGAATGAATTAGAATAGATCGTACGAATGAATTAGAATGGATCGTATGAATGAATTAGAATGGATCGTGCGAATGAATTAGAATGGATCGTACGAATGAATTAGAATGGATACATTCGTGCGAATGAATTACAATGGATCGTACGAATGAGTAAGAATAGATCGTACGAATGAAATAGAATGGATCGTACGAATGAATTAGAATGGATCGTGCTAATTTACTAGAATAGATCGTACGAATAAATTAGAATAGATTGTGCGAATGAATCAGAATGGATCGTACGAATGAATTAGAATGGATCGTATGAATAAATTTGAATGGATCGTGCGAATGAATTAGAATGGATCGTATGAATAAATTGGAATAGATACATTCGTGAGAATGAATTAGAATGGATCGTACGAATGAGTAAGAATGGATCGTACGATTGAAATAGAATGGATCGTACGAATGAATTAGAATGGATCGAGCTAATGAATTAGAATGGATCGTACGAATGAATTAGAATAGATTATGCGAATGAATTAGAATGGATCGTACGAATGAATTAGAATGGATACATTCATGTAAGTGAATTAGAATGGATCGTATGATTGAATTAGAATGGATCGTATGAATGAATTAGAATGGATCGTGCAAATGAATTAGAATGGATCGTACGAATGAATTAGAATGGATCGTGCGAATGAATTAGAATAGATTGTGCGAATGAATTAGAATGGATCGTATGAATAAATTAGAAGGGATACATTCCTGCGAATGAATTAGAATAGATCTTATGAATGAATTAGATTGGATCGTATGAATGAATTAGAATGGATCGTACGTATGAATTAGAATGGATACATTCATGGGAATGAATTAGAATGGATCGTACGAAGGAATTAGAATGGATCATACGAATGAAATAGAATGGATCATACGAAGGAATTAGAATGGATCGTACGATGGAATTATATTAGATAATACAAAGGAATTAGAATGGATTGTACGAATGAATTAGAATGGATACATTTGTGCAAAAGAATTAGAATGGATTGTATGAATGAATTAGATTGGATCGTGCAAATGAATTAGAATGGATCGTGCGAATGAATTAGAATGGATCGTACGAATGAATTAGAATAGATTGTGCGAATGAATTAGAATGGATCGTACGAATGAATTAGAATGGATACATTCGTGCGAATGAATTAGAATGGATCGTATGAATGAATTAGAATGGATCGTATGAATGAATTCGAATAGATCGTACGAATGAATTAGAATGGATACATTCGTTCGAGTGAATTAGAATGGATCATACGAAGGAATTAGGGTGGATCGAACGAATGAATTAGAATGGAAACATTCGTGCGAAAGAATTAGAATAAATTGTATGAATGAATTAGAATGGATCATATGAATGAATTAGAATGGATCGTGCGAATGAATTAGAATAGATCGTACAAATGAATTAGAACGGATCGTATGAATGAATTAGAATAGATCGTGCAAATGAATTAGAATGGATCATACGAATGAATTAGAATAGATACATTCGTGCGAATGAATTAGAATGGATCTTACGAATGAGTAAGAATGGATCGTACGAATGAAATAGAATGGATCGTACGAATCAATTAGAATGGATCGTGCTAACGAATTAGAATGGATCGTACGAATGAATTAGAATAGATTGTGCGAATGAATTAGAACGGATTGTACGAATGAATTAGAATGGATCGTATGAATGAATTAGAATGGATCGTGCGAATGAATTAGAATGGATACATTCGTGCGAATGAATTAGAATGGATCGTATGAATGAGTAAGAATGGATCGTACGAATAAAATAGAATGGATCGTACGAATGAATTTGAATGGATCGTGCTAATGAATTAGAATGGATCGTACGAATGAATTAGCAAAGATAGTGCGAATGAATTAGAATGGATCGTACGAATGAATTAGAATGGATACATTCGTGCGAATGAATTAGAATGGATCGTATGAATGAATTAGATTGGATCGTATGAATGAATTAGAATCGATCGTACGTATGAATTAGAATGGATCATACGAATGAATTAGAATGGATACATTCGTGCGAATGAATTAGAATGGATCGAACAAATAAATTAGAATGGATACATTCGTGCGAATGAATTAGAATGGATCGTACGAATGAAATAGAATGGATCGTCCGAATGAATTAGAATGGATCGTGCTAATGAACTAGAATGGATCGTACGAATAAATTAGAATAGATTGTGCGAATGAATTAGAATGGATCGTACGAATGAATTAGAATGGATCGTATGAATAAATTAGAATGGATCGTGCGAATGAATTAGAATGGATCGTACGAATGTATTAGAATAGATACATTCGTGCGAATGAATTAGAATGGATCGTACGAATGAGGAAGAATGGATCGTACGATTGAAATAGAATGGATCGTACGAATGAATTAGAATGGATCGTGCTAATGAATTAGTATGGATCGTACGAATAAATTCGAATAGATTGTGCGAATGAATTAGAATGGATCGTACGAATGAATTAAAATGGATACATTCGTGTGAATGAATTAGAATGGATCGTATGAATGAATTAGAATGGATCGTATGAATGAATTAGAATGGATCGTGCGAATGAATTAGAATGGATCGTATGAATGAATTAGAATGGATCGTACGAATGAATTAGAATGGATCATGTGAATGAATTAGAATAGATGGTGTGAATGAATTAGAATGGATCGTACGAATAAATTAGAATGGATACATTTGTGCGAATGAATTAGAATGGATCTTATGAATGAATTAGATTGGATCGTATGAATGAATTAGAATGGATCATACGTATGAATTAGAATGGATACATTCATGGGAATGAATTAGAATGGATCATACGAAGGAATTAGAATGGATCATACGGATGAAATAGAATGGATCGTACGAAGGAATTAGAATGGATCGTACGATGGAATTATAATGGATCATATGAAGGAATTAGAATGGATTGTACGAATGAATTAGAATGGATACATTTGTGCAAAAGAATTAGAATGATATGTATGAATGAATTAGAATGGATCGTGCAAATGAATTAGAATGGATCGTGCCAATGAATTAGAATGGATCGTACGAATGAATTAGAATAGATTGTGCGAATGAATTAGAATGGATCGTACGAATGAATTAGAATGGATACATTCGTGCGAATGAATTAGAATGGATCGTATGAATGAATTAGAATGGATCGTATGAATGAATTCGAATGGATCGTACGAATGAATTAGAATAGATACATTCGTTCGAATGAATTAGAATGGATCATACGAAGGAATTAAAGTGGATCGTACGAATGAATTAGAATGGAAAAATTCGTGCGAAAGAATTAGAATGAATTGTATGAATGAATTAGAATGGATCATATGAATGAATTAGAATGGATCGTGCGAATGAATTAGAGTGGATCGTACAAATGAATTAGAACGGATCGTATGAATGAATTAGAATAGATCGTGCGAATGAATTAGAATGGATCGTACGAATGAATTAGAAAGGATACATTCGTGCGAATGAATTAGAATGGATCGTACGAATGAGTAAGAATGGATCGTACGAATGAAATAGAATGGTTCGTACGAATGAATTAGAATGGATCGTGCTAATGAATTAGAATGGATCATGCAAATGAATTAGAATGGATCGTGCAAATGAATTAGAATGGATCGTACGAATGAATTAGAATAGATTGTGCGAATGAATTAGAATGGATCGTACGAATGAATTAGAATGGATACATTCGTGAGACTAAATTAGAATGGATCGTATGAATGAATTAGATTGGATCGTATGAATGAATTAGAATGGATCGTACGTACGAATTAGAATGGATAAATTCATGGGGATGAATTAGAATGGATCGTACGAAGAAATTAGAATGGATCGTACGAAAGAATTAGAATGGATTGTACGAAGGAATTAGAATGGATCGTACGAATGAATTAGAATGGATACATTCGAGCAAAAGAATTAGAATGGATTGTATGAATGAATTAGAATGGATCGTACAAATGAATTAGAATGGATCGTGCGAATGAATTAGAATGGATCATACGAATGAATTAGAATCGATTGTGCGAATAAATTAGAATGGATCTTATGAATGAATTAGAATGGATACATTCCAGCGAATGAATTAGAATGGATCGTATGAATAAATTAGAATAAATCGTATGAATGAATTTGAATGGATCGTACGAATGAATTAGAATGGAGACATATGTGCGAATGAATTAGAATGGATCATACGAAGGAATTAGGGTGGATCGTACGAATGAATTAGAATGGATAAATTCGTGCGAAAGAATTAGAATGGATTGTATGAATGAATTAGAATGGATCGTATGAATGAATTAGAATGGATCGTGCGAATGAATTAGAATGGATCGTATGAATGAATTAGAATGGATCGTGCGAATTAATTAGAATGGATCGTACGAATGAATTAGAATGGATACATTCGTGCGAATGAATTAGAATGGATTGTACGAATGAGTAAGAATGGATCGTACGAATGAAATTGAATGGATCGTACGAATGAATTAGAATGGATCGTGCTAATGAACTAGAATGGATCGTACGAATAAATTAGAATAGATTATGCGAATGAATTAGAATGGATCGTACGAATGAATTAGAATGGATAGTATGAATAAATTAGAATGGATCGTGCGAATGAATTAGAATGGATCGTACGATTGAAATAGAATGGATCGTACGAATGAATTAGAATGGATCGTGCTAATGAATTAGAATAGATCGTACGAATGAATTTGAATAGATGGTGCGAATGAATTAGAATGGATCGTTCGAATGAATTAGAATGGATACATTCGTGTGAATGAATTAGAATGGATCGTATGATTGAATTAGAATGGATCATATGAATGAATTAGAATGGATCGTGCGAATGAATTAGAATGGATCGTATGAATGAATTAGAATGGATCGTATGAATGAATTAGAATAGATTGTGCAAATGAATTAGAATGGATCGTACGAATAAATTAGAATGGATACATTCTAGCGAATAAATTAGAATAGATCTTATGAATGAATTAGATTGGATCTTATGAATGAATTAGAATGGATCGTACGTATGAATTAGAATGGATACATTCGTGGGAATGAATTAGAATGGATCGTACGAAGGAATTAGAATGGATCATACGAATGAAATAGAATGGATCATACGAAGGAATTAGAATGGATCGTACGATGGAATTATAATGGATCATACAAAGGAATTAGAATGGATCGTACGAATGAATTAGAATGGATAAATTTGTGCAAAAGAATTAGAATGGATTGTATGAATGAATTAGATTGGATCGTGCAAATGAATTAGAATGGATCGTGCGAATGAAGTTGAATGGATCGTACGAATGAATTAGAATAGATTGTGCGAATGAATTAGAATGGATCGTACGAATGAATTAGAATGGATACATTCGTGCGAATGAATTAGAATGGATCGTATGAATGAATTAGAATGGATCGTATGAATGAATTCGAATGGATCGTACGAATGAATTAGAATGGATACATTCGTTCGAATGAATTAGAATGGATCATACGAAGGAATTAGGGTGAATCGAACGAATGAATTAGAATGGAAACATTCGTGCGAAAGAATTAGAATAAATTGTATGAATGAATTAGAATGGATCATATGAATGAATTAGAATGGATCGTGCGAATGAATTAGAATGGATCGTACAAATGAATTAGAACGGATCGTATGTATGAATTAGAATAGATCGTGCAAATGAATTAGAATGGATCATACGAATGAATTAGAATAGATACATTCGTGCGAATGAATTAGAATAGATCTTACGAATAAGTAAGAATGGATCGTACGAATGAAATAGAATTGATCGTACGAATGAATTAGAATGGATCGTGCTAACGAATTAGAATGGATCGTATGAATGAATTAGAATAGATTGTGCGAATGAATTAGAATGGATCGTACGAATGAATTAGAATGGACCGTATGAATGAATTAGAATGGATCGTGCGAATGAATTAGAATGGATCGTATGAATGAATTAGAATGGATACATTCGTGCGAATGAATTAGAATGGATCGTATGAATTAGTAAGAATGGATCGTACGAATGAAATATAATGGGTCATACGAATGAATTAGAAGGGATCGTGCTAATGAATTAGAATGGATCGTACGAATGGATTAGCAAAGATAGTGCGATTGAATTAGAATGGATCGTACGAATGAATTAGAATGGATACATTCGTGCGAATGAATTAGAATGGATCGTATGAATGAATTAGATTGGATCGTATGAATGAATTAGAATGGATCGTACGTATGAATTAGAATGGATAAATTCATGGGAATGAATTAGAATGGATCGTACGAAGGAATTTGAATGGATCATACGAATGAAATAGAATGGATCGTACGAAGGAATTAGAATGGATCGTACGAAGGAATTAGTATGGATACATTCGTGCAAAAGAATTAGAATGAATTGTATGAATAAATAAGAATGGATCGTGCAAATGAATTAGAATGGATTGTGCGAATGAATTAGAATGGATCGTACGAATGAATTAGAATAGATTATGCGAATGAATTTGAATGGATCATACGAATGGATTAGAATGGATACATTCGTGCGAATGAATTTGAATGGATCGTATGAATGAATTAGAATAGATCGTATGAATGAATTCGAATGGATCGTACGAATGAATTAGAATGGATACATTCATGTGAATGAATTAGAATGGATCATACGAAGGAATTAGGGTGGATCGTACGAATGAATTAGAATGGATACATTCGTGCGAAAGAATTGGAATGGATTGTATGAATGAATTAGAATGGATCGTATGAATGAATTAGAATGGATCGTACGAATGAATTAGAATAGATCGTACAAATGAATTAGAATTGATCGTACGAATGAATTAGAATGGATCGTGCGAATGAATTAGAATGGATCGTACGAATGAATTAGAATGGATACATTTGTGCCAATGAATTAGAATGGATCGTACGAACGAGTAAGAATGGATCGTACGAATGAATTAGAATGGATCGTACGAATGAATTAGAATGGATCGTGCTAATGATTTAGAATGGATCGTACGAATGAATTAGAATAGATTGTGTGAATGAATTAGAATGGATCTTATGAATGAATTAAAATGTATCGTATGAATGAATTAGAATGGACCTTATGAATGAATTAAAATGGATCGTATGAATGAATTAGAATGGATCGTGCAAATTAATTGGAATGGATCGTACGAATGAATTAGAATGGATACATTTGTGCTAATGAACTAGAATGGATCGTACGAATAAATTAGAATGGATCGTGCAAATGAATTAGAATAGATCGTACGAATGAATTAGAATGGATCGTACGAATGAATTAGAATAGATTGTGCGAATGAATTAGAATGGATCGTACGAATGAATTAGAATGGATACATTCGTGCGAATGAATTAGAATGGATCGTATGAATGAATTAGAATGGATCGTATGAATGAATTCGAATGGATCGTACAAATGAATTAGAATGGATACATTCGTTCGAATGAATTAGAATGGATCATACGAAGGAATTAGGGTGGATCGTACGAATAAATTAGAATGGAAACATTCGTGCGAAAGAATTAGAATGAATTGTATGAATGAATTAGAATGGATCATATGAATGAATTAGAATAGATCGTGCGAATGAATTAGAATGGATCGTACAAATGAATTAGAACGGATTGTATGAATGAATTAGAATAGATCGTGCGAATGAATTAGAATGGATTGTACGAATGAATTAGAAAGGATACATTCGTGCGAATGAATTAGAATGGATCGTACGAATGAGTAAGAATGGATCGTACGAATGAAATAGAATGGTTCGTACGAATGAATTAGAATGGATCATGCTAATGAATTAGAATGGATCATGCAAATGAATTAGAATGGATCGTGCAAATGAATTAGAATGGATCGTACGAATGAATTAGAATAGATTGTGCGAATGAATTAGAATGGATCGTACGAATGAATTAGAATGGATACATTCGTGCGACTGAATTAGAATGGATCGTATGAATGAATTAGATTGGATCGTATGAATGAATTAGAATGGATCGTACGTATGAATTAGAATGGATAAATTCATGGGAATGAATTAGAATGGATCGTACGAAGAAATTAGAATGGATCGTACGAAAGAATTAGAATGGATTGTACGAAGGAATTAGAATGGATCGTACGAATGAATTAGAATGGATACATTCGAGCAAAAGAATTAGAATGGATTGTATGAATGAATTAGAATGGATCGTACAAATGAATTAGAATGGATCGTGCGAATGAATTAGAATGGATCATACGAATGAATTAGAATCGATTGTGCGAATAAATTAGAATGGATCTTATGAATGAATTAGAATGGATACATTCCAGCGAATGAATTAGAATGGATCGTATGAATGAATTAGAATAGATCGTATGAATGAATTTGAATGGATCGTACGAATGAATTAGAATGGAGACATATGTGCGAATGAATTAGAATGGATCATACGAAGGAATTAGGGTGGATCGTACGATTGAATTAGAATGGATAAATTCGTGCGAAAGAATTAGAATGGATTGTATGAATGAATTAGAATGGATCGTATGAATGAATTAGAATGGATCGTGCGAATGAATTAGAATGGATCGTATGAATGAATTAGAATGGATCGTGCGAATGAATTAGAATGGATCGTATGAATGAATTAGAATGGATCGTACGAATGAATTAGAATGGATACATTCGTGCGAATGAATTAGAATGGATCGTACGAATGAGTAAGAATGGATCGTACGAATGAAATTGAATGGATCGTACGAATGAATTAGAATGGATCGTGCTAATGAACTAGAATGGATCGTACGAATAAATTAAAATAGATTGTGCGAATGAATTAGAATGGATCGTACGAATGAATTAGAATGGATACTATGAATAAATTAGAATGGATCGTGCGAATGAATTAGAATGGATCGTACGAATGAATTAGAATAGATACATTCGTGCGAATGATTAGAATGGATCGTATGAATGAGTAAGAATGGATCGTACGATTGAAATAGAATGGATCGTACGAATGAATTAGAATGGATCTTGCTAATGAATTAGAATGGATCGTATGAATGAATTAGAATAGATTGTGCGAATGAATTAGAATGGATCGTACGAATGAATTAGAATGGATACATTCGTGTGAATGAATTAGAATGGATCGTATGATTGAATTAGAATGGATCGTATGAATGAATTAGAATGGATCGTGCGAATGAATTAGAATGGATCGTATGAATGAATTAGAATGGATCGTATGAATGAATTAGAATAGATTGTGCGAATGAATTAGAATGGATCGTATGAAAAAATTAGAATGGATACATTCCAGCGAATAAATTAGAATAGATCTTATGAATGAATTAGATTGGATCTTATGAATGAATTAGAATGGATCGTACGTATGAATTAGAATGGATACATTTGTGGGAATGAATTAGAATGGATCGTACGAAGGAATTAGAATGGATCATACGAATGAAATAGAATGGATCATACGAAGGAATTAGAATGGATCGTACGATGGAATTATAATGGATCATACGAAGGAATTAGAATGGATCGTACGAATGAATTAGAATGGATACATTTGTGCAAAAGAATTAGAATGGATTGTATGAATGAATTAGATTGGATCGTGCAAATGAATTAGAATGGATCGTGCGAATGAAGTTGAATGGATCGTACGAATGAATTAGAATAGATTGTGCGAATGAATTAGAATGGATCGTACGAATGAATTAGAATGGATACATTCGTGCGAATGAATTAGAATGGATCGTATGAATGAATTAGAATGGATCGTATGAATGAATTCGAATGGATCGTACGAATGAATTAGAATGGATACATTCGTTCAAATGAATTAGAATGGATCATACGAAAGAATTAGGGTGGATCGAACGAATGAATTAGAATGGAAACATTCGTGCGAAAGAATTAGAATTAATTGTATGAATGAATTAGAATGGATCATATGAATGAATTAGAATAGATCGTGCGAATGAATTAGAATGGATCGTACAAATAAATTAGAACGGATCGTATGAATGAATTAGAATAGATCGTGCAAATGAATTAGAATAGATCATACGAATGAATTAGAATAGATACATTCGTGCGAATGAATTAGAATGGATCTTACGAATGAGTAAGAATGGATCGTACGAATGAAATAGAATTGATCGTACGAATGAATTAGAATGGATCGTGCTAACGAATTAGAATGGATCGTACGAATGAATTAGAATAGATTGTGCGAATGAATTAGAATGGATCGTACGAATGAATTTGAATGGACCGTATGAATGAATTAGAATGGATCGTGCGAATGAATTAGAATGGATCGTATGAATGAATTAGAGTGGATACATTCGTGCGAATGAATTAGAATGGATCGTATGAATTAGTAAGAATGGATCGTACGAATGAAATATAATGGATCGTACGAATGAATTAGAATGGATCGTGCTAATGAATTAGAATAGATCGTACGAATGGATTAGCAAAGATAGTGCGAATGAATTAGAATGGATCGTACGAATGAATTAGATTGGATACATTCTTGCGAATGAATTAGAATGGATCGTATGAATGAATTAGATTGGATCGTATGAATGAATTAGAATGGATCGAACGTATGAATTAGAATGGATAAATTCATGGGAATGAATTAGAATGGATCGTACGAAGGAATTTGAATGGATCATACGAATGAAATAGAATGGATAGTACGAAGGAATTAGTATGGATACATTCGTGCAAAAGAATTAGAATGAATTGTATGAATAAATAAGAATGGATCGTGCAAATGAATTAGAATGGATTGTGCGAATGAATTAGAATGGATCGTACGAATGAATTAGAATAGATTATGCGAATGAATTAGAATGGATCATACGAATGAATTAGAATGGATACATTCGTGCGAATGAATTTGAATGGATCGTATGAATGAATTAGAATAGATCGTATGAATGAATTCGAATGGATCGTACGAATGAATTAGAATGGATACATTCATGTGAATGAATTAGAATGGATCATACGAAGGAATTAGGGTGGATCGTACGAGTGAATTAGAATGGATACATTCGTGCGAAAGAATTGGAATGGATTGTATGCATGAATTAGAATGGATCGTATGAATGAATTAGAATGGATCGTACGAATGAATTAGAATAGATCGTACAAATGAATTAGAATTGATCGTACGAATGAATTAGAATGGATCGTGCGAATAAATTAGAATGGATCGTACGAATGAATTAGAATGGATACATTCATGCGAATGAATTAGAATGGATCGTACGAACGAGTAAGAATGGATCGTACGAATGAAATAGAATGGATCGTACGAATGAATTAGAATGGATCGTGCTAATGAATTAGAATGGATCGTACGAATGAATTAGAATAGATTGTGCGAATGAATTAGAACTGATCTTACGAATGAATTAAAATGGATCGTATGAATGAATTAGAATGGATCGTGCAAATTAATTGGAATGGATCGTATGAATGAATTGGAATGGATACATTCGTGCGAATGAATTAGAATGGATCGTACGAATGAGTAAGAATGGATCGTACGAATGAAATAGAATGGATCGTACGAATGAATTAGAATGGATCGTGCTAATGAATTAGAATGGATCGTACGAATGAATTAGAATAGATTGTGTGAATGTATTAGAATGGATCATACGAATGAATTAGAATGGATATATTCATGCGAATGAATTAGAATGGATCGTATGAATGAATTAGAATGGATCGTATGAATGAATTAGAATGGATCGTGCAAATGAATTAGAATGGATCGTACGAATGAATTAGAATGGATCGTATGAATGAATTAGAATGGATCGTGCGAATGAATTAGAATGGAACGTACGAATGAATTAGAATGGATACATTCGTGCGAATGAATTAGAATGGATCGTATGAATGAGTAAGAATGGATCGTACGAATGAAATAGAATGGATCGTACGAATGAATTAGAATGGATCGTGCTAATGAATTAGAATAGATCGTACGATTGAATTAGAATAGATTGTGCGAATGAATTTGAATGGATCGTACGAATGAATTAGAATGCATACATTCGTGCGAATGAATTAGAATAGATCGTATGAATAAATTAGAATGGATCGTACGAATGAATTAGAATGGATACATTCGTGCAAAAGAATTAGAATGGATTGTATGAATGAATTAGAATGGATCGTATGAATGAATTAGAATGGATTGTGCGAATGAGTTAGAATGGATCGTACGAATGAATTAGAATGGATCGTATAAATGAATTAGAATGGATCGTGCGAATGAATTAGAATGGATCGTACGAATGAATTAGAATCAAAACATTCGTGCGAATGAATTAGAATGGATCGTACGAATGAGTAAGAATGGATCGTACCAATGAAATAGAATGGATCGTACGAATGAATTAGAATGCATCGTGCTAATGAATTAGAATGGATCGTACGAATGAATTAGAATAGATTGTGCGAATGAATTAGAATGGATTGTACGAATGAATTAGAATGGATACATTCGTGCAAATGAATTAGAATGGATCGTACGAATGAATTAGAATGGATCGTATGAATGAATTAGAATGGATCGTACGAATGAATTAGAATGGATCGTATGAATGAATTAGAATGGATCATGCGAATGAATTAGAATGGATCGTACGAATGAATTAGAATGGATACATTCGTACGAATGAAGTAGAATAGATCGTACGAATGAGTAAGATTGGATCGTACGAATGAAATAGAATGGATTGTACGAATGAATTAGAATGGATCGTGCAAATGAATTAGAATGGATCGTACGAATGAATTAGAATAGATTATGCGAATGAATTAGAATGGATCGTACGAATGAATTAGAATGGATCGTATGAATGAATTAGAATGGATCGTGCGAATGAATTAGAATGGATCGTATGAATGAATTAGAATGGATCATGCGAATGAATTAGAATGGATCGTACGAATGAATTAGAATGGATACATTCGTACGAATGAAGTAGAATAGATCGTACGAATGAGTAAGATTGGATCGTACGAATGAAATAGAATGGATTGTACGAATGAATTAGAATGGATCATGCAAATGAATTAGAATGGATCGTACGAATGAATTAGAATAGATTGTGCGAATGAATTAGAATGGATCGTACGAATGAATTAGAATGGATCGTATGAATGAATTAGAATGGATTGTACGAATGAATTAGAATGGATCGTATGAATGAATTAGAATAGATTGTGCGAATGAATTAGAATGGATCGTACGAATGAATTAGAATGGATACATTCGTGCGAATGAATTAGAATAGATCGTATGAATGAATAGAATGGATCGTACGTATGAATTAGAATGGATACATTCATGGGAATGAATTAGAATGGATCGTATGAAGGAATTAGAATGGATCGTACGAAGGAATTAGAATGGATACATTCGTGCAAAAGAATTAGAATGTATTGTATGAATGAATTAGAATGGATCGTACAAATGAATTAGAATGGATCGTGCAAATGAATTAGAATGGATCGTACGATTGAATTAGAATAGATTGTGCGAATGAATTAGAATGGATCATACGAATGAATTAGAATTGATACATTCTTGCGAATGAATTAGAATGGATCGTATGAATGAATTAGAGTGGATCGTCTGAATTAATTCGAATGGATCCTACGAATGAATAAGAATGGATACATTCGTTCGAATGAATTAGAATGGATCATACGAAGGAATTAGGGTGGATCGTACGAATGAATTAGAATGGATACATTCGTGCGAAAGAATTAGAAAGGATTGTTTGAATGAATTAGAATAGATCGTATGAATGAATTAGAATGGATCGTGCGAATGAATTAGAATGGATCGTACAAATGAATTAGAATGGACCGTACGAATGAATTAGTATGGATCGTGCGAATGAATTAGAATGGATCGTACGAATGAATTAGAATGGATACATTCGTGCGAATAAACTAGAATGGATCGTACGAATGAGTAAGATGGATCGTACGAATGAAATAGACTGGATCGTACGAATGAATTAGAATGGATCGTACTAATGAATTAGAATGGATTGTGCGAATGCATTAGAATAGATCATACGAATAAATTAGAATAGATTGTGCGAATGATTTAGAATGGATCGTACGAATGAATTAGAATGGATCGTATGAATGAATTAGAATGGATACATTCGTGCGAATAAATTAGAATGGATCGTTCGAATGAGTAAAAATAGATCGTACGAATGAAATAGAATGGATCGTACGAATGAATTAGAATAGATTGGTCGAATGTATTAGAATGGATCATACAAATGAATTAGAATGGATACATTCGTGCGAATGAATTAGAATGGATCGTATGAATGAATTAGAATGGATCGTATGAATGAATTAGAATGGATCGTGCGAATGAATTAGAATGGATCGTACGAATGAATTAGAATGGATCGTATGAATGAATTAGGATGGCTCGTGCGAATGAATTAGAATGGAACGTATGAATGAATTAGAATGGATACATTCATGCGAATGAATTAGAATGGATCGTACGAATGAGTAAGAATGGATCGTACGAATGAAATAGAATGGATCGTACGAATGAATTAGAATGGATCGTGCTAATAAATTAGAATAGATCGTACGAATGAATTAGAATAGATTATGCGAATGAATTAGAATGGATCGTACGAATGAATTAGAATGGATCGTATGAATGAATTAGAATGGATTGTGCAAATGAATTAGAATGGATCGTATGAATGAATTAGAATGGATACATTCGTGCGAATGAATTAGAATGAATCGTGCGAATGAATTAGATTTGAACGTACGAATGAATTAGAATGGATCGTGCGAATGAATTAGAATGGAACGTACGAATGAATTAGAATGGATACATTCGTGCGAATGAATAAGAATGGATCGTACGAATGAGTAAGAATGGATCGTACGAATGAAATAGAATGGATCGTACGAATGAATTAGAATGGATCATGCTAATGAATTAGAATAGATCGGACGATTGAATTAGAATAGATTGTGCGAATGAATTTGAATGGATCGTACGAATGAATTTGAATGCATACATTCGTGCGAATGAATTAGAATAGATCGTATGAATGAATTAGAATGGATCGTACGAATGAATTAGAATGGATACATTCGTGCGAAAGATTTAGAATGGATTGTATGAATTAATTAGAATGGATCGTATGAATGAATTAGAATGGATCGTGCGAATGAGTTAGAATGGATCGTATGAATGAATTAGAATGGATCGTATAAATGAATTAGAATGGATCGTGCGAATGAATTAGAATGGATCGTACGAATGAATTAGAATGGACACATTCGTGCGAATGAATTAGAATGGATCGTACGAATGAGTAAGAATGGATTGTACCAATGAAATAGAATGGATTGTACGAATGAATTAGAATGGATCGTGCTAATGAATTAGAATGGATCGTACGAATGAATTAGAATAGATTGTGCGAATGAATTAGAATGGATTGTACAAATGAATTAGAATGGATACATTCGTGTGAATGAATTAGAATGGATCGTACGAATGAATTAGAATGGATTGTATGAATGAATTAGAATGGATCATGCGAATGAATTAGAATGGATCGTACGAATTAATTAGAATGGATCGTATGGATGAATTACAATGGATCATGCGAATGAATTAGAATGGATCGTACGAATGAATTAGAATGGATACATTCGTGCGAATGAAGTAGAATGGATCGTACGAATGAGTAAGAATGGATCGTACGAATGAAATAGAATGGATCATATGAAAGAATTAGAATGGATCGTGCTAATGAATTAGAATGGATCGTACGAATGAATTAGAATAGATTGTGCGAATGAATTAGAATGGATCGTACGAATTAATTAGAATGGATCGTATGAATGAATTAGAATGGATCGTGCGAAAGAATTAGAATGGATCGTAAGAATGAATTAGAATGGATACATTCGTGCGAATGAATTAGAATGCAACGTACGAATGAGTTAGAATGGATCGTACGAATGAAATAGAATGGATCGTATGAATGAATTAGAATGGATCGTGCTAATGAATTAGAATAGATCTTACGAATGAATTAGAATAGATTGTGCGAATGAATTAGAATGGATCGTACGAATGAATTAGAATGGATACATTCGTGCGAATGAATTAGAATGGATCGTATGAATGAATTAGATTGGATCGTATGAATGAATTAGAATGGATCGTACGTATGAATTAGAATGTATAAATTCATGGGAATGAATTAGAATGGATCGTACGAACGAATTAGAATGGATCATACGAATGAAATAGAATGGATCGTATGAAGGAATTAGAAAGGATCATACGAAGGAATTAGAATGGATCGTACGAAGGAATTAGAATGGATACATTTGTGCAAAAGAATTAGAATGGATTGTATGAATGAATTAGAATGGATCTTGCAAATGAATTAGAATGGATCGTGCGAATGAATTAGAATGGATCGTTTGAATGGATTAGAATAGATTGTGCGAATGAATTAGAATGGATCATACGAATGAATTAGAACGGATACATTCTTGCAAATGAATTAGAATGGATCGTACGAATGAATTAGAATGGATCGTCTGAATTAATTCGAATGGATCGTACGAATGAATTAGAATGGATACATTCGTGCGAATGAATTAGAATGGATCGTACGAAGGAATTAGGGTGGATCGTACGAATGAATTAGATTGGATACATTCGTGCGAAAGAATTAGAAAGGATTGTATGAATGAATTAGAATGGATCGTATGAATGAATTATAATGGATCGTGCGAATGAATTAGAATGCATTGTACGAATGAATTAAAATGGATCGTACGAATGAATTAGAATGAATCGTGCGAATGAATTAGAATGGATCGTACAAATGAATTAGAATGGATACATTCTTGCAAATAAACTAGAATGGATCGTACGAATGAGTAAGAATGGATCGTACGAATAAAATAGAATGGATCGTACGAATGAATTAGAATGGATCGTACTAATGAATTAGAATGGATCGTACGAATGAATTAGAATAGATTGTGCGAATGAATGAGAATGGATCGTATGAATGAATTAGAATGTTTCGTATGAATGAATTAGAATGGATCGTGCAAATGAATTAGAATGGATCGTATGAATGAATTAGAATGGATACATTCATGCGAATGAACTAGAATGGATCGTTCGAATGAGTAAGAATGGATCGTACGAATGAAATAGAATGGATCGTACGAATGAATTAGAATAGATTGTGCGAATGTTTTAGAATGGATCGTACAAATGAATTAGAATGGATACATTCGTGCGAATGAATTAGAATGGATCGTATGAATGAATTAGAATGGATCGTATGAATGAATTAGAATGGATCGTACGAATGAATTAGAATGGATCGTATGAATGAATTAGAATGGATCGTATGATTGAATTAGAATGGCTCGTGCGAATGAATTAGAATGGAATGTATGAATGAATTAGAATGGATATATTCGTGCAAATGAATTAGAATGTATAGTACGAATGAGTAAGAATGGATCGTACGAATGAAATAGAATGGATCGTACGAATGAATTAGAATGGATCGTGCTAATAAATTAGAATGGATCGTACGAATGAATTAGAATAGATTGTGCGAATGAATTAGAATGGATCGTACGAACGAATTAGAATGGATCGTATGAATGAATTAGAATGGATCTTGCAAATGAATTAGAATGGATCGTATGAATGAATTAGAATGTATACGTTCGTGCGAATGAATTAGATTGGATCGTTCGAATGAGTAAGAATGGATCGTACGAATGAAATAGAATGGATCGTACGAATGAATTAGAATAGAGTGTGCGAATGTATTAGAATGGATCGTACAAATGAATTAGAATGGATACATTCGTGCGAATGAATTAGAATGGATCATATGAATGAATTAGAATGGATCGTATGAATGAATTAGAATGAATTGTGCGAATGAATTAGAATGGATTGTACGAATGAATTAGAATGGATCGTATGAATGAATTAGAATGGCTCGTGCGAATGAATTAGAATGGAACGTATGAATGAATTAGAATGGATACATTTGTGCGAATGAATTAGAATGGATCGTACGAATGAGTAAGAATGGATTGTACGAATGAAATAGAATGGATCGTACGAATGAATTAGAATGGATCGTGCTAATAAATTAGAATGGATCGTACGAATGAATTAGAATAAATTGTGCGAATGAATTAGAATGGATCGTACGAGTGAATTAGAATGGATACATTCGTGCGAATGAATTGGAATAGATCGTATGAATGAATTAGATTGGATCGTATGAATGAATTAGAATGGATCGTACGAATGAATTAGAATGGATACATTCATGGGAATGAATTAGAATGGATCGTACGAAGAAATTAGAATGGATCGTACGAAGGAATTAGAATGGATCGTACGAATGAATTAGGATGGATACATTCGTGCAAAAGAATTAGAATGGATTGTATGAATGAATTAGAATGGATCGTACAAATGAATTAGAATGGATTGTGTGAATGAATTAGAATGGATCGTACGAATGAATTAGAATCGATTGTGCAAATAAATTAGAATGGATCGTACTAATGAATTAGAATGGATGCATTCATGCGAATGAATTAGAATGGATCGTATGAATGAATTAGAATGGATCGTATGAATGAATTCGAATGGATCGCACGAATGAATTAGAATGGATACATTCGTGCGAATGAATTAGAATGGATCATACGAAGGAATTAGGGTGGATCGTACGAATGAATTAGAATAGATACATTCGTGCGAAAGAATTAGAATGGATTGTATGAATGAATTAGAATGGATCGTGCGAATGAATTAGAATGGATCGTAGGAATGAATTAGAATGGATCGTATGAAAGAATTAGAATGTATCGTGCGAATGAATTAGAATGGATCGTACGAATGAATTAGAATGGATATATTCGTGCGAATGAATTAGAATGGATCGTACGAATGAGTAAGAATAGATCATTCCAATGAATTAGAATGGATCGTACGAATGAATTAGAATGGATCATATGAATGAATAAGAATGGATCATGCAAATGAATTAGAATGGAACGTACGAATGAATTAGAATGGATACCTTCTTGCGAATGAATTAGAATGGATCGTACGATTGAGTAAGAATGGATCATACCAATGAAATAGAATGGATCGTACGAATGAATTAGAATGGATCGTGCTAATGAATTAGAATGGATCGTACGAATGAATTAGAATAGATTGTGCGAATAAATTAGAATGGATTGTACGAATGAATTATAATGGATACATTCGTGCGAATGAATTAGAATGGATCGTATGAATGAATTAGAATGGATCATGTGAATAAATTAGAATGGATCGTGCGAATGAATTAGAATGGATCGTACGAATGAATTATAATGGAACGTATGAATGAATTAGAATGGATCGTGCGAATGAATTAGAATGGATCGTACGAATGAATTAGAATGGATACGTTCGTGTGAATGAATTAGAATATATCGTACAAAAAAGTTAGAATGGATCGTATGAATGAAATAGAATGGTTCGTACGAATGAATTATAATGGATCGTGCTAATGAATTAGAATGGATCGTACGAATGAATTAGAATAGATTGTGCGAATGAATTAGATTGGATCATACAAATGAATTAGAATGGATACATTCATGCGAAAGAATTAGAATGTATCGTACGAATGGATCGTACGAAGGAATTAGAATGAATTAGAATGGATACATTCGCGCGAATGAATTAGAATGGATCATATGAATGAATTAGATTGGATCGTATGAATAAATTAGAATGGGTCATATGTATGAAATAGAATGGATACATTCATGGGAATGAATTAGAATGGATTGAACGAAGGAATTAGAATGGATCATACGAAGGAATTAGAATGGATCGTATGAATGAATTATAATGGATACATTCATGCAAAAGAATTAGAATGGATTGTATGAATGAATTAGAATGGATCGAATAAATGAATTAGAATGGATCGTGCAAATGAATTAGAATGGATCGTACGAATGAATTAGAATAGATTGTGCGAATGAATTAGAATGGATCGTACGAATGAATTAGAATGGATACATTCGTGCGAAAGAATTAGAATGGATTGTATGAATGAATTAGAATGGATCGTATGAATCAATTAGAATAGATCGTGCGAATGAATTAGAATAGATTATACGAATGAATTAGAATGGATCGTATGAATGAATTAGAACAGATCGTTCGAATGAATTAGAATGGATCGTACGAATGAATTAGAATGGATCGTACGAATGAATTAGAATGGATCTTGTGAATGAATTAGAATGGAACGTATGAATGAATTAGAATGGATACATTCGTGCGAATGAATTAGAATGGATCGTACGAAAGAGTAAGAATGGATCGTACGAATGAAACAGAATGGATCGTACGAATGAATTAGAATGAGTCGTGCTAATGAATTAGAATGGATCGTACGAATGAATTAGAATCGATTGTGCGAACGAATTAGAATGGATCGTACGAATGAATTAGAATGGATTGTACATATGAATTTGAATGGATCGTACGAATGAGTAAGAATGGATCGTACGAATGAAATTGAATGGATCGTACGAATGAATTAGAATGGATCATTCGAACGAATAAGATTGGATCGTGCGAATGAATTAGAATGGATCGTATGAATGAATTAGAATGGATACATTCATACGAATGAATTAGAATGGATCGTACGAATGAATTAGACTGGATCGTATGAACGAATTAGAATGGATCGTGCGAATGAATTAGAATGGATCGTACGAATGAATTAGAATGGATACATTCGTGCGAATGAATTAGAATGGATCGTATGAATAAATTAGAATGGATCGTATGAATGAATTAGAATGGATTGTGCGAATGAATTAGAATGGATAGTACGAATGAATTAGAATGGATCGTGCGAATGAATTAGAATGGATCGTACGAATGAATTAGAATGGATACATTGGTGCGAATGAATTAGAATGGATCTTATGAATGAATTAGATTGGATCGTATGAATGAATTAGAATGGATCGTACGTAAGAATTAGAATGGATACATTCATGGGAATGAATTAGAATGGATCGTACGAAGGAATTAGAATGGATCGTACGAAGGAATTATAATGGATCGTACGAAAGAATTAGAATGGATCGTACGAATGAATTAGAATGGATACATTTGTGCAAAAGAATTAGAATGGATTGTATGAATGAATTAGAATGGATCGTGCAAATGAATTAGAATGCATCGTGCGAATGAATTAGAGTGGATCGTACGAATGAATTAGAATAGATTGTACGAATGAATTAGAATGGATCGTACGAATGAATTAGAATGGATACATTCGTGCGAATGAATTAGAATGGATCGTATGAATGAATTAGAATGGATGATATGAATGAATTCGATTGGATCGTACGAATGAATTATAATGAATACATTCGTTCGAATGAATTAGAATGGATCATACGAAGGAATTAGGGTGGATCGTACGAATGAATTAGAATGGATACATTCGTGCGAAACAATTAGAATGGATTGTACGAATGAATTAGAATGGATCATATGAATGAAGTAGAATGGATCGTGCAAATGAATTAGAATGGATCGTACGAATGAATTAGAATGGATCGTATGAATGAATTAGAATAAATCGTGCAAATGAATTAGAATGGATTATACGAATGAATTAGAATGGATATATTCGTGCGAATGAATTAGAATGGATCGTACGAATGAGTAAGAATGAATCGTACGAATGAAATTCGTGCTAACGAATTAGAATGGATCGTACGAATGAATTAGAATAGATTGTGCGAATGAATTAGAATGGATCGTACGAATGAATTAGAATGGATCGTATGAATGAATTAGAATGGGTCGTGCGAATGAATTAGAATGGATCGTACGAATGAATTAGAATGGATACATTCGTGCGAATGAATTAGAATGGATCGTATGAATGAGTAAGAAAGGTTCGTAAGAATGAAATAGAATGGATCGTACGAATGAATTAGAATGGATCGTGCTAATGAATTAGAATGGATCGTACGAATGAATTAGAAAAGATAGTGTGAATGAATTAGAATGGATCGTACGAATGAATTAGAATGGATACATTCGTGCGATTGAATTAGAATGGATCGTATGAATGAATTAGATTAGATCGTATGAATGAATTAGAATGGATCATACAAATGAAATAGAATGGATCGTACGAAGGAATTAGAATGGATCATACGAAGGAATTAGAATGGATCGTATGAAGGAATTAGAATGGAGCTTACGAATGAATTAGAATGGATACATTCGTACAAAAGAATTAGAATGGATTGTATAAATGAATTAGAATGGATCGGGCAAATGAATTAGAATGGATCGTGCGAATGAATTAGAATGGATCGTACAAATTAATTAGAATAGATTGTGCGAATGAATTAGAATGGATCATACGAATGAATTAGAATGGATACATTCGTGAGAATGAATTAGAATGGATCGTATGAATTAATTAGAATGGATCGTACCAATGAAATAGAATGGATCGTACGAATGAATTAGAAAGGATCGTGCTAATGAATTAGAATGGATCATACGAATGAATTAGAATAGATTATGCGAATGAATTAGAATGGATTGTACGAATGAATTATAATGGATACATTCGTGCGAATAAATTAGAATGGATCGTATGAATGAATTAGAATGGATCATATGAATGAATTAGAATGGATCGTGCGAATGAATTTGAATGGATCGTACGAATGAATTAGAATGGATACATTCGTGCGAATAAATTAGAATGGATCGTACGAATGAGTAAGAATGGATCGTATGAATGAAATACAATGGATCGTACGAATGAATTAGAATGGATCATGCTAATGAATTAGAATGGATCGTATGAATGAATTAGAATAGATTGAGCGAATGAATTAGAATGGATCGTACGAATGAATTAGAATGGATACATTCGTGCGAAAGAATTAGAATGTATCGTACGAATGGATCATACGAAGGAATTGGAATGAATTAGAATGGATACATTCGTGCGAAAGAATTAGAATGGATCGTATGAATGAAATAGAATGGATCGTACGAATGAATTAGAATGGATCGTGCTAATTAATTAGAATGGATCGTACGAATGTATTAGAATAGATTGTGCGAATGAATTAGAATGGATCGTACGAATGAATTAGAATGGATACATTCGTGTGAATGAATTAGAATAGATCATATGAATGAATTAGATTGGATCGTATGAATGAATTAGAATGGATCGTACGTATGAATTAGAATGGATACATTCATGGGAATGAATTAGAATGGATCGTATGAAGAAATTAGAATGGATCGTACGAAGGAATTAGAATGGGTCGTATGAATGAATTAGAATGGATAAATTCGTGCAAAAGAATTAGAATGGATTGTATGAATGAATTAGAATGGATCGTACAAATGAATTAGAATGGATCATGCGAATGAATTAGAATGGATCGTACGAATAAGTAAGAATGGATCGTACGAATGAAATAGAATGGATCGTACGAATGAATTAGAATGGATCGTGCTAATGAATTAGAATGGATCGTACGAATGTATTAGAATAGATTGTGCGAATGAATTAGAATGGATCGTACGAATGAATTAGATTGGATACATTCGTGCGAATGAATTAGAACAGATCATATGAATGAATTTGATTGGATCGTATGAATGAATTAGATTGGATCGTACGTAAGAATTTGAATGGATACATTCATGGGAATAAATTAGAATGGATCGTACGAAGAAATTAGAATGGATCATACGCAGGAATTAGAATGGACCGTACGAAGAAATTAGAATGGATCGTACGAATGAATTAGAATGGATTGTATGAATGAATTAGAATGGATCGTACAAATGAATTAGAATGGATCATGCGAATGAATTAGAATGGATCGTACGAATGAATTAGAATCGATTGTGCGAATGAATTAGAATCGATCGTACGAATGAATTAGAATGGATACATTTGTGCGAATGAATTAGAATGGATCGTATGAATAAATTAGAATGGATCGTATGAATGAATTCGAATGGATCGTACGAATGAATTAGAATCGATACATTCGTGCGAATGAATTAGAATGGATCATACGAAGGAATTAGGGTGGATCGTACGAATGAATTAGAATGGATACATTCGTGCGAAAGAATTAGAATGGATTGTACGAATGAATTAGAATGGATCGTATGAATGAATTAAAATGGATCATGCGAATGAATTAGAATGGATCGTATGAATGAATTTGAATGGATCGTGCGAATGAATTAGAATGGATCGTATGAATGAATTAGAATGGATCGTGCGAATGAATTAGAATGGATCGTATGAATGAATTAGAATGGATACATTCATGCGAATGAATTAGAATGGATCGTACGAATGAGTAAGAATGGATCGTACAAATGAAATAGAATGGATCGTACGAATGAATTAGAATGGATCGTGCGAATTAATTTGATTGGATCGTGCGAATGAATTAGAATGGATCGTACGAATGAATTAGAATGGATACATTCGTGCGAATGAATTATAATTGATCGTATGAATGAATTTGAATGGATCGTACGAATGAATTCGAATGGATCGTACGAATGAATTAGAATGGATACATTCATGCGAAAGAATTAGAATGGATTGTATGAATGAATTAGAATGGATCGTATGAATGAATTAGAATGGATCGTGCGAATGAATTTGAATGCATCGTACGAATGAATTAGAATGGATCGTATGAATGAATTAGATTGGATCGTGCGAATTAATTAGAATGGATCGTACGAATACATTAGAATGGATTCATTCGTGCGAATGAATTAGAATAGATCGTACGAATGAGTAAGAATGGAACGTACGAATGAAATAGAATAGATCGTATGAATGAATTAGAATGGATCATGCTAATGAATTAGAATGGATCGTACGAATGAATTAGAATCGATTGTGCGAATGAATTAGAATGGATCGTTCGAATGAATTAGAATGGATACATTCGTGCGAATGAAATAGAATGGATCTTATGAATGAATTAGATTTGATCGTATGAATGAATTAGAATGAATCGTACGTATGAATTAAAATGGATACATTCACGGGAATGAATTAGAATGGATCGTACGAAGGAATTAGAATGGATTATACGAATGAAATAGAGTGGATCGTATGAAGGAATTAGAACGGATCGTACGAAGGAATTAGAACAGATCATATGAATGAATTAGAATGGATATATTCGTGCAAAAGACTTAGAATGGATTGTATGAATGAATTAGAATGGATCGTGCAAATGAATTAGAAGAGATCGTGCGAATGAAAAAAATGGATCGTACGAATGAATTAGAATAGATTGTGCGAACGAATTTGAATGGATCGTATGAATGAATTAGAATGGATACATTCATACGAATGAATTAGAATGGATCGTATGAATGAATTAGAATGGATCACTTGAATGAATTCGAATGGACCGTACGAATGAATTAGAATGGATACATTCGTGCGAATGAATTAGAATGGATCATACGAAGGAATTAGGGTGGATCATACGAATGAATTAGAATGGATACATTCGTGCGAAAGAATTAGAATGGATTTTATGAATAAATTAGAATAGATCGTATGAATAAATTAGAATGGATTGTGCGAATGAATTAGAATGGATCGTACGAATAAATTAGAATGGATCGTATGAATGAATTAGAATGGATCATGTGAATGAATTAGAATGGATCGTACGAATGAGTTAGAATGGATACATTCGTGCAAATGAATTAGAATGGATCGTACGAATGTGTAAGAATGGATCGTACGAATGAAATAGAATTGATCGTACGAATGAATTAGAATGGATCGTGCTAATGAATTAGAATAGATCGTCTGAATGAATTCGAATAGATTGTGCGAACGAATTAGAATGGATTATACAAATGAATTATAATGGATCGTATGAATGAATTAGAATGGATCGTGCGAATGAATTAAAATGGATCGTACGAATGAATTAGAATGGATCATACGAAGGAATTAGGGTGGATCGCACGAATGAATTAGAATGGATACATTCGTGCGAAAGAATTTGAATGGATTGTATGAATGAATTTGAATGGATCGTATGAATGAATTAGAATGGATCGTGTGAATGAATTAGAATGGATCGTACGAATGAATTAGAATGGTTCGTATAAATGAATTGGAATGGATCGTACGAAGGAATTAGAATGGATTATACAAATGAAATAGAATGGATCGTACGAAGGAATTAGAAAGGATTGTACGAAGGAATTATAATGGATCGTACGATGGAATTAGAATGGATCGTACGAGTGAATTAGAATGGATACATTCGTGCAAAAGAATTCGAATGGATTGTATGAATGAATTAGAATGGATCGTGCAAATGAATTAGAAAGCATCATGCGAATGAATTAGAATGGATCGTACGAATGAATTTGAATAGATTGTGCGAATGAATTAGAATGGATCGTACGAATGAATTAGAATGGATACATTCGTGCGAATGAATTAGAATGGATCGTATGAATGAATTGGAATGGATCGAACGAATAAATTAGAATGGATACATTCGAGCGAATGAATTAGAATGAATCATACGAAGGAATTAGGGTGGATCGTACGAATGAATTAGAATGGATATATTCGTGCGAAAGAATTCGAATGGATTGTATGAATGAATTAGAATGGATCGTGCGAATGAATTAGAATGGATCATGCGAATGAATTAGAATGGATCGTACGAATGAATTAGAATAGATTGTGCGAATGAATTAGAATGGATCGTGCTAATGAATTTGAATGGATCGTACGAATGAATTAGAATTAGAATGGATCGTACAAATGAGTAAGAATGGATCGTACGAATGAATTAGAATGGATCGTGCTATTGAATTAGAATGGATTGTACGAATGAATTAGAATAGATTGTGCGAATAAATTAGAATGGATCGTACGAATGAATTAGAATGGATCGTATGAATGAATTAGAATTGATCGTACAAATGAATTAGAATGGATCATACGAAAGAATTAGGGTGGATCATACGAATGAATTAGAATGGATCGTACGAATGAATTAGAATAGATTGTGCGAATGAATTTGAATGGATCGTACGAATGAATTAGAATGGATACATTCGTGCGAAGGAATTAGAATGGATCCATTCTTATTCTAATTCATTCGCACAATCTATTCTAATTCATTCAAATTCATTAGCACAATTCATTCTAATTCATTCGTACGATCCATTCTATTTCATTTGTACGATCCATTCTAATTCATTCGCACGAATGTATCCATTCTAATTCATTCGCACGAATGTATCCATTCTAATTCATTTGTACGATCCATTCTAATTCATTCGCACGAATGTATCCATTCATTTGTACGATCCATTCTAATTCATTCTAATTCATTCGCACGAATGTATCCATTCTAATTCATTCGTAGGATCCATTCTAATTCATTCGCATGATCCATTCTAATTCATTCATATGATCCATTCTAATTCATTCGTATAGTACGATCCATTCTAATTCATTTGCACGATCCATTCTATTTCATTCATACGATCCATTCTAATTCATTCATACAATCCATTCTAATTCTTTCGCACGAATGTATCCATTCTAATTCATTCGTACGATCCACCCTAATTCCTTCGTATGATCCATTCTAATTCATTCGCACGAATGTATCCATTCTAATTCATTCGTACGATCCATTCCAATTCATTCATACGATCCATTCTAATTCATTCATATGATCCATTCTAATTCATTCATATGATCCATTCTAATTCATTCGCACGAATGTATCCATTCTAATTAATTCGTACGATCCATTCTGATTCATTCGCACAATCTATTCTAATTCATTCGTACGATCCATTCTAATTCTTTCGCACGATCCATTCTAATTCATTTGCAAGATCCTTTGTAATTAATTCATACAATCCATTCTAATTCTTTCGCACGAATGTATCCATTCTAATTCATTCGCACAATCTAGAATGTATTATAATGGATTGTATGAATGAAATAGAATGGATCATACGAATGAATTAGAATGGATTGTTTGAATGAATTAGAATGGATCATGCTAATGAATTAGAATGGATCGTACGAATGAATTAGAATAGATTGTGCGAATGAATTAGAATGGATCGTACGAATTAATTAGAATGGATACATTCGTGCGAATGAATTAGAATGGATCATATGAATGAATTAGAATGGATCGTGCAAATGAATTAGAATGGATCGTGCGAATGACTTAGAATGGATAGTACGAATAAATTAGAATGGATCGTGCGAATGAATTAGAATGGATTCATTCCCATGGATATATTCGTGCGAATGAATTAGAATGGATCGTACGAATGAATTAGAATAGATCATACGTATGGATCCAATCTAATTCATTCATACGATCCATTCTAATTCATTCCCATGATTGTATCCAGTCTAATTCATACGTACAATCCATTCTAATACATTCATACGAATGGATCGTACGAATGAATAAAAATGGATCGTATGAATGAATTAGAATGGCTCGTGCGAATGAATTAGAATAGATCGTACGAATGAATTAGAATGGATCGTGCGAATAAATTAGAATGGATACATTCTTGCGAATGAATTAGAATGGATCATATGAATGAATTAGATTGGATCGTATGAATGAATTAGAATAGATCGTACATATGAATTAGAATAGATTGTGCGAATGAATTAGAATGGATCGCACGAATGAATTAGAATGGATATATTCGTGCGAATGAATTAGAATAGATCGTACGAATGAATTAGAATAGATCGTATGAATGAATTCGAATGGATCGTACGAATGAATTAGAATGGATACATTCGTGCGAATGAATTAGAATGGATCGTACGAAGGAATTAGGGTGGATCGTACGAATGAATTAGAATGGATACATTCGTGCGAAAGAATTAGAATGGATCGTATGAATGAATTAGAATGGATAGTGCGAATGAATTAGATTGGATCGTATGAATGAATTAGAATGGATCGTGCGAATGGAGTAGAATGGATCGTACGAATGAATTAGAATGGATACATTCGTGCGAATGAATTAGAATCGATCGTACGAATGAGTACGAATGGATCGTACGAATGAAATAGAATGGATCGTACGAATGAATTAGAATGGATCATGCTAATGAATTAGAATGGATCGTACGAATGAATTAGAATAGATTGTTTGAATGAATTAGAATCGATCGTACGAATGAATTAGAATGGATCGTATGAATGAATTAGAATGGATCATGCGAATGAATTAGAATGGATCGTACGAATGAATTAGAATGGATACATTCATGCGAATGAATTAAAATGGATAGTACGAATGAGTCAGAATAGATCGTACGAATAAAATAGAATGGATCGTACGAATGAATTAGAATGGATCATGCTAATGAATTAGAATGGATCGTATGAATGAATTAGTATAGATTGTGCGAATGAATACATTCGTGCGAATGAATTAGAATGGATCATATGAATGAATTAGAATGGATCATATGAATGAATTAGAATGGATCGTATGAATAAATTTGAATGGATCGTACGAATGAATTAGAATGAATACATTCGTGCGAATGAATTAGAATGGATCGTATTAATGAAATAGAATGTATCCATTCTAATTCTAATTCATTCATAGAATAGATCGTACGAAGGAATTAGAATGGATCGTACGAATGTATTAGAATGGATCGTACGAATGAATTAGAATGGATACATTCGTGCGAATGAATTAGAATGGATCGTACGAATGAGTAAGAATGGATCGTACGAATGAAATAGAATTGATCGTACGAATGAATTAGAATGGATCGTGCGAATGAATTAGATTAGATCGTGCGAATGAATTAGAATGGATCGTACGAATGAATTAGAATGGATACATTCATGCGAATGAATAAGAATGGATCGTATGAATGAATTATAATGGATCGTATGAATGAATTCGAATGGATCATATGAATGAATTAGAATGGATCGTGCGGATGAATTAGAATGGTTCGTACGAATGAATTAGAATGGATACATTCGTGCGAATGAATTAGAAGGGATCGTATGAATGAGTAAGAATGTATCGTACGAATAAAATAGAATGGATCGTACGAATGTATCCATTCTATTTCATTCGTACAATCCATTTTACTCATTCGTACGATCTATTCTAATTCATTCGCACGAATGTATCCATTCTAATTTATTCGTACGATCCAATCTAATTCATTCGCATGATCCATTCTAATTCATTCATACGATCCATTCTAATTCATTCATACGATCCATTCTAATTCATTCGCACGAATGTATCCATTCTAATTCATTCGTACGATCCATTCTAATTCATTCACACGATCCATTCTAATCCATTCGTACGATCCATTATAATTCATTCGCATAATCTTTTCCAATTCATTCGTACGATCTATTCTAATTCATTAGCATGATACATTCTAATTTATTCATACGATCCATTCTATTTCATTCGTATGATCCATTCTTACTCATTCGTACGATCCATTCGAATTCATTCCTACGATCCATTCTAATTCATTCGCACAATCTATTCAAATTCATTCATACGATCCATTCTAATTCATTAGTATGATCCATTCATATTCATTCGTACGATCCATTCTATTTCATTCGTACGATCCATTCTTACTTAGTCGTACGATCCATTCTAATTCATTCGCACGAATGTATCCATTCTAATTCATTCGTACAATCCATTTTAATTCATTCGCACGATCCATTCTAATTCATTCATACGATCCATTCTATTTCATTCGTACGATCCATTCTAATTCATTCGCACGATCCATTCTAATTCATTCATACGATCCATTCTAATTCATTCATACAATCCATTCTAATTCTTTCGCACGAATGTATCCATTCTAATTCATTTGTACGATCCACCCTAATTCCTTCGTATGATCCATTCTAATTCATTCGCACGAATGTATCCATTCTAATTCATTCGTACAATCCATTCGAATTCATTCATATGATCCATTCTAATTCATTCATACGATCCATTCTAATTAATTCGCACGAATGTATCCATTCTAATTCCTGTACGATCCATTCTAATTCATTCGCACAATCTATTCTAATTCATTCGTACGATCCATTCTAATTCATTTGTACGATCCATTTTAATTCCTTCGTACGATCCATTCTATTTCATTCGTATGATCCATTCTAATTCCTTCGTACGATCCATTCTAATTCATTCCCATGAATGTATCCATTCTAATTCATACGTACGATCCATTCTAATTCATACGTACAATCCATTCTAATTCATTCATAGGATCCAATCTAATTCATTCATACGATCCATTCTAATTCATTCGCACGAATGTATCCATTCTAATTCATTCGCACGATCCTTTCTAATTCATTCGTATGATCCATTCTAATTCATTCGCACGATCCATTCTAATTCATTCATACGATCCATTCTAATTCATTCGTACGATCCATTGTAATTCATTCGCACAATCTTTTCTAATTCATTCGTACGATCCATTCTAATTCATTAGCACGATCCATTCTAATTTATTCGTACGATCCATTCTATTTCATTCGTACGATCCATTCTTACTCATTCGTACGATCCATTCTAATTCATTCGCACGAATGTATCCATTCTAATTCATTCGTACGATCCATTCTAATTCATTCGCACGATCCATTCTAATTCATTCATACGATCCAGTCTAATTCATTCGTACGATCCATTCTAATTCATTCGCTTAATTTATTCTAATTCATTCGTATGATCGATTCTAATTCATTAGAAAGATCCATTTTAATTCATTAGTACGATCCATTTTATTTCATTTGTACGATCCATTTTTACTCATTCGTACGATCCATTCTAATTCATTCGCACGAATGTATCCATTCTAATTCATTCGTACGATCCATTCTAATTCATTCGCACGATCAATTCTAATTCATTCATATGATTCATTCTAATTCATTCGTACGATCCATTCTAATTCATTCGCACGATCCATTCTAATTCATTCATACGATCCATTCTAATTCATTCGTACGATCCATTCTAAATCATTCGTACGATCCATTCTAATTCATTCATGCGATCCATTCTAATTCATTCGCACGAATGTATCCATCCTAATTCATTCTTACGATCCATTCTAATTCATTCGCACAATCTATTCTAATTCATTCGTACGATCCATTCTAATTCATTCGCACGATCCATTCTAATTCATTTCCACGATCCATTATAATTCATTCATACAATCCATTCTAATTCTTTTGCAAGAATGTAACCATTCTAATTTATTCGTACGATCCATTCTAATTCCTTCGTACGATCCATTCTAATTCCTTCGTACGATCCATTTTATTTCATTCGTATGATCCATTCTAATTCCTTCGTACGATCCATTCTAATTCATTCCCATGAATGTATCCATTCTATAGAATGGATCGTATAAATGAATTATAATGGATCGTATAAATGAATTAGAATGGATCGTGCGAATGAATTAGAATGGATCGTACGAATGAATTAGAATGGATACATTCGTGCGAATGAATTAGAATGGATCGTACGAATGAGTAAAAATGGATCGTAAGAATGAAATAGAATGGATCGTACGAATGAATTAGAATGGATCGTGCTAATGAATTAGAATGGATCGTACGAATGAATTAGAATAGATTGTGCGATTGATGAATTAGAATGGATCGTGCGAATGAATTAGAATGGACCATACGAATGAATTAGAATGGATACATTCGTGCGAATGAATTAGAATGGATCGTATGAATGAATTAGAATGGATCGTAAGAATGAATTCGAATGGATCGTACGAAGAAATTAGAATGGATCGTACGAATGAATTAGAATGGATACATTCATGCGAAAGATTTAGAATGGATTGTATAAATGAATTAGAATGGATAGTGCGAATGAATTAGAATGGATCGTACAAATGAATTATAATGGATCGTATGAATGAATTAGAATGGATCGTGCGAATGAATTAGAATGGAACGTATGAATGAATTAGAATGGATACATTCGTGCGAATGAATTAGAATGGATCGTACGAATGAGTAAGAATGGATCGTACGAATGAAATAGAATGGATCGTACGAATGAATTAGAATGAATCGTGCTAATAAATTAGAATGGATCGTACGAATGAATTAGAATAGATTGTGCGAACGAATTAGCATGGATCGTACGAATGAATTAGAATGGATTGTACGTATGAATTTGAATGGATCGTATGAATGTGTAAGAATGGATCGTACGAATGAAATTGAATGGATCGTACGAATGAATTAGAATGGATCGTTCGAACGTATTAGATTGGATCGTGCGGATGAATTAGAATGGATCGTTTGAATGAATTAGAATGGATACATTCATACGAATGAATTAGAATGGATCATACGAATGAATTAGACTGGATCGTATGAACGAATTAGAATGGATCGTGCGAATGAATTAGAATGGATCGTATGAATGAATTAGAATGGATACATTCGTGCGAATGAATTAGAATGGATCGTATGAATAAATTAGAATGGATCGTATGAATGAATTAGAATGGATCGTGCAAATGAATTAGAATGGATAGTACGAATGAATTAGAATGGATCGTGCGAATGAATTAGAATGGATCGTACGAATGAATTAGAATGGATACATTCGTGCGAATGAATTAGAATGAATCTTATGAATGAATTAGATTGGATCGTATAAATTAATAAGAATGGATCGTACGTAAGAATTAGAATGGATACATTCATGGGAATGAATTAGAATGGATCGTACGAAGGAATTAGAATGGATCATATGAATGAAATAGAATGGATCGTACGAAGGAATTAGAATGGATCGTACGAAGGAATTATATTGGATCGTACGAAGGAATTAGAATGGATCGTACGAATGAATTAGAATGGATACATTTGTGCAAAAGAATTAGAATGGATTGTATGAATGAATTAGAATGGATAGTGCAAATGAATTAGAATGGATCGTGCGAATGAATTAGAATGGATCATACGAATGAATTAGAATAGATTGTGAGAATGAATTAGAATGGATCGTACGAATGAATTAGAATGGATGCATTCGTGCGAATGAATTAGAATGGATCGTATGAATGAATTAGAATGGATCATATGAATGAATTCGAATGGATCGTATGAATGAATTAGAATGGATACATTCGTTCGAATGAATTAGAATGGATCATACGAAGGAATTAGGGTGGATCGTACGAATGAATTAGAATGGATACATTCGTGCGAAAGAATTAGAATGGATTGTACGAATGAATTAGAATGGATCATATGAATGAATTAGAGTGGATCGTGCAAATGAATTAGAATGGATCATACGAATGAATTAAAATGGATCGTATGAATGAATTAGAATAAATCGTGCAAATGAATTAGAATGGATCATACGAATGAATTAGAATGGATATATTCGTGCGAATGAATTAAAATGGATCGTACGAATAAGTTAGAATGGATCGTACAAATGAAATAGAATGGATCGTACGAATGAATTAGAATGGATCGTGCTAACGAATTAGAATGGATCGTACGAATGAATTAGAATAGATTGTGCGAATGAATTAGAATGGATCGTACGAATGAATTAGAATGGATCGTATGAATGAATTAGAATGGATCGTGCGAATGAATTAGAATGGATCGTACGAATGAATTAGAATGGATACATTTGTGCGAATGAATTAGAATGGATCGTACGAATGAGTAAGTGTGGATCGTACGAATGAAATAGAATGGATCGTACGAATGAATTAGAATGGATCGTGCTAATGAATTAGAATGGATCATACGAATGAATTAGAAAAGTTAGTGCGAATGAATTAGAATGGATCGTACGAATGAATTAGAATGGATACATTCGTGCGAATGAATTAGAATGGATCGTATGAATGAATTAGATTGGATCGTATGAATGAATTAAAATGGATCGTACATAAAAATTAGAATGGATACATTCATGGGAATGAATTAGAATGGATCGTACGAAGGAATTAGAATGGATCATACGAATGAAATATAATGGATCGTACGAAGGAATTAGAATGGATCGTACGAAGGAATTAGAATGGAGCTTACGAATGAAATAGAATGGATACATTTGCACAAAAGAATTAGAATGGATTGTATGAATGAATTAGAATGGATCGGGCAAATGAATTAGAATGGATCGTGCGAATGAATTAGAATGGATCGTACAAATTAATTAGAATAGATTGTGCGAATGAATTAGAATGGATCATACGAATGAATTAGAATGGATACATTCGTGCGAATGAATTAGAATGGATCGTATGAATGAATTAGAATAGATCGTATGAATGAATTCGAATGGATCGTACGAATAAATTAGAATGGATACATTCGTGCGAATGAATTAGAATGGATCATACGAAGGAATTAGGGTGGATCATACGAATGAATAAGAATGGATACATTCGTGTGAAAGAATTGCAATGGATTGTATGAATGAATTAGAATGGATCGTATGAATGAATTAGAATGGATCATGCGAATGAATTAGAATGGATCGTACGAATGAATTAGAATGGATCGTATGAATGAAATAGAATGGATCGTGCGAATGAATTAGAATGGATCATACGAATGAATTAGAATGGATACATTCGTGCGAATGAATTAGAATGGATCGTACGAATGAGTAAGAATGGATCGTACGAATGAAATAGAATGGATCGAACGAAAAAATTAGAATGGATCGTGCTAATGAATTAGAATGGATCGTTCGAATGAATTAGAATAGATTGTGCGAATGAATTAGAATGGATCGTACAAATGAATTAGAATGGATCGTATGAATAAATTAGAAGGGATCGTGCAAATGAATTAGAATAGATCGTACGAATGAATTAGAATGGATACATTCGTGCGAATGAATTAGAATGGATCGTACGAATGAGTAAGAAAAGATCGTACGAATGAAATAGAATGGATCGTACGAATGAATTAGAATGGATCGTGCTAATGAAATAGAATGGATCGTACGAATGAATTAGAATAGATTGTGTGAATGTATTAGAATGGATCGTACGAATGAATTAGAATGGATACATTCGTGCGAATGAATTAGAATGGATCGTACGAATGAATTAGAATGGATCGTATGAATGAATTAGAATAGATCGTGTGAATGAATTAGAATGGAACGTACGAATGAATTAGAATGGATACATTCGTGCGAATGAATTAGAATGGATCGTACGAATGAGTAAGAATGCATCGTTTGAATGAAATAGAAAGGATCGTACGAATGAATTAGAATGGATCGTGCTAATGGATTAGAATAGACCGTACGAATGAATTAGAATAGATTGTGCGAATGAATTAGAATGGATCATACGAATGAATTAGAATGGATACATTCGTGCGAATGAATTAGAATAGACCGTATGAATGAATTATATTGGATCGTATGAATGAATTAGAATGGATCGTACATATGAATTAGAATGGATAAATTCATGGGAATGAATTAGAATGGTTCGTACGAAGAAATTAGAATGGATCATACGAAAGAATTAGAATGGATCGTACGAAGGAATTAGAATGGATCGTACGAATGAATTAGAATGGATATATTCATGCAAAAGAATTAGAATGGATTGTATAAATGAATTAGAATGGATCGTACAAATGAATTAGAATGGATCGTGCGAATAAATTAGAATGGATCATACTAATGAATTAGAATCGATTGTGCGAATGAATTAGAATGGATCGTACGAATGAATTAGAATGAATACATTCGTGCGAATGAATTAGAATGGATCGTATGAATGAATTAGAATGAATCGTATGAATGAATTCGAATGGATCGATACATTCGTGCGAATGAATTAGAATGGATCATACGAAGGAATTAGGGTGGATCGTACGAATGAATTAGAATGGATACATTCGTGCGAAAGAATTAGAATGGATTGTATGAATGAATTAGAATGGATCGTATGAATGAATTAGAATGGATCGTGCGAATGAATTAGAATTGATCGTACGAATGAATTAGAATGGATCGTGCGAATGAATTACAATGGATCGTACGAATGAATTAGAATAGATACATTCGTGCGAATGAATTAGAACGGATCGTACGAATGAGTAAGACTAGATCATACGAATGAATTAGAATGGATCGTACGAATGAATTAGAATGGATCGTATGAATGAATTAGAATGGATCGTGCAAATGAATTAGAATGGATCGTATGAATGAATTAATATGGATACATTCTTGCGAATGAATTAGAATGGATCGTACGAATGAGTAAGAATGGATTGTACCAATGAAATAGAATGGATTGTACGAATGAATTAGAATGGATAGTGCTAATGAATTAGAATGGATCGTACGAATGAATTAGAATAGATTGTGCGAATGAATTAGAATGGATTGTATGAATGAATTATAATGGATACATTCGTGCGAATAAATTAGAATGGATCGTATGAATGAATTAGAATGGATCATATGAATGAATTAGAATGGATCGTGCGAATGAATTAGAAAGGATCGTGCGAATGAATTAGAATGGATCGTGCGAATGAATTAGAATAGATCGTACGAATGAATTAGAATGGATACATTCGTGTGAATGAATTAGAATGGATCGTACGAATGAGTAAGAATGGATCGTACAAATGAAATAGAATGGATCGTACGAATGAATTAGAATGGATCGTGCTAATGAATTAGAATGGATCGTATGAATGAATTAGAATAGATTGTGCAAATGAATTAGAATGGATCGTACGAATGAATTAGAATGGATACATTCGCGCGAAGGAATTAGAATATATCGTACGAATGGATCGTACGAAGGAATTGGAATGAATTAGAATGGATACATTCGTGCGAATGAATTAGAATGGATCGTATGAATGAAATAGAATGGATCGTACTAATGAATAAGAATGGACCATGCTAATGAATTAGAATGGATCGTACGAATGTATTAGAATAGATTGTGCGAATTAATTAGAACGGATCGTACGAATGAATTAGAATGGACACATTCGTGCGAATGAATTAGAATAGATCATATGAATGAATTAGATTGGATCGTATGAATGAATTAGAATGGATCGTACGTATGAATTAGAATGGATACATTCATGGGAATGAATTAGAATGGATCGTACGAAGAAATTAGAATGGATCGTACGAAGGAATTAGAATGGGTCGTACGAATGAATTAGAATGGATAAATTCGTGCAAAAGAATTAGAATGGATTGTATGAATGAATTAGAATGGATCGTACAAATGAATTAGAATGGATCATGCGAATGAATTAGAATGGATCGTACGAATGAGTATGAATTGATCGTACGAATGAAATAGAATGGATCGTACGAATGAATTAGAATGGATCATGCTAATGAATTAGAATGGATCATACGAATGTATTAGAATAGATTGTGCGAATGAATTAGAATAGATCATACGAATGAATTAGAATGGATGCATTCGTGCGAATGAATTAGAATAGATCATATGAATGAATTAGATTGGATCGTATAAATGAATTAGATTGGATCGTACGTATGAATTAGAATGGATACATTCATCGGAATGAATTAGAATGGATCGTACGAAGAAATTAGAATGGATCGTACGCAGGAATTAGAATGGATCGTACGAATGAATTAGAATGGATCGTACGAATGAATTAGAATGGATTGTATGAATGAATTAGAATGGATCGTACAAATGAATTAGAATGGATCATGCGAATGAATTAGAATGGATCGTACGAATGAATTAGAATCGATTGTGCGAATGAATTAGAATCGATCGTACGAATGAATTAGAATGGATACATTCGTGCGAATGAATTAGAATGGATCGTATGAATGAATTAGAATGGATCGTATGAATGAATTAGAATGGATCGTACGAATGAATTAGAATGGATACATTCGTGCGAATAAATTAGAATGGATCATACAAAGGAATTAGGGTGGATTGTGCGAATGAATTAGAATGGATATATTCGTGCGAAAGAATTAGAATAGATTGTACAAATGAATTAGAATGGATTGTATGAATGAATTAGAATGGATCATGCGAATGAATTAGAATGGATCGTATGAATGAATTAGAATGGATCGTGCGAATGATTTAGAATGGATCGTATGAATGAATTAGAATGGATCGTGCGAATGAATTAGAATGGATCGTATGAATGAATTAGAATGGATACATTTGTGCGAATGAATTAGAATGGATCGTACGAATGAGTAAGAATGGATCGTACAAATAAAATAGAATGGATCGTACGAATGAATTAGAATGGATCGTGCGAATTAATTTGATTGGATCGTGCGAATGAATAAGAATGGATCGTACGAATGAATTAGAATGGATACATTCGTGCGAATGAATTATAATTGATCGTATGAATGAATTTGAATGGGTCGTATGAATGAATTCGAATGGATTGTACGAATGAATTAGAATGGATAAATTTGTGCGAAAGAATTAGAATGGATTATATGAATGAATTAGAATGGATCGTATGAATGAATTAGAATGGTTCGTATAAATGAATTAGAATGTATCGTACGAATGAATTAGAATGGATCGTATGAATGAATTAGAATGGATCGTGCGAATGAATTAGAATGGATCGTACGAACAAATTATAATGGATTCATTCGTGCGAATGAATTAGAATAGATCGTACGAATGAGTAAGAATGGATCGTACGAATGAAATAGAATAGATCGTACGAATTAATTAGAATGGATCGTGCTAATGAATTTGAATGGATCGTACGAATGAATTAGAATAGATTGTGCGAATGAATTCGAATGGATCGTATGAATGAATTAGAATGGATACATTCGTGCGAATGAATTAGAATAGATCTTATGAATGAATTAGATTGGATCGTATGAATGAATTAGAATGAATCGTACGTATGAATTAAAATGGATACATTCACGGGAATGAATTAGAATGGATCGTACGAAGGAATTAGAATGGATCATACGAATGAAATAGAATGGATCGTATGAAGGAATTAGAATGGATCATACGAAGGAATTAGAACGGATCATACGAATGAATCAGAATGGATATATTCGTGCAAAAGACTTAATTACAATGGATTGTATGAATGAATTAGAATGGATCGTGTAAATGAATTAGAATAGATCGTGCGAATGAATTAGAATGGATTGTACGAATGAATTAGAATAGATTGTGCGAACGAATTTGAATGGATCGTATGAATGAATTAGAATGGATATATTCATACGAATGAATTAGAATGGATCGTATGAATGAATTAGAATGGATCATTTGAATGAATTCGAATGGACCGTATGAATGAATTAGAATGGATACATTCGTGCGAATGAATTAGAATAGATCATACGAAGGAATTAGGGTGGATCGTACGAATGAATTAGAATGGATACATTCGTGCGAAAGAATTAGAATGGATTGTATGAATAAATTAGAATAGATCATATGAATAAATCAGAATGGATCATGCGAATGAATTAGAATTGATCGTACGAATGAATTAGAATGGATCGTATGAATGAATTAGAATGGATCGTGCGAATGAATTAGAATGGATCGTACGAATGAGTTAGAATGGATACATTCGTGCGAATGAATTAGAATGGATCGTACGAATGAGTAAGAATGGATCGTACGAATGAAATAGAATGGATCGTACGAATGAATTAGAATGGATTGTGCTAATGAATTAGAATGGATCGTATGAATGAATTTGAATAGATTATGCGAACAAATTAGAATGGATTGTACGAATGAATTATAATGGATCGTATGAATGAATTAGAATGGATCGTGCGAATGAATTGAAATGGATCGTACGAACGAATTAGAATGGATCATACGAAGGAATTAGGGTGGATCATACGAATGAATTAGAATGAATACATTCTTGCGAAAGAATTTGAATAGATTGTATGAATGAATTAGAATGGATCGTATGAATGAATTAGAATGGATCGTGTGAATGAATTAGAATGGATCGTACGAATGAATTAGAATGGTTCATTTAAATGAATTGAAATGGATCGTGCGAATAAATTAGAATGGATCGTACGAATGAATTAGAAGGGATATATTCGTTCGAATGAATTAGAATGGATCGTACGAATGAGTAAGAATGGATCGTACGAATGAAATAGAATAAATCGTACGAATGAATTAGAATGGATCATACGAATGAATTAGAATGGATCGTATGAATGAATTAGATTGGATCGTATGAATGAATTAGAATAGATCGTACGTATGAATTAGAATGGATACATTCATGGGAATGAATTAGAATGGATCGTACGAAGGAATTAGAATGGATCATACGAATAAAATAGAATGGATCGTACAAAAGAATTAGAAAGGATCATACGAAGGAATTAGAACGGATCGTACGAAGGAATTAGAATGGATCGTACGAATGAATTAGAATAGATACATTCGTGCAAAAGAATTAGAATGGATTGTATGAATGAATTAGAATGGATCGTGCAAATGAATTAGAATGCATTATGCGAATGAATTAGAATGGATCGTACGAATGAATTAGAATAGATTGTGTGAATGAATTAAAATGGATCGTACGAATGAATTAGAATGGATACATTCGTGCGAATGAATTAGAATGGATCGTATGAATAAATTAGAATGGATCGTATGAACGAATTTAAATGGATCGTACGAATGAATTAGAATGGATACATTCGTGCGAATGAATTAGAATGGATCATACGAAGGAATTAGGGTGGATCGTACAAATGAATTAGAATGGATACATTCGTGCGAAAGAATTCGAATGGATTGTATGAATGAATTAGAATGGATCGTGCGAATGAATTAGAATGGATCATGCGAATGAATTAGAATGGATCGTACGAATGAATTAGAATAGATTCTGCGAATGAATTAGAATGGATCGTGCTAATGAATAAGAATGGATCGTACGAATGAATTAGAATTAGAATGGATCGTACGAATGAGTAAGAATGGATCGTACGAATGAATTAGAATGGATCGTGCTATTGAATTAGAATGGATCGTACGAATGAATTAGAATAGATTGAGCGTATGAATTAGAATGGATCGTACGAATGAATTAGAATAGATCGTATGAATGAATTAGAATAGATCGTACAAATTAATTAGAATGGATCATATGAAAGAATTAGGGTGGATCATACGAATGAATTAGAATGGATCGTACGAATGAATTAGAATAGATTGTGCGAATGAATTTGAATAGATCGTACGAATGAATTAGAATGGATACATTCGTGCGAAGGAATTAGAATGGATCCATTCTTATTCTAATTCATTCGCACAATCTATTCTAATTCATTCAAATTCATTAGCACAATCCATTCTAATTCATTCATAGGATCCATTCTATTTCATTCGTACGATCCATTCTTACTCAATCGCATGATCTATTCTAATTCATTCGCACAAATGTATCCATTCTAATTCATTCGTAGGATCCATTCTAATTCATTCGCATGATCCATTCTAATTCATTCATACGATCCATTCTAATTCATTCGTATGATCCATTCTGATTTATTTGCACGATCCATTCTATTTCATTCGTACGATCCATTCTAATTCATTCATATAATCCATTCTAATTCTTTCGCATGAATGTATCCATTCTAATTCATTCGTACGATCCACCCTAATTCCTTCGTATGATCCATTCTAATTCATTCGCACGAATGTATCCATTCTAATTCATTCGTACGATCCATTCGAATTCATTCATACGATCCATTCTAATTCATTCATATGATCCATTCTAATTCATTCGCACGAATATATCAATTCTAATTCATTCGTACGATCCATTCTAATTCATTCGCACAATCTATTCTAATTCATTCGTACGATCCATTCTAATTCATTCGCATGATGCATTCTAATTCATTTGCAAGATCCTTTGTAATTAATTCATACAATCCATTCTAATTCTTTCGCACGAATGTATCCATTCTAATTCATTCGCACAATGTAGAATGTATTATAATGGATTGTATGAATGAAATAGAATGGATCATACGAATGAATTAGAATGGATTGTATGAATGAATTAGAATGGATCGTGCTAATGAATTAGAATGGATCGTACGAATGAATTAGAATAGATTGTGCGAATGAATTAGAATGAATCGTACAAATGAATTAGAATGGATACATTCGTGCGAATGAATTAGAATAGATCATATGAATGAATTAGAATGGATCGTGCAAATGAATTAGAATGGATCGTGAGAATGAATTAGAATGGATCGTACGAATAAATTAGAATGGATCGTGCGAATGAATTAGAATGGATTCATTCCCATGGATATATTCGTACGAATGAATTAGAATGGATCGTATGAATGAATTAGAATAGATCGTACGTATGGATCCATTCTAATTCATTCGTACGATCCATTCTAATTCATTCCCATGATTGTATCCAGTCTAATTCATACGTATGATCCATTCTAATTCATTCATACAAATGGATCGTACGAATGAATTAAAATGGATCGTATGAATGAATTAGAATGGATCGTGCGAATGAAATAGAATGGATCGTACGTATGAATTAGAATGGATTGTGCGAATGAATTAGAATGGATACATTCTTGCGAATGAATTAGAACGGATCATATGAATGAATTAGATTGGATCGTATGAATGAATTAGAATGGGTCGTACGTATGAATTAGAATAGGTTGTGTGAATGAATTAGAATAGATCGTACGAATGAATTAGAATGGATACATTCGTGCGAATGAATTAGAATAGATCGTACGAATGAATTAGAATAGATCGTATGAATGAATTCGAATGGATCGTACGAATGAATTAGAATGGATACATTCGTGTGAATGAATTAGAATGGATCATACGAAGGAATTAGGGTGGATCGTACGAATGAATTAGAACGGATACATTCGTGCGAAAGAATTAGAATGGATTGTATGAATGAATTAGAATGGATCGTATGAATGAATTAGAATGGATTGTGCAAATGAATTAGAATGGATCGTATGAATGAATTAGAATGGATCGTGCGAATGGATTAGAATGGATCGTACGAATGAATTAGAATGGATACATTCGTGCGAATGAATTAGAATCGATCGTACGAATGAGTACGAATGGATCGTACGAATGAAATAGAATGGATCGTAAGAATGAATTAGAATGGATCATGCTAATGAATTAGAATGGATCGTACGAACGAATTAGAATAGATTGTTCGAATGAATTCGAATGGATTGTACGAATGAATTAGAATGGTTCGTATGAATGAATTAGAATGGATCGTGCGAATGAATTAGAATGGATCGTACGAATGAATTAGAATGGATACATTCGTGCGAATGAATTAAAATGGATAGTACAAATGAGTTAGAATAGATCGTACGAATAAAATAGAATAGATCGTACGAATGAATTAGAATAGATCGTGCTAATGAATTAGAAGGGATCGTACGAATGAATTAGTATAGATTGTGCGAATGAATTCATTCGTGCGAATGAATTAGAATGGATCGTATGAATGAATTAGAATGGATCATATGAATGAATTAGATTGGATCGTATGAATAAATTCGAATGGATCGTACGAATGAATTAGAATGAATACATTCGTGCGAATGAATTAGAATGGATCGTACGAATAAAATAGAATGTATCCATTCTAATTCTAATTCATTCATAGAATGGATCGTACGAAGGAATTAGAATGGATCGTACGAATGTATTAGAATGGATCATACGAATGAATTAGAATGGATACATTCGTGCGAATGAATTAGAATGGATCGTACGAATGAGTAAGAATGGATCGTACGAATGAAATAGAATTGATCGTACGAATGAATTAGAATGGATCGTGCGAATGAATTAGATTGGATCGTGCAAATGAATTAGAATGGATCGTACGAATGAATTAGAATGGATACTTTATGCGAATGAATTAGAATGGATCGTATGAATGAATTAGAATGGATCGTATGAATGAATTCGAATGGATCGTACGAATGAATTAGAATAGATCGTGCGAATAAATTAGAATAGATCATACGAATGAATTAGAATGGATCGTATGAATGAATTAGAATGGATCGTGCGGATGAATTAGAATGGTTCGTACGAATGAATTAGAATGGATACATTCGTGCGAATGAATTAGAAGGGATTGTACGAATGAGTAAGAATGTATCGTAAGAATAAAATAGAATGGATCGTACGAATGTATCCATTCTATTTCATTCGTACAATCCCTTTTACTCATTCGTACGATCCATTCTAATTCATTCGCACGAATGTATCCATTCTAATTTATTCGTACGATCCAATCTAATTCATTCGCATGATCCATTCTAATTCATTCATACGATCCATTCTAATTCATTCATACGATCCATTCTAATTCATTCGCACGAATGTATCCATTCTAATTCATTCGTACGATCCATTCTAATTCATTCGCACGATCCATTCTAATCTATTTGTACGATCCATTCTAATTCATTCGCACAATCTTTTCTAATTCATTCGTATGATCTATTCTAATTCATTAGCACGATACATTCTAATTTATTCATATGATCCATTCTATTTCATTCGTATCATCCATTCTTACTCATTCATACGATCCATTCGAATTCATTCGTACAATCCATTCTAATTCATTCGCACAATCTATTCTAATTCATTCATACGATCCATTCTAATTTATTAGTACGATCCATTCTAATTCATTTATACGATCCATTCTATTTCATTCGTACGATCCATTCTTACTTATTCGTACGATCCATTCTAATTCATTCGCAGGAATGTATCCATTCTAATTCATTCGCACGATCCATTCTAATTCATTCATACGATCCATTCTATTTCATTCGCACGATCCATTCTAATTCATTCGCACGATCCATTCTAATTCATTCATACGATCCATTCTAATTCATTCATATAATCCATTCTAATTCTTTCGCACGAATGTATCCATTCTAATTCATTTGTATAATCCACCCTAATTCCTTCGTATGATCCATTCTAATTCATTCGCACGAATATATCCATTCTAATTCATTCGTACGATCCATTCTAATTCATTCATATGATCCATTCTAATTCATTCATACGATCCATTCTAATTAATTCACACAAATGTATCCATTCTAATTCATTCGTACGATCCATTCTAATTCATTCACACAATCTACTCTAATTCATTCGTATGATCCATTCTAATTCATTTGTACGATCCATTCTAATTCCTTCGTACGATCCATTCTATTTCATTCGTATGATCCATTCTAATTCCTTCGTACGATCCATTCTAATTCATTCCCATGAATGTATCCATTCTAATTCATACGTACGATCCATTCTAATTCATTCATACGATCCAATCTAATTCATTCATACGATCCATTCTAATTCATTCACACGAATGTATCCATTCTAATTCATTCGCACGATCCTTTCTAATTCATTCGTATGATCCATTCTAATTCATTCGCACGATCCATTCTAATTCATTCATACGATCCATTCCAATTCATTCGTACGATCCATTCTAATTCATTCGTATAATTTTTTCTAATTCATTCATACGATCCATTCTAATTCATTAGCACGATCCATTCTGATTTATTCGTACGATCCATTCTATTTCATTTGTACGATCCATTCTTACTTATTCGTACGATCCATTCTAATTCATTCGCACGAATGTATCTATTCTAATTCATTCATATGATCCATTCTAATTCATTCGCACGATCCATTCTAATTCATTCATACGATCCAGTCTAATTCATTCGTACGATCCATTCTAATTCATTCGCTTAATTTATTCTAATTCATTCGTATGATCTATTCTAATTCATTAGAAAGATCCATTCTAATTCATTCGTACGATCCATTTTATTTCATTCGTACGATCCATTTTTACTCATTCATACGATCCATTCTAATTCATTCGCACGAATGTATCCATTATAATTCATTCGTACGATCCATTCTAATTCATTCGCACGATCAATTCTAATTCATTCATACGATCCATTCTAATTCATTCGTACGATCCATTCTAATTCATTCATACGATCCATTCTAATTCATTCGTATGATCCATTCTAATTCATTCGTACGATCCATTCTAATTCATTCATACGATCCATTCTAATTCATTCAAATGATCCATTCTAATTCATTCGCACGAATGTATCCATCCTTATTCATTCTTACTATCCATTCTAATTCATTCGCACAATCTATTCTAATTCATTCGTACGATCCATTCTAATTCATTCGCACGATCCATTCTAATTCATTCATACAATCCATTCTAATTCTTTTGCACGAATGTAACCATCCTAATTCATTCGTACGATCCATTCTAATTCCTTCGTACGATCCATTCTAATTCCTTTGTACGATCCATTTTATTTCATTCGTATGATCCATTCTAATTCCTTTGTACGATCCATTCTAATTCATTCCCATGAATGTATCCATTCTATAGAATAGATCGTACGAATGAATTATAATGGATCGTATGAATGAATTAGAATGGATCATGCGAATGAATTAGCATGGATCGTACGAATGAATTAGAATGGATACATTCGTGCGAATGAATTAGAATGGATCGTACGAATGAGTAAGAATGGATCGCACGAATGAAATAGAATGGATCGTACGAATGAACTAGAATGGATCGTGCTAATGAATTAGAATTGATCGTACGAATGAATTAGAATAGATTGTGCGAATGATGAATTAGAATGGATCGTGTGAATGAATTAGATTGGATCGTGCGAATGAATTAGAATGGACCGTACGAATGAATTAGAATGGATACATTCGTGCGAATGAATTAGAATGGATCGTATAAATGAATTAGAATGGATCGTATGAATGAATTCGAATGGATCGTACGAAGAAATTAGAATGGATCGTACGAATGAATTAGAATGGATACATTCGTGCGAAAGATTTAGAATGGATTGTATGAATGAATTAGAATGGATCGTACGAATGAATTAGAATGGATATATTCGTGCGAATGAATTAGAATGGATCGTATGAATGAATTAGAATGGATCGTGCGAATGAATTAGAATGGATCGTATGAATGAATTAGAATGGATCGTGCGAATGAATTAGTATGGATCGTACGAATGAATTAGAATGGATCGTACGAATGTGTAAGAATGGATCGTACGAATAAATTAGAATGGATCGTATGAATGAATTAGATTGCATCGAAATGGATCGTACGAATGAATTTGAATGGATACATTCGTTTGATTGAATTAGAATGGATCGTATGAATGAATTAGAATGGATCGTATGAATAAATTCGAATGGATCGTATAAATGAATTAGAATGGATACATTCGTGCGAATGAATTAGAATGGATCATACTCCTTCGTACGATCCATTCTAATTCTTTCGCATGAATGTATCCACTCAAATTTATTCGTACGATCCATTCTAATTCATTCACACAATCTATTCTAATTCATTCGTACGATCCATTCTAATTCATTAGCACGATCCATTCTAATTCATTAGCACGATCCATTCTATTTCATTCGTACGATCCATTCTTACTCATTCGTACGATCCATTCTAATTCATTCGCACAAATGTATCCATTCTAATTCATTTGTTTGATCCATTCTAATTCATTCGCATGATCCATTCTAATTCATTGAGTAAGAATTGATCGTACGAATGAAATAGAATTGATCGTACGAATGAATTAGAATCGATCGTGCTAATGAATTAGAATGGATCATACGAATGAAGTAGAATTAGAATGGATCGTACGAATGAGTAAGAATGGATCGTACGAATGAAATAGAATGGATCGTACGAATGAATTAGAATGGATCGTGCTAATGAATTAGAATGGATCGTACGAATGAATTAGAATAGATTGTGCGAATGAATAAGAATGGATCGTACAAATGAATTAGAATGATCGTTTGAATGAATTAGAATGGATCGTGCGAATGAATTGGAATGGATCGTATGAATGAATTAGAATTGATCATACGAAGGAATTAGGGTGGATCGTACGGATGAATTAGAATGGATACATTCGTGCGAAAGAATTAGAATGGATTGTATGAATGAATTAGAATGGATCGTATGAATGAATTAAAATGGATCGTGCGAATGAATTAGAATGGATCATACGAATGAATTAGAATGGATCGTATGAATGAATTAGAATTGATCGTGCGAATGAATTAGAATGGATCGTGCGAATGAATTAGAATGGATACATTCGTGCGAATGAATTAGAATAGATCGTACGAATGAGTAAGAATGGATAGTATGAAAGAAATAGAATGGATCGTATGAATGAATTAGAATGGATCGTGCTAATGAATTAGATTGGATCATACTAATGAATTAGAATAGATTGTGCGAATGAATTAGAATGGATCGTGCGAATGAAATAGAATGGATCGTACGAATGAATTAGAATGGATCGTGCTAATGAATTCGAATGGATCGTACAAATGAATTAGAATAGATCGTACGAATGAATGGATCGTACGAATGAATTAGAATGGATCGTATGAATCAATTAGAATGGATCATGCGAATGAATTAGAATGGATCGTATGAATGAATTAGAATTGATCGTGCGAATGAATTAGATTGGATCGTCCGAATGAATTAGAATGGATCTTACGAATAAATTAGAATAGATACATTCGTGCGAATGAATTAGAATGGATCGTATGAATGAATTAGAATGAATCATTTGAATGAATTCGAATGGATTGTACGTATGAATTAGAATGGATCGTACGAATAAATTATAATGGATCATATGAATGAATTAGAATGGATCGTGCGAATGAATTAAAATGGATCGTGCGAATGAATTAGAATGAATTCGTACGTACGATCCATTCTTATTCATTCACATGATCCATTCTAATTCGTACGATCTATTCTAATTCATTCGCACGAATATATCCATTCTAATTCATTCGTACGATCCATTCTAATTCATTCGCACGAACCATTCTAATTCATTCATACGATCCATTCTAATTCATTTGTACTCATTCGTACGATCCATTCTAATTCATTCATACGATCCATTCTAATTCCTAATACATTCATACATACGATCCATTCTAGATTGTGCGAATTAATTCTTTCGCACGAATGTCTCCATTCTAATTCATTCATACGATCCATTCTAATTCATTCATACAATCCATTCTAATTCTTTCGCACGAATGTATCTATTCTAATTCATTCGTACGATCCACCCTAATTCCTTCGTATAATCCATTCAAATTCATTCGCACGAACGTATCCATTCTTATTCATTCGTACGATCCATTTGAATTCATTCATACGATCCATTTGAATTCATTCATACGATCCATTCTAATTCCTAATACATTCTAATTCATTCGTATGATCCATTCGAATTCATTCATACGATCCATTCTAATTCATTCGCACGATCCATTCTAATTTATTCGTACGATCCATTCTAATTCATTCGCACGATCCATTCTAATTCATTCATACGATCCATTCTAATTCATTCGTACGATCCATTCTAATTCATTCGCACAATCCATTCTAATTCATTCATACGATCCATTATAATTCATTCACACAATCCATTCTAATTCTTTCGCACGAATATATCCATTCTAATTCATTCGTACGATCCAGCCTAATTCCTTCATATCATCCATTCTAATTCATTCGCACGAATGTATCCATTCTAATTCATTCGTACGATCCATTCGAATTCATTCATACGATCTATTCTATTTCATTCATACGATCCATTCTAATTCATTCATACGATCCATTCTAATTCATTCGCATGAATGTATTCATTCGCACAATCTATTCTAATTCATTCGTACGATCCATTCTAATTCATTAGCATGATCCATTCTAATTCATTCGTATGATCCATTCTATTTCATTCGTCCGATCCATTCTTACTCATTCGTACAATCCATTCTAATTCATTCGCACGAATGTATCCATTCTAATTCATTCGTACGATCCAATCAAATTCATTCATACGATCCATTCTAATTCATTCGTACAATCCATTCTAATTCATTCACACAATCTATTCTAATTCATTCGTACGATCCATTCTAATTCATTAGCACGATCCATTCTAATTCATTCGTACGATCCATTCTGTTTCATTCGTACGATACATTCTTACTCATTCGTACGATCCATTCTAATTCATTCGCACGAATGTATCCATTCTAATTCATTCGTACGATCCATTCTAATTCATTCGCATGATCCATTCTAATTCATTCATCAGATCCATTCTAATTCATTTGTACGATCCATTCTAATTCATTCACACGATCCATTCTAATTCATTCATTCGATCCATTCTAATTCATTTGTACGATCCATTCTAATTCATTCACACGATCCATTCTAATTCATTCATACGATCCATTCTAATTCATTCGTACGATCCACCCTAATTCCTTCGTATGATCCATTCTAATTCATTCGCTCGAATGTATCCATTCTAATTCATTCATACGATCTATTCGAATTCATTCATACGATCCATTCTAATTCATTCGCACGATCCATTCTAATTTATTCGTACGATCCATTCTAATTCATTCGCACGATCCATTCTAATTCATTCATACGACCCATTCTAATCCATTCATACAATCCATTCTAATTCTTTCGCACGAATGTATCCATTCTAATTCATTCATACGACCCATTCTAATCCATTCATACAATCCATTCTAATTCATTCGCATGAATGTATCCATTCTAATTCATTCGTACGATCCATTCGAATTCATTCATACGATCCATTCTAATTCATTCATACAATCCATTCTAATTCATTCGCACGAATGTACCTATTCTAATTCATTCGTACGATCTATTCTAATTCACTTGCATGATCCAATCTAATTCATTTGCACGATCCATTCTAATTCATTCGTACGATCCATTCTATTTCATTCGTACGATCCATTCTTACTCATTCGTACGATCCATTCTAATTCATTTGCACGAATGTATCCTCATTCGCATGATCCATTCTAATTCATTTGCACGATCCATTCTAATTCATTCATACAATCCATTTTAATTCTTTTACACGAATGTATCAATTCTAATTCATTCGTACGATCCTTTCTAATTCCTTCGTACGATCCATTCTAATTCCTTCGTAAGATCCATTCTATTTCATTCGTATGATCCATTCTAATTCCTTCGTACGATCCATTCTAATTCATTCCCATGAATGTATCCATACTAATTCATACGTACAATCCATTCTAATTAATTCATACGATCCAATCTAAATCATTCATACGATCCATTCTAATTCATTCATACGATCCATTCTAATTCATTCATACGATACATTCCCACGAATGTATCCATTCTAATTCATTCGTACGATCCATTCTAATTCATTTGCACAATCTATTCTAATTCATTCGTACGATCCATTCTAATTCATTCGCACGATCCATTCTAATTCCTTCGTACGATCCATTCTAATTCCTTCGTATGATCCATTCTAATTCATTCCCATGAATGTATCCATTCTATAGAATGGATCGTGCGAATGAATTAGAATGAATTGTATGAATGAATTAGACTGGATCGTGCGAATGAATTAGAATGGATCGTACAAATGAATTAGAATGGATATATTCGTCTGAATGAATTAGAATGGATCGTATGAATGAATTAGAATGGATCGTGCGAATGAATTAGAATGGATCGTACGAATGAATTAGAATGGATACATTCGTGCGAATGAATTAGAATGGATCGTACGAATGAGTAAGAATGGATCGTACGAATGAAATAGGATGGATACATTCGTACGATCCATTCTATTTCATTCGTACGATCCATTCATACTCATTCGTACGATCCATTCTAATTCATTCGCATGAATGTATCCAATCTAATTTATTCGTACGATCCATTCTAATTCATTCGCACGATCCATTCTAATTTATTCATACGATCCATTATAATTCATTCGTACGATCCATTCTAATTCATTCGCACGATCCATTTTAATTCAGTCGTACGATCCATTCGAATTCATTCATACGATCCATTATAATTCATTCATACGATCCATTCTAATTTATTCGTACGAATGTATCCATTCTAATTCATTCGTATGATCCATTCTAATTCATTCGCACGATCCAATCTAATTCATTTGCACGATCCATTCTAGTTCATTCGTACGATCCATTCTATTTCATTCATACGATCCATTCTTACTCATTCGTACGATCCATTCTAACTTATTCGCACGAATGTATCCATTCTAATTCATTCGTATGATCCATTCTAATACATTCGTACGATCTATTCTAATTCCTTCGTACGATCCATTCTATGAATGAATTAGAATTAGAATGGATACATTCTATTTCATTCGTACGATCCATTCTAATTTATTCGCACGAATGTATCCATTCTAATACATTCGTACGATCCATTCGAATTCATTCATACGATCCATTCTAATTCACTCATACGATCCATTCTAATTCATTCATACTATCCATTCTAATTCATTCATACGATCCATTCTAATTCATTCGCACGAATGTATTCACTCGCACAATCTATTCTAATTCATTCGTACGATCCATTCTGATTCATTACCATGATCCATTCTAATTCATTCGTACGATCCATTCTATTTCATTCATACGATCCATTCTTACTCATTCGTACAATCCATTCTAATTCATTCGCACGAAGGTAACCATTCTAATTCATTCGTACGATCCATTCTAATTCATTTGCACGATCCATTCTAATTCATTCATACGATCCATTTTAATTCATTCGTACGATCCATTCTAATTCATTCGCACAATCTATTCTAATTCATTCGTACGATCCATTCTAATTCATTAGCACGATCCATTCTAATTCATTCGTACGATCCATTCTATTTCATTCGTACGAGCCATTCTTACTCATTTGTACGATCCATTCTAATTCATTCGCACGAATGTATCCATTATAATTCATTCGTACGATCCATTCTAATTCATTCGCACGATCCATTCTAATTTATTCATAAGATCCATTCTAATTCATTCGTACGATCCATTCTAATTTATTCGTATGATCCTTTCTAATTCATTCGCATGATCCATTCTAATTCATTCATACGATTCATTCTAATTCATTCATACAATCCATTCTAATTCTTTTCGCACGATTGTATCCATTCTAATTCATTCGTACGATCCACCCTAATTCCTTCGTTTGATCCATTCTGATTCATTCGCACGAATGTATCTATTCTAATTCATTCGTACGATCCATTCGAATTCATTCATATGATCCATTCTAATTCATTCATACGATCCATTCTAATTCATTCGCACGAATGTATCCATTCTAATTCATTCGTACGATCCATTCTAATTCATTTGCTAAATCTATTCTAATTCATTCGTACGATCCATTCTAATTCATTTGTACGATCCATTCTATTTCCATCGTATGATCCATTCTATTTCATTCGTATGATCCATTCTAATTCCTTCGTACGATCCATTCTAATTCATTCCCATGAATGTATCCATTCTAATTCATACATACGATCCATTCTAATTCATTCATATGATGCAATCTAATTCATTCATACGATCCATTTTAATTCATTCTCACAAATGTATCTATTCTAATTCATTCGCATGATCCATTCTAATTCATTCGTACGATCCATTCTAATTCATTAGCACGATCCATTCTAATTCATTCATACGATCCATTCTAATTCATTTGTACGATCCATTCTAATTCATTCGCACAATCTATTCTAATTCATTCGTACTATCCATTCTAATTCATTTGCACGACCCATTCTAATTCATTCGTACGATCTATTCTATTTCATTCGTAAGATCCATTCTTACTCTTCGTACGATCCATTCTAATTCATTCGCACGAATGTATCCATTCGTACAATCCATTCTAATTCATTAATACGATCCATTCTAATTCATTCGCACGAATGTATCCATTCTAATTCATTCGCACGATCCATTCTAATTCATTCGTACGATCCATTCTAATTCATTTGCAAGATCCATTCTAATTCATTCATACGATCCATTCTAATTCATTCGTACGATCCATTCTAATTCATTCGCATAATCTATTCTAATTAATTCGTACTATCCATTCTAATTCATTAGCACGATCCATTCTAATTCATTTGTACGATCTATTCTATTTCATTTGTACGATCCATTCTTACTCATTCGTACGATCCATTCTAATTCATTCGCACGAATGTATCCATTCTAATTCATTCATACGTTCCATTCTAATTCATTCGCACGATCCATTCTAATTCATTCGTACGATCCATTCTAATTCATTCGCACGATCCATTCTAATTCATTCATACGATCCATGCTAATTCATTTATTCAATCCATTCTAATTCATTTATACGATCCACCCTAATTCCTTCGTATGATCCATTCTAATTCATTCGCACGAATGTATCCATTCTAATTCATTCGTACGATCCATTTGACTTCATTCATACAATCCAATCTAATTCATTCGGACGATCCATTCTAATTCATTAATACGATCCATTCTAATTCATTCGTACGATCCATTATAATTCATTCGCACAATCCATTCTAATTCATTCATACGATCCATTCTAATTCATTCATACAATCTATTCTAATTCTTTCGTACGAATGTATCCATTCTAATTCATTCGTACGATCCACCCTAATTCCTTTGTATGATCCATTCTAATTCATTCGCACGAATGTATCCATTCTAATTCATTCGTACGATCCATTCGAATTCATTCATACGATCCATTCTAATTAATTTGTACGATCCATTCTAATTCATTCGCATAATCTATTCTAATTCATTCGTACTATCCATTCTAATTCATTTGCACGATCCATTCTAATTCATTCGTACGATCCATTCTATTTCATTCGTACGATCTATTCTTACTCATTCGTACGATCCATTCTAATTCATTCGCACTAATGTATCCATTCTAATCCATTCGTACGATCCATTCTAATTCATTCATACGATCCATTCTAATTCATTCGCACGAATGTATCCATTCTAATTCATTCGCACGATCCATTCTAATTCATTCGTACGATCCATTCTAATTCATTTGCAAGATCCATTCTAATTCATTCATACGATCCATTCTAATTCATTCGTACGATCCATTCTAATTAATTCGCATAATCTATTCCAATTAATTCGTACTATCCATTCTAATTCATTAGCACGATCCATTCTAATTCATTTGTACGATCTATTCCATTTCATTTGTACGATCCATTCTTACTCATTCGTACGATCCATTCTAATTCATTCGCACGAATGTATCCATTGTAATTCATTCATACGTTCCATTCTAATTCATTCGCGTAATCCATTATAATTCATTCATACGATCCATTCTAATTCATTTGTACGATCCATTCTAATTCATTCGCACGATCCATTCAAATTCATTCATACGATCCAATCTAATTCATTTATTCAATCCATTCTAATTCATTTATACGATCCACCCTAATTCCTTCGTATGATCCATTCTAATTCATTCGCACGAATGTATCCATTCTAATTCATTCGTACGATCCATTTGAATTCATTCATACAATCCAATCTAATTCATTCGGACGATCCATTCTTATTCATTAATACGATCCATTCTAATTCATTCGTACGATTCATTCTAATTCATTCGCACAATCCATTCTAATTCATTCATACGATCCATTCTAATTCATTCATACAATCCATTCTAATTCTTTCGTACGAATGTATCCATTCTACTTCATTCGTACGATCCACCCTAATTCCTTTGTATGATCCATTCTAATTCATTCGCACGAATGTATCCATTCTAATTCATTCGTACGATCCATTCGAATTCATTCATATGATCCATTCTAATTCATTTGCACGATCCATTCTAATTCATTCATACAATCCATTCTAATTCTTTTGCACGAATGTATCCATTCTAATTCATTCGTACGATCCATTCTTACACATTCGAACGATCCATTCTATTTCATTCGTACGATCCATTCGAATTATTTGATACGATCCATCCTAATTCATTCATACAATCCATTCTAATTCATTCGCAAGAATGTATCCATTCTAATTCATTCATACGATCCATTCTAATTCATTCGCACGATCCAATCTAATTCATTCGCACGATCCATTCTAATTCATTCGTACGATCCATTCTAATTCGTTTGCATGAATGTATCCATTCTAATTCATTCGTACGATCCATTCCAATTTATTCGCACGATCTATTCTAATTCATTCATACGATCCATTCTAATTCATTCGCACAATCTATTACTAACGTTCAAAGGGGTACCTTTGTATTCAACCAAATACAAAGTCTGAGGCCGCAACCTAAACACATGAATGATCGTGCGAATGAATTACAAATGAATTAGAATGAATGAATTAGAATGGATCGTACGAATGAATTAGAATGGATTGTGCGAATGAATTAGAATGAATTAGAATGGATCGTGCGAATGAATTAAAATGGATCGTACGAATGAATTAGAATGGATACATTCGTGCGAATAAATTAGAATGGATCGTACGAATAAGTAAGAATGGATCGTACAAATGAAATAGAATAGATTGTATGAATGAATTCGAATGGATCGTGCGAATGAATTACAATGGATTGTACGAATGAGTAAGAATGGATCGTACGAATGAAATAGAATGGATCGTACGAATGAATTAGAATGGATCGTGCTAATGAATTAGAATGGATCGTACGAATGAATTAGATAGATTGTGCGAATGAATTAGATTGGATCGTACGAATGAATTAGAATGGATACATTCCTGGGAATGAATTAGAATGGATCGTACGAAGGAATTAGAATGGATCGTACGAATGAATTAGAATGGATACATTCGTGCAAAAGAATTAGAATGGATTGTATGAATGAATTAGAATGGATCGTACAAATGAATTAGAATGGATCGTGCGAATGAATTAGAATATATTGTGCGAATGAATTACGAATGAATTACAATAGATTGTGCGAATGAATTAGAATGGATCGTGCGAATGAATTAGAATGGATCGTACGAATGAATTAGAATGGATCGTGTGAATGAATTAGAATGGATCGTGCAAATGAATTAGAATGGATCGTACGAATAAATTAGAATGAATATATTCGTGCGAATGAATTAGAATGGATCATACGAATGAGTAAGAATGGATCGTACGAATGAAATAGAATGGATCGTACGAATAAATTAGAATGGATCGTGCTATTGAATTTGAATGGATCATACGAATGAATTAGAATAGATTGCGCGAATGAATACATTTGTTCGAATGAATTAGAATGGATCATATGAATGAATTAGAATAGATCGTATAAATGATTTAGAATGGATCGTATGAATGAATTCGAATGGATTGTACGAATGAATTAGAATGGATACATTCGTGCGAATGAATTAGAATGGATCATACAAAGGAATTAGGGTGGATCGTACGAATGAATTAGAATGGATATATTCATGCGAAAGAATTAGAATAGATTGTATGAATGAATTAGAATGGATCATATAAATGAATTAGAATGGATCGTGCGAATGAATTAGAATGGATCGTACGAATGAATTAGAATGGATGCATTCGTTCAAAAGAATTAGAATGGATTGTATGAATGAATTAGAATGAATCATACGATTGAATTAGAATGGATTGTACGAATGAGTTAGAATGGATCGTGCGAATGAATTAGATTCGATCGTGCGAATAAATTAGAATGGATCGTACGAATGAAATAGAATGGTTCATATGAATGAATTAGAATGGATCGTATGAATGAATTAGAATGGATCGTGCGAATGAATTAGAATGGATCGTGCGAATGAATTAGAATGGATCGTACGAATGAATTACAATAGATCGTATGAATGAATTAGAATGGATCGTACAAATGAATTAGAATGGATCGTATGAATAAATTCGAATGGATCGTACGAATGAATTAGAATGGATACATTCGTGCAAATGAATTAGAATGGATCATATGATGGAATTTGGGTCGATCGTATGAATGAATTAGAATGGATACATTCGTGCGAAAGAATTAGAATGGATTGTATGAAAGAATTAGAATGGATCGTATGAATGAATTAGAATGGATCGTACAAATGAATTAGAATGGATCGTACGAAGGAATAAGAATGGATACATTCGTGCGAAAGAATTAGAATGGATTCTATGAATGAATTAGAATGGATCGTATGAATAAATTAGAATGGATCGTGTGAATGAATTAGAATGGATCGTACGAATGAATTAGAATGGATCGTACGAATGAATTAGAATGTATCGTGCGAATGAATTAGAATGGATCGTACGAATGAATTAGAATGGATACATTCGTACGAATAAATTAGAATGGATCGTACGATGAATTAGAATGGATACATTCGTGCGAATGAATTAGAATGGATCGTACGAATGAGTAAGAATGGACCGTACAAATGAAATAGAATGCATCATGCTATTGAATTAGAATGGATCGTACGAATGAATTAGAATGGATACATTCGTGCGAATGAATTAGAATGGATCGTTTGAATGAATTAGATTGGATCGTATGAATGAATTAGAATGGATCGTACGTACGAATTAGAATGGATACATTAATGGAAATGAATTAGAATGGATCGTACGAAGGAATTAGAATGGATCATACGAATGAAATAGAATGGATCATACGAAGGAATTAGAATGGATCGTACGAAGGAATTAGAATGGATCGTACGATGGAATTAGAATGGATACATTCGTGCAAAAGAATTAGAATGGATTGTATGAATGAATTAGAATGGATCGTGCAAATGAATTAGAATGGATCGTGCGAATGAATTAAAATGGATCGTATGAATGAATTAGAATAGATTGTGCGAATGAATTAGAATGAATCATACGAATGAATTAGAATGGATACATTCGTGTGAATGAATTAGAATGGATCGTACGAGTGAATTAGAATGGATACATTCGTGCGAATGAATTAGAATGGATTGTACGAATGAGTAAGATTGGATCGTACGAATGAAATAGAATGGATCGTACGAATGAATTAGAATGGATCGTGCTAATGAATTAGAATGGATCGTACGAATGAATTAGAATAGATTGTACGAATGAATTAGAATGGATCGTGCGAAGAAATAAGAATGGATCATACGAATGGATCGTACGAAGGAATTAGAATGAACTTGAATGGATACATTCGTGCGAATGAATTAGATTGGATCGTATGAATGAATTAGAATGGAATGTACGTATGAATTAGAATGGATACATTCATGGGAATGAATTAGAATGGATCGTACGAAGGAATTAGAATGGATCGTATGAAGGAATTAGAATGGATCGTACGAATGAATTAGAATGGATACATTCGTACAAAAGAATTATAATGGATTGTATGAATGAATTAGAATGGATCGTACAAATGAATTAGAATGGATCGTGCGAATGAATTAGAATGGATCGTACGAATGAATTTGAATAGATTGTGCGAATGAATTAGAATGGATCGTACGAATGAATTAGAATGGATACATTCGTGCGAATGAATTAGAATGGATCGTATGAGTGAAATTAGATTGGATCGTATGAATTAATTAGAATGGATCGTACGTATGAATTAGAATGGATACATTCATGGGAAAGAATTAGAATGGATCGTACGAAGGAATTCATACGAATGAAATAGAATGGATCGTACGAAGGAATTAGAATGGATCGTACGAAGGAATTAGGGTGGATCATACGAATGAATTAGAATGGATACATTCGTGCGAAAGAATTAGAATGGATTGTATGAATGAATTAGAATGGATCGTATGAATGAATTAGAATGGATCTTGTGAATGAATTAGAATGGATCGTACGAATGAATTGGAATGGATCATATGAATGAATTAGAATGGATCGTGCGAATGAATTAGAATGGATCGTATGAATAAATTAGAATGGATATATTTGTGCGAATGAATTAGAATGGATCGTACGAATGAGTAAGAATGGATAGTACGAATGAAATAGAATGGATCGTACGAATGAATTAGAATGGATCGTGCTAATTAATTAGAATGGATCGTACAAATGAATTAGAATAGATTGTGCGAATGAATTAGAATGGATCATAGATCGTACGAATGAATTAGAATGGATATATTCGTGCGAATGAATCAAAGTGGATCGTATGAATGAATTAGATTGGATCGTATGAATGAATTAGAATGGATCGTACGCATGAATTAGAATGGATACATTCATGGGAATGAATTAGAATGGATCGTATGAAGGAATTAGAATGGATCATACGAATGAAATAGAATGGATCGTACGAAGGAATTAGAATGGATCGTACGAAGGAATTAGAATGGATCGTACGAATGAATTAGAATGGATACATTCGTGCAAAAGAATTAGAATGGATTATATGAATAAATTAGAATGGATCGTGCAAATGAATTAGAATGGATCGTGCGAATGAATGAGAATGGATCGTACGAATGAAATTAGAATAGATTGTGCGAATGAATTAGAATGGATACATTCGTGCGAATGAATTAGAATGGATCGTATGAATGAATTAGAATGGATCATATGAATGAATTAGAATGGTTCGTGCGAATGAATTAGAATGGATCGTATGAATGAATTAGAATGGATACATTCATGGGAATGAATTAGAATGGATCGTACGAATGAGTAAGAATGGATCGTACGAATGAAATAGAAAGGATCGTACGAATGAATTAGAATTGATCGTGATAATGAATTAGAATGGATCGTACGAATGAATTAGAATAGATTGTGCGAATGAATTAGAATGGATCGTACGAATGAATTAGAATAGATCGTATGAATGAATTAGAATAGATCGTGTGAATGAATTAGAATGGATTGTACGAATGAGTAAGAATGGATCATATGAATGAAATAGAATGGATCGTACGTACGATATGTACGATCCATTCTAATTCATTCATACGATCCATTCTAATTCATTCGTACGATCCATTCTAATTCATTCATATGATCCATTCTAATTCATTCGTACGATCCATTCTAATTCATTCGCACGAATGTATCCATTCTAATTCATTCGTACGATCCATTCTAATTCATTCGCACGAATGTATCCATTCTAATTCATTCGTATGATCCATTCTAATTCATTCGCATGAATTAGTATGGATCGTGCGAATGAATTAGAATGGATCGTATGAATAAATTAGAATGGATCGAGTGAATGAATTAGAATAGATCGTATGAATTAGAATGGATTGTATGAATGAATTAGAATGGATCGTATGAATGAATTAGAATGGATCATGCGAATGAATTTAAATAGATTGTACGAATGAATTAGAATGGATCGTGCGAATGAATTAGAATGGATCGTACGAATGAATTAGAATGGATCATATGAATGAATTAGAATGGATCGTGCTAATGAATTAGAATTGATCGTACGAATGAATTGGAATGGATCATACGAAGGAATTAGGGTGGATCGTACGAATGATTTAGAATCGATACATTCGTGCGAAAGAGTTAGAATGAATTGTATGAATGAATTAGAATGGATCGTGCAAATGAATTAGAATGGATCGTGCGAATGAATTAGAATGGATCGTACGAATGAATTAGAATAGATTGTGCGAATGAATTAGAATGGATGGTACGAATAAATTAGAATGGATCGTATGAATGAATTAGCACGATCCATTCTAATTCATTCGCATGATCCATTCTAATACATTCATATGATCCATTCTAATTCATTCAAACGATCTATTTTAATTCATTCATAAGTACGATCCATTCTAATTCATTCGCACGATCCATTCTAATTAGAATGGATCGTACGAATGAGTAAGAATGGATCTTACTCATTAGCACAATCCATTCAAATTCATTCGCATGATCCATTCTAATACATTCATACGATCCAATCTAATTCATTCATACAATCCATTCTAATTCTTTCGCACGAATGTATCCATTCTAATTCATTCGTACGATCCACCCTAATTCCTTCGTATTATCCATTCTAATTTATTCGCACGAATATATCCATTCTAATTCATTCGTACGATCCATTCGAATTCATTCATACGATCCATTCTAATTCATTCATACGATCCATTCTAATTCATTCGCACGAATGTATCCATTCTAATTCATTCGTACAATCCCTTCTAATTTATTCGCACGATCCAATCTATTTCATTTGCACGATCCATTCTAATTCATTCGTACGATCTATTCTATTTCATTCGTACGATCCATTCTTACTCATTCGTACGATCCATTCTAATTCATTCGCACGAATATATCCCTATTCGCACGATTTATTCTAATTCATTTGCACGATCAATTCTAATTCATTCATACAATCCATTCTAATTCTTTCGCACGAATGTATCCATTCTAATTCATACATACGATCCATTCTAATTCATTCATACGATCCGATCTAATTCATTCATACGATCCATTCTAATTCATTCGCACGAATGTGTCCATTATAATTCATTCGTAAGATCCATTCTAATTCATTCGCACAATGGATTCTAATTCATTCGTACGATCCATTCTAATTCATTAGCACAATCCATTCTAATTCATTTGTACGATCTATTCTATTTCATTCGTACGATCTATTCATACTCATTCGTACGATCCATTCTAATTCATTCGCACGAATGTATCTATTCTTATTCATTCGTTCGATCCATTCTAATTCATTCGCACAATCTAATCTAATTCATTCGCACGATCCATTCTAATTCATTCGTACGATCTATTCTATTTCATTCGTACGATCCATTCTTACTCATTCGTACGATCCATTCTAATTCATTCGCACGAATGTATCCTCATTCGTACGATCCATTCTAATTCATTTGCATGATCCATTCTAATTCATTCATACAATCCATTCTAATTCTTTCGCACGAATGTATCCATTCTAATTCATTCGTACGATCCACCCTAATTTCTTCGTATGATCCATTTTAATTCATTCGCACGAATGTATCCATTCTAATTCATTCGTACGATCAATTCTAATTCATCCATACTATCCATTCTAATTCATTCATACGATCCATTCTAATTCATTCGCACGAATGTATCCATTCTAATTCATTCGTACGATCCATTCTAATTCATTCGCACAATCTATTCTAATTCATTCGTACGATCCATTGTAATTGATTCGCACGATCCATTCTAATTCATTTGCACGATCCATTCCAATTCATTCATACAATCCATTCTAATTCTCTAGCACGAATGTATCCATTCTAATTCATTCGTACGATCCACTCTAATTCCTTCGTACGATACATTCTAATTCCTTCGTACGATCCATTCTAATTCCTTCGTATGATCCATTCTAATTCCTTCGTACGATCCATTCTAATTCATTCCCATGAATGTATCCATTCTATAGAATTGTTCGTACGAATGAATTAGAATGGATCGTATGAATGAATTTGAATGGATCGTGCGAATGAATTAGAATGGATTGGCCGAATGAATTAGAATGGATATATTCGTGCGAATGAATTAGAATGGATCGTACGAATGAGTAAGAATGGATCGTACGAATGAAATAGAATGGATCATACGAATGAATTAGAATGGATCATGCTAATGAATTAGAATGGATCGTACGAATGAATTAGAATAGATTGTGCGAATGATGAATTTGAATTGATCGTGCGAATGAATTAGATTGGATCGTGCGAATGAATTAGAATGGATCGTACGAATGAATTAGAATGGATATATTTGTGCGAATGAATTACAATGGATCGTATGAATGAATTAGAATGGATCGTTTGAATGAATTAGAATGGATCGTACGAAGGAATTAGAATGGATCGTACGAATGAATTAGAATGGATACATTCGTGCGAAAGAATTAGAATGGATTGTATGAATAAATTAGAATGGATCGTGCGAATGAATTAGAATGGATCATACGAATGAATTAGAATGGATCGTATGAATGAGTTAGAATGGATCATGCGAATAAATTAGAATGGATCGTACGAATGAGTAAGAATGGATCGTACGAATAAATTAGAATGGATCGTATGAATGAATTAGAATGGATCGTATGAATGAATTCGAATGGATCGTACGAGTGAATTTGAATGGATACATTCGTGCGAATGAATTAGAATGGATCATACACCTTCGTACGATCCATTCGTACGATCCATTCTAATTCCTTCGCACGAATGTATCAATTCTAATTCATTCGTACGATACATTCTAATTCATTCGCACAATCTATTCTAATTCATTCGTACGATCCATTCTAATTCATTAGCACGAATCATTCTAATTCATTCGTACGATCCATTCTATTTCATTCGTATAATCCATTCTTACTCATTCGTACGATCCATTCTAATTCATTCGCACGAATGTATCCATTCTAATTCATTCGTACGATCCATTCTAATTCATTCGCACGATCCATTCTAATTCATTGAGTAAGAATGGATCGTACGAATAAAATAGAATGGATCGTACGAATGAATTAGAGTGGATCGTGCTAATGAATTAGAATGGATCGTACGAATGAATTAGAATTAGAATGGATCGTACGAATGAGTAAGAATGGATCATATGAATGAAATAGAATGGATCGTACTAATGAATTAGAATGGATCGTGCTAATGAATTAGAATGGATCGTATGAAAGAATTAGAATTGATTGTACGAATGAATTAGAATGGATCGTACAAATGAATTAGAATGGATCATATGAATGAATTAGAATGGATCGTACGAATGAATTAATATGGATAATACGAAGGAATTAGGGTGGATCGTACGAATGAATTAGAATGGATACATTCGTGCGAAAGAATTAGAATGGATTGTATGAATGAATTAGAATGGATCATATGAATGAATTAGAATGGATCGTGCGAATGAATTAGAATAGATCGTACGAATGAATTAGAATGGATCGTATGAATGGATCGTACGAAGGAATTAGAATGAATTAGAATGGATACATTCGTGCGAATGAATTAGAATGGATCGTATAAATGAATTAGAATGGATCATACGAATGAATTAGAATGGATCGTGCAAATGAATTAGATTGGATCGTGCGAATGAATTAGAATGGATCGTACGAATGAATTAGAATGGATACATTCATGCGAATGAATTAGAATGGATCGTACGAATGAGTAAGAATGGATCGTACGAATGAAATTGAATGGATCGTACGAATGAATTAGAATGGATCGTGCTAATGAATTAGAATGGATCGTACAAATGAATTAGAATAGATTGTGCGAATGAATTAGAATGGATCGTATGAATGAATTAGAATGGATACATTCGTGCGAATGAATTAGAATGGATCGTATGAATGAATTAGATTGGATCATATGAATGAATTAGAATGGATCGTACGTATGAATTAGAATGGATACATTCATAGGAATGAATTAGAATGGATCGTACGAAGGAATTAGAATGGATCATACGAATGAAATAGAATGGATCGTACGAAGGAATTAGAATGGATCGTACGAAGGAATTATAATGGATTGTACGAATGAATTAGAATGGATACATTCGTCCAAAAGAATTAGAATGGATTGTATGAATGAATTACAATGGATCATGCAAATGAATTAGAATGGATCGTGCGAATGAATTAGAATGGATCGTACGAATGAATTAGAATAGATTATACGAATAAATTACAATGGATCGTATGAATGAATTAGAATGGATACATTCGTGCGAATGAATTTGAATGGATCGTGTGAATGAATTAGAATGGATCGTATGAATGAATTCGAATGGATCGTACGAATAAATTAGAATAGGTACATTCGTGCGAATGAATTAGAATGGATCATACGAACGATTTTGGGTGGATCGTATGAATGAATTAGAATGGATACATTCGTGCGAAAGAATTAGAATGGATTGTATGAATGGATTAGAATGGATCGTGCAAATGAATTAGAATGGATCGTGCGAATGAGGATACATTCGTGTGAATGAATTAGAATGGATCGTACGAATGAGTAAGAATGGATCGTACGAATGAAATAGAATAGATCGTACGAATGAATTAGAATGGATCGTGCGAGTAAATTATATTGGATCGGGTGAATGAATTAGAATGGATCGTACGAATGAATTAGAATGGATACATTCGTGCGAATGAAATAGAATGGATCGTATGAATGGATTAGAATGGATCGTATGAATGAATTCGAATAGATCATACGAATGAATTAGAAAGGATACATTCGTGCGAATGAATTAGAATGGATCATACGAAGGAATTAGGGTGGATCGTACGAATGAATTTGAATGGATACATTCGTGTGAAAAAATTAGAATGGATTGTATAAATTAATTAGAATGGATCGTATGAATGAATTAGAATGGATCGTGCGAATGAATTAGAAAGGATTGTGCTAATGAGTAAGAATGGATCATACGAATGAAATAGAATGGATCGTACGAATGAATTAGAATGGATCGTGCTAATGAATTAGAATGGATCGTATGAATGAATTTGAATAGATTGTGCGAATGAATTAGAATGGATCGTGCGAATGAATTAGAATGGATACATTCTTGCGAATGAATTAGAATTGATCGTACGAATGAATTAGAATGGATCGTATGAATGAATTAAAATAGATCGTATGAATGAATTCGAATGGATCGTATGAATGAATTAGAATGGATATATTCGTGCGAATGAATTAGAATGGATCATACGAAGGAATTAGGATGGATCGTACGAATGAATTAGAATGGATACATTCGTGCGAAAGAATTAGAATGGATTATATGAATGAATTAGAATGGATCGTATGGATGAATTAGAATGGATCGTGCGAATGAATTAGAATGGATCGTACGAATGAATTAGAATGGATACATTCGTGCGAATGAATTAGAATGGATCGTGCTAATGAATTAGAATGGATCGTACGAATGAATTAGAATGGATCATGCTAATGAAATAGAATGGATCGTACGAATGAATTTGAATAGATCGTACGAATGAATTAGAATGGATCGTGCTAGTGAATTAGAATGGATCGTACGAATGAATTAGAATAGATTGTGCGAATGAATTAGAATGGATCGTACGAATGAATTAGAATGGATCATATGAATGAATTAGAATGGATCATACGTATGAATTAGAATAGATACATTCATGGGAATGAATTAGAATGGATCATACGAAGGAATTAGAATGGATCATACGAATGAAATAGAATGGATCGTACGAAGAAATTTGAATAGATCGTACGAAGGAATTAGAATGGATTGTGCGAATGAATTAGAATGGATCATACGAATTAATTAGAATGGACCGTATGAATGAATTTGAATGGATCATGCGAATGAATTAGAATGGATCATAGGAATGAATTAGAATGGATACATTCGTGCTAAAGAATTAGAATTGATTGTATGAATGAATTAGTATGGATTGTACGAATGAATTAGAATGGATCGTGCGAATAAATTAGAATGGATTGTACGACTGAATTAGAATGGATACATTCGTGCGAATGAATTAGAATGGATCGTATGAATGAGTACAAATGGATCGTACGAATGAAATAGAATGGATCGTACGAATGAATTAAAATAGATCGTGCTAATGAATTAGAATGGATTGTATGAATGAATTAGAATGGATCGTGCGAATGAATTAGAATGGATCGTACGAATGAGTAAGAATGGATCGTACGAATGAAATAGAATGGATCGTACGAATGAATTAGAATGGATCGTGCTAATGAATTAGAATGTATCGTAGGAATGAATTAGAATAGATTGTGCGAATGAATTAGAATAGATCGTATGAATGAATTAGAATGGATACATTCGCGCGAATGAATTAGAATGGATCGTATGAATGAATTAGATTGGAATGTATGAATGAATTAGAATGGATCGTACGTATGAATTAGAATGGATACATTCATGAGAATGAATTAGAATGGATCGTACGAAGGAATTAGAATGGATCATACGAATGAAATAGAATGGATCGTACGAAGGAATTAGAATGGATCGTACGTTATGAATGAATTAGAATGGATCATACGTATGAATTAGAATGGATACATTCATGGGAATGAATTAGAATGGATCGTACGTTATGAATGAATTAGAATGGATCCATTCTAATTCATTCTAATTCATTCGTACGATCCATTCTAATTCATTCATACGATCCATTCTAATTCATTCATACGATCCAATCTAATTCATTCATACGATCCATTCTAATTCATTCGCACAACTGTATCCATTCTAATTCATTCGTACGATCCATTCTAATTCATTCGCATGATCCAATCTAATTTATTTGCACGATCTATTCTAATTCATCATTCGCACAATATATTCTAATTCATTCGTACGATCCATTCTAATTCATTAGCACGATCCATTCCAATTAATTCGTACGATCCAGTCTATTTCATTCGTACAATCCATTCTTACCCATTCGTACGATCCATTCTAATTCTTTCGCACGAATGTATCTATTCTAATTAATTCGTACGATCCATTCTAATTCATTCGCACGATCCATTCTAATTCATTCATACGATCCATTCTAATTCATTCGTTCGATCCATTCTATAAAATGGATACATTCATGGGAATGAATTTGAATGGATCGTACGAAAAAATTAGAATAGATCATACGAATGAATTAGAGAGGATTGTATGAATGAATTCGAAAGGATCGTACGAATGAATTAGAATAGATTGTGCGAATGAATTAGAATGGATCGTACGAATGAATTAGAATGGATACATTCGTGCGAAAGAATTAGAATGGATTGTATGAATGAATTAGAATGGATCGTGCAAATGAATTAGAATGGATCGTGCGAATGAATTAGAATGGATCGTACGAATAAATTAGAATAGATTATGCGAATGAATTAGAATGGATCGTACGAATGACTTAGAATGGATACATTCGTGCGAATGAATTAGAATGGATCGTATGAATGAATTAGAATGGATCGTATGAATGAATTAGAAAGGATCGTGCGAATGAATTAGAATGGATCGTATGAATGAATTAGAATGGATACATTCGTGCGAATGAATTAGAATGGATCTTACGAATGAGTAAGAATGGATCATATGAATGAAATAGAATGGATCGTATGAATGAATTTGAATGGATCGTGCTAATGAATTAGAATGGATCGTACGAATGAATTAGAATAGATTGTGCGAATGATGAATTAGAATGGATTGTGCGAATGAATTAGATTGGATCGTGCGAAAGAATTAGAATGGATCGTACGAATGAATTAGAATAGATTATGCGAATGAATTAGAAGGGATCGTACGAATGAATTAGAATGGATTCAATCGTGCGAATGAATTAGAATGGATCATATGAATGAATTAGAATGGATCGTACGTATGATCCATTCTATTTCATTCGTACGATCCATTCTTAGTTATTTGTACGATCCATTCTAATTCATTCGCACGATCCATTCTAATTCATTCATACGATCCATTCTAATTCATTCGTACGATCCATTCTAATTCATTCGTACGATCCATTCTAATTTATTAGCACGATCCATTCTAATTCATTCGTACGATCCGTTCTATTGCATTCGTACGATCCATTCTTACTCATTCGTACGATCCATTCTAATTCAGTCGCACGAATGTATCCATTCTAATTCATTCGTACGATCCATTCTAATTTATTCGCACGATCCATTCTAATTCATTCATACGATCCATTCTAATTCATTCGTACGATCCATTCTAATTCATTCGCACGATACATTCTAATTCATTCATACGATCCATTCTAATTCATTCATACAATCCATTCTACTTCATTCGCACAAATGTATCCATTCTAATTCATTCGTACGATCCATTCTAATTCATTTGCACGATCCATTCTAATTCATTCATACGATCCATTCTAATTCATTCGTACAATCTATCCTAATTCATTCGTACGATCCATTCTAATTCACTAGCATGATCCATTCTAATTCATTCGTATAATCCATTCTATTTCATTCGTACGATCCATTCTTACTCATTCGTACGATCCATTCTTACTCATTCGTACGATCCATTCTTACTCATTCGTACAATCCATTCTAATTTATTCGTACGATCCATTCTAATTCTTTCGCACGAATGTATCCATTCTAATACATTCGTACGTATGATCCATTCCAATTCATTTATTCGTACGATCCAATTTAATTCCTTCGTGCGAATGAATTAGAATAGATCATATGAATGAATTTGAATGGATCATACGAATGAATTAGAATGGATCATACGAAGGAATTAGGGTGGATCGTACGAATTAATTAGAATGGATACATTCGTGCAAAAGAATTAGAATGGATTATATGAATGAATTAGAATGGATCGTATGAATGAAATAGAATGGATCGTACGAAGGAATTAGAATGGTTCGTACGAATGAATTAGAATGGATACATTCGTGCGAATGAATTAGAATCGATCGTACGAATGAGTAAGAATGGATCGTACGAATGAAATAGAATGGATCGTACGAATGAATTAGAATGGATCGTGCGAATGAATTAGAAAGTATTCATTCGTGCGATCCATTCTTATTCATTCGCACGATCCATTCTAATTCATTCGTACGATCCATTCTAATTCATCCGCACAATTTATTCTAATTCATTCGTACGATCCATTCTAATTCATTGGCACGATCAATTCTAATTCATTCGTACGATCCATTCTATTTTATTCATACGATACATTCTAATTCATTCATGCGATCCATTCTAATTCATTCATACGATCTATTCTAATTCATTCATACGATCCATTCTAATTCATTCGCACGAATGTATCCATTCTAATTCATTCATACGATCCATTCTATTTCATTCGTACGATCCATTCTATTTCATTCGTACGATCCATTCTAATTCATTCGTGCGAATGAATTAGAATGGATTGTATGAATGAATTAGAATGGATCGTGCAAATGAATTAGAATGGATCGTGCGAATGAGGATACATTCGTGCGAATGAATTAGAATAGATCGTGCGAATGAATTAGATTGGATCGTGCGAATGAATTTGATTGAATGGATTGTACGAATGAATATGAATAGATCGTGCGAATGAATAAGAATGAATTAGAATGGATTATATGAATGAATTAGAATGGATCGTACGAATGAATTATAATGGATCGTGCGAATGAATTAGAATGGATCGTACGAATGAATTAGAATAGATTGTGCGAATGAATTAGAATGGATCGTATGAATGAATTAGAATGGATACATTCGTGCGAATGAATTAGAATGGATCGTATGAATGAATTAAATTGGATCATATGAATGAATTAGAATGGATCGTATGTATGAATTAGAATGGTTACATTCATGGGAATGAATTAGAATGGATCGTACGAAGGAAATAGAATGGATCATACGAATGAAATAGAATGGATCGTACAAAGGAATTAGAATGGATCGTATGAATTAGAATGGATCGTACGACGGAATTAAAAGGGATTGTACGAAGGAATTAGAATGGATTGTGCGAATGAATTAGAACGGATCGTACGAATGAATTAGAATGGATCGTATGAATGAATTAGAATGGATCGTTCGAATGAATTAGAATGGATCGTACGAATGAATTAGAATGGATACATTCGTGCGAAAGAATTAGAATGGATTGTATGAATGAATTAAAATGGATCGTATGAATGAATTAGAATGGATCGTGCGAATGAATTAGAATGGATCGTATGAATGAATTAGAATGGATACATTCGTTCGAATGAATTAGAATGGATCGTAAGAATGAGTAAGAACGGATCGTACGAATGAAATAGAATGGATCGTACGAATGAATTAGAATGGATCGTGCTAATGAATTAGAATGGATCGTATGAATGAATTAGAATAGATCGTGCGAATGAATTAGAATGGATCGTATGAATGAATTAGAATGGATCATACGAATGAATTAGAATGGATCGTACGAATGAATGAGAATGGATCCATTCTATTCTAATTCATTCGCACGATCCATTCTAATTCATTCATACGATCCATTCCAGTTCATTCATACAATCCATTCTAATTCTTTCGCAATAATATATCCATTCTAATTCATTCGTACGATCCACCCTAATTCCTTCGTATGATCCATTCTAATTCATTCGCACGAATGTATCCATTCTAATTCGTACGTACGATCCATTCTAATTCATTCATACGATCAAATCTAACTCATTCATACGATCCATTCTAATTCATTTCCACGAATGTATCCATGGGAATGAATCCATTCTAATTCATTTGTACGATTCATTCTAATTCATTCGTACGATCCATTTTAATTCATTTGCACGATTCATTCATACGATTCATTCTAATTCATTCGGACAATCCATTCTAATTCATTCGCATGATTCATTCGTATGATCCATTCTAATTCATTCACACGAATGGAATGAAATAGAATGGATACATTCATGCGAATGAATTAGAATGGATCGTATGAATGAATTAGATTGGATCGGAATGGATCGTACGAATGAATTAGAATGGATATATTTGTGCGAATGAATTAGAATGGATCGTATGAATGAATTGGAATGGATCGTATGAATGAATTCGAATGGATCGTACGAATGAATTAGAATGGATACATTCGTGCGAATGAATTAGAATGGATCGTACGAAGGAATTAGGGTGGATCGCACGAATGAATTAGAATGGATACATTCGTGCGAAAGAACTAGAATGGATTGTATGAATGAATTAGAATGGATCGTATGAATGAATTAGAATGGATCGTGCGAATGAATTAGAATGCATCGTACGAATGAATTAGAATGGATCGTATGAATGAATTAGAATGGATCGTGAGAATGAATTAAAATGGATCGTACGAATGAATTAGAATGGATACATTCGTGCGAATGAATTAGAGTGGATCGTACGAATGAGTAAGAATGGATTGTACGAATGAAATAGAATGGATCGTACGAATGAATTAGAATGGATCGTGCTAATGAATTAGAATGGATCGTACGAATGAATTAGAATAGATTATACGAATGAATTTGAATGGATCGTACGAATGAATTAGAATGGATACATTCATGCGAATGAATTAGAATGGATCGTATGAATGAATTAGATTGGATCGTATGAATGAATTAGAATTGATCACACGTATGAATTAGAATGGATACATTCATGGGAATGAATTAGAATGGATCGTACGAAGGAATTAGAATGGTTCATACGAATGAAATAGAATTGATCGTATGAAGCAATTAGAATGGATCGTACGAAGGAATTAGAATGGATCGTACGAAGGAAATAGAATGGATCGTACGAATGAATTAAAATGGATACATTCATGCAAAAGAATTAGAATGGATTGTATAAATGAATTAGAATGGTTCGTGCAAATGAATTAGAATGGATCGTGTGAATGAATTAGAATGGATCGTACGAATGAATTAGAATAGATTGTGCGAATGAATTTGAATGGATCGTACGAATGAATTAGAATGGATACATTCGTGCGAATGAATTAGAATGGATCATATGAATGAATTAGAATGGATCGTATGAATGAATTAGAATGGATCGTATGAATGAATTCGAATGGATCGTACGAATAAATTAGAATGGATACATTCGTGCAAATGAATTAGAAAGGATCATACGAAGGAATTAGGGTGGATCGTACGAATGAATTTGAATGGATACATTCGTGCGAAAGAATTAGAATGGATTGTTTGAATGAATTAGAATTGATCGTATATATGAATTAGAAAGGATCGTGCGAATGAATTTGAATGGATCGTACGAATGAATTAGAATGGATCGTATGAATGATTTAGAATGGATCGTGCGATTGAATTAGAATGGATCGTACGAATAAGTAAGAATGGATCGTACGAATGAAATAGAGTGGATCGTACGAATGAGTAAGAATGGATCGTACGAATGAAATAGAATGGATCGTACTAATGAATTAGAATGGATACATTCGTGGAAATAAATTAGATAGGATCGTATTAATGAATTAGAATGGATCGTATGAATGAATTAGAATGGATCGTGCGAATGAATTAGAATAGATCATATGAATAAATTAGAATAAATCGTATGAATGAATTAGAATAGATCGTGCGAATGAATTAGAATGGATCGTACGAATGAATTATAATGTATACATTCGTGCGAATGAATTAGAATGGATCGTATGAATGAGTAAGAATGGATCGTACGAATGAATTTGAATGGATCGTACGAATGAATTAGAATGGATAGTACGAAGGAATTAGAATGGATTGTGCGAATGAATTTGAAAGGATCGTACGAATGAATTAGAATGGATACATTCGTGCGAAAGAATTAGAATGGATTGTATGAATGAATTAGAATGGATCTTACGAATGAATTTGAATGGATCGTGCGAATGAATTAGAATGGATCGTATGAATGAATTAGAATGGATACATTCGAGCGAATGAATTAGAATGGATCGTACGAATGAGTAAAAATGGATCGAATGAATGAAATAGAATGGATCGTACGAATGAATTAGAATGGATCGTGCTTATGAATTAGAATTGATCGTATGAATGAATTAGAATGGATCGTACGAATGAGTAAGAAAGGATCGTACGAATGAAATAGAATGGATCGTACGAATGAATTAGAATGGATCGTGCGAATGATTTAGAATAGATCTTACGAATGAATTAGAATAGATTGTGTGAATGAATTAAAATGGATTGTTTGAATGAATTAGAATGTATCGTATGAATGAATTAGAATGGATCATGCGAATGAATTAGAATGGATCTTACGAATGAATTAGAATGGATCGTACGATTGAATTAGAATGGATCGTACGAATGAATTAGAATGGATACATTCGTGCGAATAAATTAGAATGGATCGTACGAATGAGTAAGAATGGATCGTACGAATGAAATAGAGTGAATCGTACGAATGAGTAAGAATGGATCGTATGAATGAAATAGAATGGATCGTACGAATGAATTAGAATGGATACGTTAATGCGAATGAATTAGAATGGATCGTATGAATGAATTAGAATAGATCGTATGAATAAATTAGAATGGATCGTGCGAATGAATTAGAATGGATCGTATGGATGAATTAGAATTGATCGTATGTATGAATTAGAATGGATCGTGCGAATGAATTAGAATGGATCGTACGAATGAATTAGAATGCATATATTCGTGCGAACGAATTAGAATGGATCGTACGAATGAGTTAGAATGGATCATACGAATGAAATAGAATGGTTGGTATGAATGAATTAGAATGGATCGTACGAAGGAATTAGAATGGAGTGTGCGAATGAATTAGAATGGATCGTACGAATGAATTAGAATGGATCATATGAATGAATTAGAATGGATCGTGCGAATAAATTAGAATGGATCGTACGAATGAAATATAATGGATACATTCGTGTGAAAGAATTAGAATGGATTGTATGAATGAATTAGAATAGATCGTACAAATTAATTAGAATGGATCGTGCGAATGAATTAGAATGGATCATACGAATGAATTAGAATGGATACATTCGTGCGAATGAATAAGAATGGATCGTACGAATGAGTAAGAATGGATCGTACGAATGAAATAGAAAGGATCGTACGAATGAATTAGAATGGATCGTGCTAATGAATTAGAATGGATCGTATGAATGAATTAGAATGGATCGTACGAATGAGTAAGAATGGATCGTACGAATGAAATAGAATGGATCGTACGAATGAATTAGAATGGATCGTGCTAATGAATTAGAATAGATCGTACGAAAGAATTAGAATAGATTGTGCGAATGAATTAGAATGGATCGTACAAAGGAATTAGAATGGATCGTACATTATGAATGAATTAGAATGGCTCGTATGTATGAATTAGAATGGATACATTCATGGGAATGAATTAGCATGGATCATACGAAAGAATTAGAATGGATCCATTCTAATTCATTCGTACGATCCATTCTAATTCATTCAAACGATCAATTCTAATTCATTCATACGATCCATTCTAATTCGTTCACACGAATGTATCCATTCTAATTCATTCGTACGATCCATTCTAATTCATTCATACGATCCATTCTAATTCATTCGCACGATCCATTCTATTTCATTCTAATTCATTCGCATGATCCATTCTAATTCATTCATACGATTTATACTAATTCATTCGTACGATCCATTCTAATTCATTCGCATGATCCATTCTAATTCATTCATACAATCCATTCTAATTCTTTCGCACAACTGTTTCCAATCTAATTCATTCGTATGATCCACCCTAATTCCTTCGTATGATCCATTCTAATTCATTCGCACGAATGTATCCATTCTAATTCATTCGTACAAAAAAATTCATTCATATGATCCATTCTAATTCATACGTACGATCCATTCTAATTCATTCATATGATCCAATCTAATTCATTCATATGATCCATTCTAATTCATTCGCATGAATGTATCCATTCTAATTCATTCGTACGATCCATTCTAATTCATTCACACAATCTATTCTAATTCATTCGTACGATCCATTCTAATTCATTCGCACGATCCATTCTAATTCATTTGCACGATCCATTCTAATTCATTCAAACAATCCATTCTAATTCTTTTGCACGAATGTATCCATTCTAATTCATTTGTACGATCCATTCTAATTCTTTCGTACGATCCATTCTAATTCATTCGCACGAATGTATCCATTCTAATTCCATCGTACGATCCATTCTAATTCATTCGCACGAATGTATCCATTCTAATTCATTCGTACGATCCATTCTACTTCATTCGTGCAAACAATTCTAATTCATTCGTACGATCCATTCTAATTCATTCGCACGATCCATTCTAATTCATTCATACAATCCATTCTAATTCTTTCGCACAAATTTATCCAATCTAATTCATTCGTACGAAAAATTCATTCATACGATCCATTCTAATTCATTCGTACGATCCATTCTAATTCATATGTACGATCCCTTCTAATTCATTCATACGATCCAATCTAATTCATTCATACGATCCTTTCTAATTCACTCGCACAAATGTATCCATTCTAATTCATTCGTACGATCCATTCTAATTCATTCGCACAATTTATTGTAATTCATTCGTACGATCCATTCTAATTCATTCCTATGATTCGTTCTAATTCATTCATACGATACATTCTAATCCATTCTAATTCATTCGTACGATCCACCCTAATTCCTTCATATGATCCATTCTAATACATTCGTACGATCCATTCTAATTCATTCATTCATACGATCCAATTCATACATGCGAATGAATTAGAATGGATCGTATGAATGAATTCGAATGGATCGTACGAAGGAATTAGAGTGGATCGTACGAATGAATTAGAATGGATACATTCGTGCGAAAGAATTAGAATGGATTGTATAAATGAATTAGAATGGATCGTATGAATGAATTAGAATGGATCATGCTAATGAATTAGAATGGATCGTACAAATGATCTAGAATGGATCGTATAAACGAATTAGAATGGATCGTGCGAATGAATTAGAATGGATCATACGAATGAATTAGAATGGATACATTCGTGCGAATGGATTAGAATGGATCATACGAATGAGTAAGAATGTATCGTATGAATGAATTAGAATGGATCGTATGAATGAATTAGATTTGATCGGAATGGATCGTACGAATGAATTAGAATGGATACATTCATGCGAATGAATTAGAATGGATCGTATGAATGAATTAGATTGGATCGTATGAATGAATTAGAATGGATCGTACGTATGAATTAGAATGGACTCATTCATGGGAATGAATTAGAATGGATCGTACGTAGAATGGATTGTGCGAATGAATTAGAATGGATCGTACGAATGAATTAGAATGGATCGTATGAATGAATTCGAATGGATCGTATGAATGAATTAGAATGGATCGTGCGAATGAATTAGAATGGATCGTACGAATGAATAAGAATAGATTGTGCGAATGAATTAGAATGGATCGTACGAATGAATTAGAATGGATACAGTCGTGCGAATGAATTGGAATAGAATGGATCGCATGAATGAATTAGAATGAATTGTACGAATGAATTAGAATGGATCGTATGAATGAATTAGAATGCATCATACGAAGGAAATAGGGTGGATCGTACGAATGAATTAGAATGGATACATTTGTGCGAAAGAATTAGAATGGATCGTACGAATGAATTAGAATGGATTGTACGAATGTATCCATTCTAATTCATTCCTTTGTGCGATCCATTCTAATTCATTCGTACGATCCATTCTTACTTATTTGTACGATCCTTTCTAATTCATACGTACGATCCATTCTAATTCTCGTACGATACATTCGTGCGAATGAATTAGAATGGATCACACGAAGGAATTAGGGTGGATCGTACAAATGAATTAGAATGGATACATTCGTGCGAAAGAATTAGAATGGATTGTATGAATGAATTAGAATGGATCGTATGAATGAATTAGAATGGATCGTGCGAATGAATTAGAATGGATCATATGAATGAATTAGAATGGATCGTATGAATGAATAAGAATGGATCGTGCGAATGAATTAGAATGGATCGTACGAGTGAATTAGAAAGGATATATTCGTGCGAATGAATTAGAATGGATCGTACGAATGAATTAGAATGGATATATTTGTGCGAATGAATAAGAATGGATCGTACGAATGAGTAAGAATGGATCGTACGAATGAAATAGAATGGATCGTACGAATGAATTAGAATGGATCGTGCTAATGAATTAGATTGGATCGTACGAATGAATTAGAATAGATTGTGCGAATGAATTAGAATGGATCATAGGAATGAATTAGAATGGATCGTATGAATGAATTAGAATTGATCATACGAATGAATTAGAATGGATCACACGAATGAATTAGAATGGATACATTCGTGCGAATTAATTAGAATGGATCGTACGAATGAGTAAGAATGGAACGTACGAATGAATTATAATGGATCGTAAGAATGAAATAGAATGGATACAATCGTGCAAAAGAATTAGAATGGATTGTACGAATGAGTTAGAATGGATCCATTCTAATTCATTCGCACGATCCATTCTAATTCATTCGCACGTATGTATCCATTCTAATTCATTCGTACGATCCATTCTAATTCATTCATACAATCCATTCTAATTCATTCGTACGATCCATTCTAATTTATTTGCACGATCCATTCTAATTCATTCGCACGAATGTATCCATTCTAATTCATTCGTACGATCCATTCTAATTCATTCGCACGATCCAATCTAATTCATTCACACAATCCATTCTAATTCATTCGTACGATCCATTCTATTTCATTCGTACTATCCATTCTTACTCATTCGTACGGATCGTACGAACGAGTAAGAATGGATCGTACGAATGAAATAGAAGGGATCGTACGAATGAATTAGAATGGATACATTCGTGCGAATGAATTAGAATGGATCGTATGAATGAATTAGAATGGATCGTGCGAATGAATTAGAATGGATCGTACGAATGAATTAGAATGGATCGTACGAATGAATTAGAATGGATTGTGCAAATGAATTAGAATGGATCGTACGAATGAATTAGAATGGATACATTCGTGCGAATAAATTTGAATGGATCATACGAATAAGTAAAAATGGATCGTACAAATGAAATAGAATGGATCGTATGAATGAATTACAATGGATCGTGCCAATGAATTAGAATGGATAGTACGAATGAATTAGAATAGATTGTGCGAATGAATTAGAATGGATCGTACGAATGAATTAGAATAGATACATTCGTGAGAAGGAATTAGAATGGTTCATATGAATGGATCGTACGAAGGAATTAGAATGAATTAGAATGGATACATTCGTGCGAATGAATTAGAATGGATCGTACGAATGGATTAGAATGGATCGTGCAAATAAATTAGAATGGATACATTCGTGCGAATAAATTAGAATGGATCATATGAATAAATTAGATTGGATCGTATGAATGAATTAGAATGTATCGTACGAATGAATTAGAATGAATTAGAATGGATCCATTCTAATTCCTTCGTACGATCTATTCTAATTCATTCCCATGAATGTATCCATTCTAATTCATATGTACGATCCATTCTAATTCATTCATAACGTACGATACATTCTAATTCCTTCGTATGATCCATTCTATTTCATTCGTATGATCTATTCTAATTCCTTCGTACGATCCAATCTAATTCATTCCCATGAATGTATCCATTCTAATTCATACATACGATCCATTCAAATTTATTCATACGATCCAATCTAATTCATTCATACGATCCATTCTAATTCATTCGCATGAATGTATCCATTCTAATTCATTCGTACGATCCATTCTAATTCATTCACACAATCTATTCTAATTCATTCGTGCGATCCATTCTAATACTTTCCAATTCATTCGCACGATTGTATGAATGAATTAGAATGGATCGTACGAATGAATTAGAGTAGATTGTGCAAATGAATTAGAATGGATCATACGAACGAATAAAAATGAAGGAATTCGAATGGTTCGTACGAATGAATTAGAATAAATTGTGCGAATGAATTAGAATGGATCGTACGAATGAATGGATCATACGAATGAATTAGAATGGATACATTCGTGCGAATGAATTAGAATGGATCGTACGAATGAGTAAGAATGGATCGTACGAATGAAATAGAATGGATCGTACGAATGAATTAGAATGGATCGTGCTAATGAATTAGAATGGATCGTACGAATGAGTTAGAATAGATTGTGCGAATGAATTAGAATGGATCGTGCAAATGAATTAGAATGGATCGTACGAAGGAATTAGAATAGATCGTACGAATGAATTAGAATGGATACATTCATGCGAATGAATTAGAATGGATGGTATGAATGAATTAGAATGGACCGTATGAATGAATTTGAATGGATCGTACGAATTAATTAGAATGGATACATTCGTGCGAATGAATTAGAATGGATCGTACGAATGAATTTGAATGGATCGTGCAAATGAATTAGAATAGATCCATTCTAATTAATAGAATTCATACGTACGATCCATTCTAATTCATTCATTCGTGCATACGATCCGTTCTAATTCATTCGCATGATCCAATCTAATTCATTCCCATGATCCATTCTAATTCATTTGTACGATCCATTCTATTTCATACGTACGATCCATTCTAATTCATTTGCACAATCCATTCTAATTCATTCATACAATCCATTCTAATTCTTTTGCATAAATGTATCCATTCTAATTCCTTTGTACAATCCATTCTAATTCCTTCGTACGATCCATTCTAATTCATTCGCACGAATGTATCCATTCTAATTCATTCGTACGATCCATTCGAATTCATTCATATGATCCATTCTAATTCATTCATACGATCCATTCTAATTCATTGGCACGAATGTATCCATTCTAATTTATTCGTACGATCCATTCTAATTCCTTCGTACGATCCATTCTAATTCATTCGTATGATCCATTCTAATTCCTTCGTACAATCCATTCTAATTCCTTCTTACGATCCATTCTAATTCATTCGCACGAATGTATCTATTCTAATTCATTCGTACGATCCATTCGAATTAATTCATACGATCCATTCTAATTCATTTATACGATCCATTCTAATTCATTCGCACGAATGTATCTATTCTAATTCATTCGTACGATCCATTCTAATTCCTTCGTACGATCCATTCTAATTCCTTCGTACGATCCTTTCTAATTTATTTGCATGATCCATTCTAATTCATTCATACAATCCATTCTAATTCTTTTGCACGAATGTATCCATTCTAATTCATTCGTATGATCTATTATAATTCCTTCGTACGATCCATTCTAATTCATTCCCATGAATGTATCCATTCTAATTCATTCATACGATCCAATCTAATTCATTCATACGATCCATTCTAATTCATTCGCATGAATGTATCCATTCTAATTCATTCGTACGATCCATTCGAATTCATTCACACAATCTATTCTAATTCATTCGTACGATCCATTCTAATTCATTACCACGATCCATTCTGATTCATTCGTACGATCGATTCTATTTCATTCGTACGAGCCATTCTTTCTCATTCGTACGATCCATTCTAATTCATTCGCACGAATGAATCCATTCTAATTCATTCGTACGATCCATTATAATTTATACGCACAATCTATTCTAATTCATTCGTACGATCCATTCTAATTCCTTAATTCTTATTCATTCGTACGATCCATTCTAATTCATTCGCACAATCTTTTCTAATTCATTCGTACGATCCATTCTAATTCATTCATATAATCGTGCAAATGAATTAGAATGTATTAGAATGGATCGTACGAATGAATTAGAATAGATTGTGCGAATGAATTTGAATGGATCGTATGAATGAATTAGAATGGATACATTCGTGCGAATGAATTTGAATGGATCATATAAATGAATTAGATTGGATCATATGAATGAATTAGAGTGGATCGTACGTATGAATTAGAATGGATACATTCATGGGAATAAATAAGAATGGATCATACGAAGGAATTATAATGGATCATACGAATGAAATAGAATGGATCGTACGAAGGAATTAGAATGGATTGTATGTTATGAATGAATTAGAATGGATCGTACGTATGAATTAGAATGGAAACATTCATGGGAATGAATTAGAATGGATCGTACGAAGGAATTAGAGTGGATCCATTCTAATTCATTCTAATTCATTCGTACGATCCATTCTAATTCATTCAAATGATCCATTCTAATTCATTCATACGATCCAATCTAATTCATTCATACGATCCATTCTAATTCATTCGCACGAATGTATCCATTCTAATTCATTAGCCTGATCCATTCTAATTCATTCATACGATCCATTCTAATTCATTCGCATGAATGTATCCATTCTAATTCATTCTAATTCCTTCGTATGATCCATTCGTACGATCCATTCTAATTCCTTCGCAATAATGTATCCATTTTAATTCATTCGTACGATCCATTCTAATTAATTCGCACAATCTATTCTAATTCATTCGTACGATCCATTCTAATTCATTAGCACGATCCATTCTAATTCATTCGTACGATCCATTCTATTTCATTCGTACGATCCATTCTTACTCATTCGTACGATCCATTCTAATTCATTCGCACGAATATATCCATTCTAATTCATTCGTACGATCCATTCTAATTCATTCGCATGATCCATTCTAATTCATTCATACGATCCAATCTAATTCATTCGTATGATCCATTCTAATTCATTCGCACGATCCATTCTAATTCATTCATACGATCCATTCTAATTCATTCATATAATCCATTCTAATTCTTTCGGACGAATGTATCCATTCTAATTCATTCATACGATCCACCCTAATTCCTTCTTATGATCCATTCTAATTCATTCGCACAAATGTATCCATTCTAATTCATTCGTACGATCCATTCGAATTCATTCATACGATCAATTCTAATTCATTCATACGATCCATTCTAATTCATTCATACGATACATTCTAATTCATTCAGACAAATGAAATAGAATGGATCGTACGAATGAAATAGAATGGATCGTACGAATGAATTAGAATGGATCGTATGAATGAATTAGATTGGATCGTGCGAATGAATTAGAATGGATCGTACGAATGAATTAGAATGGATACATTTGTGCGAATGAATTAGAATGGATACATTCGTGCGAATGAATTAGAATGGATCGTACGAATAAATTAGAATGGATCTATGAATGAATTAGAATGGATCGTACGAATGAATTAGAATGGATACATACGTGCGAATGAATTAGAATGGATCGTGCGAATGAATTAGAATGGATCCATTCTAACTCATTCGTACAATCCATTCTTATTCTTTTGCACGAATGTATCCATTCTAATTAATTCGTACGATCCATTCTAATTCATTCGTACAATCCATTATTACTCATTCGTACGATCCATTCTAATTCTTTCGCATGAATTTATCCATTCTAATTCATTCGAACGATCCATTATAATTAATTCGCACGATCCATTCTAATTCATTCATACGATCCATTCTAATTCATTCGTACGATCCATTCTAATTCATTCGTACGATCCAATCTAATTCATTTGCACGATCCATTCTAATTCATTCATACGATCCATTCTAATTCATTCGTACGATCCATTCTAATTCATTCGTACGATCCATTCTTACTCATTCGTACGATCCATTCTAATTCATTCGCACGAATGTATCCATTCTAATTCATTCGTACGATCCATTCTAATTCATTCGCACGATCCATTCTAATTCATTCATACGATCCATTCTAATTCATTCATACAATCTATTCTAATTAATTCGTACGATCCATTCTAATTCCTTTGTACGATCCATTCTAATTCATTTGTACAATCTATTCTAATTCATTCGTACGATCCATTCTAATTCATTCGCACGATCCATTCTAATTCACTCGTATGATCCATTCTAATTCATTCGTACGATCCAGTCTTACTCATTCGTACGATCCATTCTAATTCATTTGCACGAATGTATCCATTCTTACTCATTCGTTTGATCCATTCTAATTCATTCGCTTGAATGTATCCATTCTAATTCATTCGTATGATCCATTCTAATTCATTCGCACGATCCATTCTAATTCATTCATACGATCAATTCTAATTCATTCGTACGATCCATTCTAATTCATTCGCCCGATCCATTCTAATTTATTCATTTGATCCATTCTAATTCATTCATACAATCCATTCTAATTCTTTCGCACGAATGTATCCATTCTAATTCATTCGTAAGATCCACCCTAATTCCTTCGTATGATCTATTCTAATTCATTCGAACGAATGTATCCATTCTAATTCATTCATATGATCCATTCGAATTCATTCATACGATCCATTCTAATTCATTCATACGATCCATTCTAATTCATTCGCACGAATGTATCCATTCTAATTCATTCGTACGATCCATTCTAATTCATTCGCACGATCCATTCTAATTCATTTGCATGATCCATTCTAATTCATTCATACAATCCATTCTAATTCTTTTGCACGAATGTATCCATTCTAATTCATTCGTACGATCCATTCTAATTCCTTTGTATGAACCATTCTATTTCATTCGTACGATCAATTCTAATTCCTTCGTACGATCCATTCTAATTCATTCCCATGAACGAATCCATTCTAATTCATACGTACGATTCATTCTAATTCATTCATTCGATCCAATCTAATTCATTCATACGATCCATTATAATTCATTCGCACGAATGTATCTATTCTAATTCATTCGTACGATCCATTCTAATTCATTCGTACAACCTATTCTAATTCATTCGTACGATCCATTCTAATTCATTAGCACGATCCATTCTAATTCATTCGTACGATCCATTCTATTTCATTCGTACGATCCATTCTTACTCATTCGTACGATCCATTCTATTTCATTCGTACGATCCATAGTTACTCATTCGTACGATCCAATCTAATTCATTCATACGTTCCATTCTAATCCATTCATACGATCCATTCTAATTCATTTATACGATCCATTCTAATTCATTCATACAATCCATTCTAATTCTTTCGCACGAATGTATCCATTATAATTCATTCGTACGATCCACCCTAATTCCTTCTTATGATCCATTCTAATTCATTCGCACGAATGTATCCATTCTAATTGATTCGTACGATCCATTCGAATTCATTCATACGATCCATTCTAATTCATTTATACGATCCATTCTAATTCATTTGCACGAATGTATCCATTCTAATTCATTCGTACGATCAATTCTAATTCCTTCGTATGATCCATTCTAATTCCTTCGTACGATCCATTCTAATTCATTTGCATGATCCATTCTAATTCATTCATACAATCCATTCTAATTCTTTTGCACGAATGTATCCATTCTAATTCATTCGTATGATCTATTATAATTCCTTCGTATGATCCATTCTAATTCATTCCCATGAATGTATCCATTCTAATTCATACGTACGATCCATTCTATTTCATTCATACGATCCAATCTAATTCATTCATATGATCCATTCTAATTTATTCGCACGAATGTATCCATTCTAATTCATTCGTACGATCCATTCTAATTTATTCGCACAATCTATTCTAATTCATTCATACGATCCATTCTAATTCATTACCACGATCCATTCTAATTCATTCGTACGATCCATTCTATTTCATTCGTACGATCCATTCTTTCTCATTCGTACGATCCATTCTAATTCATTCGCACGAATGTATCCATTCTAATTCATTCGTACGATCCATTCATTCGTACGATCCATTATAATTCATACGCACAATCTATTCTAATTCATTCGTACGATCCATTCTAATTCCTTCATTCTTATTCATTCATACGATCCATTCTAATTCATTCGCACAATCTATTCGAATTTATTAGTACGATCCATTCTAATTCATTCATACAATCGTACAAATGAATTAGAATGTATTAGAATGGATCGTCCGAATGAATTAGAATAGATTGTGCGAATGAATTAGAATGGATCGTACGAATGAATTAGAATGGATACATTCGTGCGAATGAATTAGAATGGATCGTATGAATGAATTAGATTGGATCGTATGAATGAATTAGAATGGATCGTACGTATGAATTAGAATGGATACAGTCATGGGAATGAATTAGAATGGATCATACGAAGGAATTAGAATGGATCATACGAATGAAAAAGAATGGATCGTACGAAGGAATTAGAATGGATCGTACGTTATGAATGAATTAGAATGGATCGTACGTATGAATTAGAATGGAAACATTCATGGGAATGAATTAGAATGGATCGTACGGAGGAAGTAGAATGGATCCATTCTAATTCATTCTAATTCATTCGTACGATCCATTCTAATTCATCCAAACGATCCATTCTAATTCATTCATACGATCCAATCTAATTCGTTCATACGATCCATTCTAATTCATTCGCACGAATGTATCCATTCTAATTCATTAGCATTATCCATTCTAATTCATTCATACGATCTATTCTAATTCATTCGCACGAATGTATCCATTCTAATTCATTCTAATTCCTTCGTACGATCCATTCGTACGATCCATTCTAATTCCTTCGCAAGAATGTATCCATTTTAATTCATTCGTACGATCCATTCTAATTCATTCGCACAATCTATTCTAATTCATTCGTACGATCAATTCTAATTCATTAGCACGATCCATTCTAATTTATTCGTACGATCCATTCTATTTCATTCGTACGATCCATTCTTACTCATTCGTACGATCCATTCTAATTCATTCGCACGAATGTATCCATTCTAATTCATTCGCACGATCCTTTTTAATTCATTCGCACGATCCATTCTAATTCATTCATACAATACATTCTAATTCATTCGTACGATCCATTCTAATTCATTCGCACGATCCATTTTAATTAATTCATACGATCCATTCTAATTCATTCATATAATCCATTCTAATTCTTTCGCACGAATGTATCCATTCTAATTCATTCGTACGATCCACCCTAATTCCTTCTTATGATCCATTCTAATTCATTCGCACGAATGTATCCATTCTAGTTCATTTGTACAATCCATTCGAATTCATTCATACGATCCATTCTAATTCATTCATACGATTCATTCTAATTTATTCGCACAAATGAAATAGAATGGATCATATGAATGAAATAGAATGGATCGTACGAATGAATTAGAATGGATCGTGCGAATGAATTAGATTGGATCGTGCGAATGAATTAGAATGGATCGTACGAATGAATTAGAATGGATACATTCATGCGAAAGAATTAGAATGGATCGTGCAAATGAATTAGAATGGATCGTACGAATAAATTAGAATGGATCGTATGAATGAATTAGAATGGATACATACGTGCGAATGAATTAGAATGGATACATACGTGCGAATGAGTTAGAATGGATCGTGCGAATGAATTAGAATGGATCCATTCTAACTCATTCGTACAATCCATTCTATTTCTTTTGCACAAATGTATCCATTCTAATTAATTCGTACAATCCATTCTAATTCATTCGTACGATCCATTCTTACTCATTCGTACGATCTATTCTAGTCCATTCGCACGAATATATCCATTCTAATTCATTCGTACGATCCATTCTAATTCATTCGCACGATCCATTATAATTCATTCATACGATCCATTCTAATTCATTCGTACAATCCATTATAATTCATTCGCATAATCTATTCTAATTCATTTGTACGATCCAATCTAATTCATTAGCACGATCCATTCTAATTCATTCATACGATCCATTCTAATTCATTCGTACGATCCATTCTAATTCATTCGTACGATCCATTCTTACTCATTCGTACGATCCATTCTAATTCATTTGCACGAATATATCCATTCTAATTCATTCGTACGGTCCATTCTAATTCATTCGCACGATCCTTTCCAATTCATTCATACGATCCATTCTAATTCATTCATACAATCTATTCTAATTAATTCGTACGATCCATTATAATTCCTTCGTACGATCCATTCTAATTCATTCGTACGATCCATTCTAATTCATTCGTACGATCTATTCTAATTCATTCGTACGATCCATTCTAATTCATTCATACGATCCATTCTTACTCATTCGTATGATCCATTCTTACTCATTCGTATGATCCATTCTAATTCATTCGCACGAATGTATCCATTCTTACTCATTCGTATGATCCATTCTAATTCATTCGCTTGAATGTATCCATTCTAATTCATTCGTATGATCCATTCTAATTCATTCGCACGATCCATTCTAATTCATTCATACGATCCATTCTAATTCATTCATACAATCCATTCTAATTCTTTTGCACGAATGTATCCATTCTAATTCATTCGTACGATCCACCCTAATTCCTTCGTATGATCTATTCTAATTCATTCACACGAACGTATCCATTCTAATTCATTCATACGATCCATTCGAATTCATTCATACGATCCATTCTAATTCATTCATACAATCCATTCTAATTCATTCGCACGAATGTATCCATTCTAATTCATTCATACGATCCATTCTAATTCATTCGCATAATCTATTCTAATTCATTCGTACGATCCATTCTAATTCATTCGCACGATCCATTCTAATTCATTTGCACAATCCATTTTAATTCATTCATACAATCCATTCTAATTCTTTTGCATGAATGTATCCATTCTAATTCATTCGTACGATCCATTCTAATTCCTTCGTACGATCCATTCTATTTCATTCGTACGATCCATTCTAATTCCTTCGTACGATCCATTCTAATTCATTCCCATGAATGTATCCATTCTAATTCATACGTACGATCCATTCTAATTCATTCATACGATCCAATCTAATTCATTCATACGATCCATTCTAATTTATTCGTACGAATGTATCTATTCTAATTCATTCGTACGATCCATTCTAATTCATTCGCACAACCTATTCTAATTCATTCGTACGATCCATTCTTATTCATTAGCACGATCCATTCTAATTCATTCGTACGATCTATTCTATTACATTCGTACGATCCATTCTTACTCATTCGTACGATCCATTCTATTTCATTCATACGATCCATTCTTACTCATTCGTACGATCCAATCTAATTCATTCATACGATCCATTCTAATCCATTCATACGATCCTTTCTAATTCATTCATACAATCCATTCTAATTCTTTCGCACGAATGTATCCATTCTAATTCATTCGTACGATCCACCCTAATTCCTTCGTATGATCCATTCTAATTCATTCGCACGAATGTATCCATTGTAATTCATTCGTATGATCCATTCGAATTCATTCATACGATCCATTCTAATTCCTAATACATTCTAATTCATTCATACGATCCATTCAAATTCATTCGTATGATGCATTCTAATTCATTCTACGATCCATTTTATTTCATTTGTACGATCCATTCTTACTCATTCATACGATCCATTCTAATTCATTCGCACGAATGTATCCATTCTAATTCATTCATACGATCTATTCTAATTCATTCGCACGATCCATTCTAATTCATTCATACGATCCATTTTAATTCATTCGTACGATCCATTCTTACTCATTCGTATGATCCATTCTAATTCATTCGTACGATCCATTCGAATTCATTCATACGATCCATTCTAATTCATTCGCACGAATGTATCCATTCTAATTCATTCGTACGATTCATTCTAATTCATTCGCACAATCTATTCTAATTCATTCGTACGATCTATTCTAATTCATTCGCACGATCCATTCTAATTCATTTGTACGATCCATTCTAATTCATTCATACAATCCTTTCTAATTCTTTTGCACAAATGTATCCATTCTAATTCATTCGTACGATCCATTCTAAATCCTTCGTACGATCCATTCTAATTCCTTCGTACGATCTATTCTAATTCATTCCCATGAATGTATCCATTTTAATTCATACGTACGATCCATTCTAATTCATTTATACGATCCAATCTAATTCATTCTTACGATTCATTCTAATTCATTCGCACGAATGTATCCATTCTAATTCATTTTTACGATCCATTCTAATTCATTCGCACAATCCATTCTAATTCCTTCGTATGAATGGATCGTATGAATCGATTAGAATGGATCGTGCGAATGAATTAGAATAGATCGTGCGAATGAATTAGAATGAATTCGCACGAATGCGTAAGAATGGATCGTATGAATGAAATAAAATGATCGTATGAATGAATTAGAATGGATCGTGCGAATGACTTAGAATGGATCGTACGAATGAGTAAGAATGGATCGTACGAATGAAATAGAATGGATCGTACGAATGAATTAGAATGGACCGTACGAATGAATTAGAATGGATCGTACGAATGAATTAGAATGGATCGTATGAATGAATTAGAATGGATCGTGCGAATGAATTAGAATGGATCGTACGAATGAATTAGAATGGATCGTACAAATGAATTAGAATAGCTCGTACGAATGGATTAGAATAGATCGTGCGAATGAATTAGGGTGGATCGTACGAATGAATAAGAATAGATTGTGCGAATGAATTAGAATGGATCGTACGAATGAATTAGAATGGATCGTACGAATGAATTAGAATGGATCGTATGAATGAATTCGAATGGATCGTGCGAATGAATTAGAATGGATCGTACGAATGAATTAGAATGGATCGTACAAATAAATTAGAATAGCTCGTACGAATGGATTAGAATAGATCGTGCGAATGAATTAGGGTGGATCGTACGAATGAATAAGAATAGATTGTGCGAATGAATTAGAATGGATCGTGCGAAAGAATTAGAATGGATTGTATGAATGAATTAGAATGGATCGTATGAATGAATTAGAATGGATCGTATGAAGGAATTAGAATGGATCGTGCGAATGAATTAGAATGGATCGTACGAATGAATTAGAATGGATACATTCGTGCGAATGATTTAGAATGGATCGTACGAATGAGTAAGAATGGATCATACGAATGAAATATAATGGATACATTCGTGCGAATGAATTAGAATGGATCGTGCTAATTCATTCATACGATCCATTCTAATTCATTCGTACGATCCATTCTAATTCATTCGCACAATCTGTTCTAATTCATTCGTACGATCCATTCTAATTCATTCGCACGATCCATTCTAATTCATTTGCACGATCATTTCTAATTCATTCATACAATCCATTCTAATTCTTTCGCATGAATATATCCATTCTAATTCATTCGTACGATCCACCCTAATTCTTTCGTATGATCCATTCTAATTCATTCGTACGATCCATTCTAATTCATTAGCACGATCCATTCTAATTCATTCATACGATCAATTCTAATTCATTCGTACGATCCATTCTAATTCATTCGCACGATCCATTCTAATTCATTCGCACAATCTATTCTAATTCATTCGCATGATCCATTCTAATTCATTCATACGATCCATTCTAAATCATCCATACAATCCATTCTAATTCATACGATCCATTCTAATTCATTCGCACGATTCATTTTAATTCATTCATACGATCCATTCTAATTCATTCGTACGATCCATTCTAATTCATTCGCACGATCCATTCTAATTCATTCATACGATCCATTCCAATTCATTCGTACAATCCATTCTAATTCTTTTGCACGAATGTATCCATTCTAATTCATTCGTACGATCCACCCTAATTCCTTCGTATGATCCATTCTAATTCATTCGCAGGAATGTATCCATCATAATTCATTCATACGATCCATTCGAATTCATTCATACGATCCATTCTAGTTCATTTATATGATTCATTCTAATTCTTTCGTACGATCCATTCTAATTCATTCGCATGAATGAATCCATTCTAATTCATTCGCACGAATATATCCATTCTAATTCATTCGCACGATCCATTCTAATTTATTCATACCATCCATTCTAATTCATTCGTACGATCCAATCTAATTCATTCGCACGATCCATTCTAATTCATTCGTACGAGCCATTCTATTTCATTCGTACGATCCATTCTTACTCATTCGTACGATCCATTCTAATTCATTCGCACGAATGTATCCATTCTAATTCATTCGTACGATCCATTCTAATTCATTCGCACGATCCATTCTAATTCATTCATACGATCCATTCTAATTCATTCGTACGATCCATTCTAATTTATTCATACAATCCATTCTAATTCTTTTGCACGAATGTATCCATTCTAATTCATTCATACGATCTATTCTAATTCATTCGCACGATCCATTCTAATTCATTCATATGATTTATTCTAATTCATTCGTACGATCCATTCTAATTCATTCGTACGATCCATTCTAATTCATTCATAGGATCCATTCTAATTCATTCATACGATCCATTTTAATTCATTCGCACGAATGTATCCATTCTAATTCATTCGTACGATCCATTCTAATTCATTCGCATGATCCAATCTAATTCATTCGCACGATCAATTTTAATTCATTCGTACGATCCATTCTATTTCATTCGTACGATCCATTCTTACTCATTTGTACGATCCATTCTAATTCATTTGCACGAATGTATCCATTCTAATTCATTCGTACGATGCATTCTAATTCATTCGCACGATCCATTCTAATTCATTCATACGATCCATTCTAATTCATTCATATAATCCATTCTAATTCTTTTGCATGAATGTATCCATTCTAATTCATTCGTACGATCCATTCTAATTCCTTCGTACGATCTATTCTAATTCCTTCGTACGATCAATTTAATTTCATTCGTATGATCTATTCTAACTACTTCGTACGATCCATTCTAATTCATTCGCAAGAATGTATCTATTCTAATTCATTCGTACGATCTATTCTAATTCATTCGCACGATCCATTTTAATTCATTCGTATGATCCATTCTAATTCATTCGTACGATCCATTCTAATTCATTCGCATGATCCATTCTAATTCATTCATACGATCCATTCTAATTTATTCATACAATCCATTCTAATTCATTCGCACGAATGCATCCATTCTAATTCATTCGTACGATCCATTCTAATTCATTCGCACGATCCATTCTAATTCATTCATACGATCCATTCTAATTCATTCGTACGATCCATTGTAATTCATTCGCACAATCCATACTAATTCATTCGTACGATCCATTCTAATTCATTAGTACGATCCATTCTAATTCATTTGTACGATCCATTCTATTTTATTCATAAGATCCATTCTTACTCATTCGTACGATCCATTCTAATTTCATTTGCACGAATGTATCCATTCTAATTCATTCGTACGATCCATTCTAATTCATTCGACGATCCATTCTAATTCATTCATACGATCCATTCTAATTCGTTCATACGATCCATTCTAATTCATTCGTACAATCTATTCTAATTCATTAGCACGATCCATTCTAATTCATTCGTACGATCCATTCTATTTCATTCGTACGATCCATTTTTACTCATTCGTACGATCCATTGTAATTCATTCGCACGAATGTATCCATTGTAATTCATTCGTACGATCCATTCTAATTCATTCGTACGATCTATTCTAATTCATTCATACGATCCATTCTAATTCATGCGTACGATCCATTCAAATTCATTCGCACGATCCATTCTAATTCATTCATACGATCCATTCTAATTCATTCATACAATCCATTCTAATTCTTTCGCACGAATGTATCCATTCTAATTCATTAGTACAATCCACCCTAATTCCTTCGTATGATCCATTATAATTCATTCGCACGAATATATCCATTCTAATTCATTTGTACGATCCATTCGAATTCATTCATACGATCCATTCTAATTCATTCAAACGATCCATTCTAATTCATTCGCACGAATGTATCCATTCTAATTCATTCGTACGATCCATTCTAATTCATTCGCACAATCTCTTCTAATCCATTTGTATGATCTATTCTAATTCATTCGCACGATCCATTCTAATTCATTTGCACAATCCATTCTAATTCATTCATACAATCCATTCTAATTCTTTTGCACGAATGTATCCATTCTAATTCGTTCGTACGATCCATTCTAATTCCTTCATACGATCCATTCTATTTCATTCGTATGATCCATTCTAATTCCTTCGTACGATCCAATCTAATTCATTCCCATGAATATATCCATTCTAATTCATAGGTACGTTCCATTCTAATTCATTCATACGACCCAATCTAATTCATTCATATGATCCATTCTATTTCATTCGCACGAATCTATCCATTCTAATTCATTCGTACGATCCATTCTAATTCATTCACAAAATCTATTATAATTCATTCGTATGATCCATTCCAATTCATTAGCACGATCCATTCTAATTCATTCGTACGATCCATTCTATTTCATTCGTACGATCCATTCTTACTCATTCGTACAATCCATTCTATTTCATTCGTACGATCCATTCTTACTCATTCATATGATCCATTCTAATTCATTCATACGATCCATTCTAATCCATTCTTATGATCCATTCTAATTCATTCATACGATCCATTCTAATTCATTCATATAATCCATTCTAATTCATTCGCACGAACGTATCCATTCTAATTCATTCGTACGATCCACCCTAATTCCTTTGTATGATCCATTCTAATTCATTCGCACGAATGTATTCATTCTAATTCATTCATATGATCCATTCGAATTCATTCATCCGATCCATTCTAATTCCTAATACATTCTAATTCATTTGTACGATCCATTCGAATTCATTCGTACGATGCATTCTAATTCATTCGTACGATCCATTCTATTTCATTCGTACGATCCATTCTTACTCAATCGTACGATCCATTCTAATTCATTCGCACGAATGTATCCATTCTAATTCATTCGTACGATCCATTCTAATTCATTCACATGATCCATTCTAATTCTTTCATACGATCCATTCTAATTCATTAGTACGATCCATTCTTACTCATTCGTGCGATCCATTCTAATTCATTCGCACGAATGTATCCATTCTAATTCATTCATACGATCCATTCGAATTCATTCATATGATCCATTCTAATTCATTCGCACGATCCATTCTAATTCATTTGTACGATCCATTCTAATTCATTCATACAATCCATTCTTATTCTTTTGCACGAATGTATCCATTCTAATTCATTCGTACAATCCATTCTAATTCCTTCGTATGATCCATTCTAATTCCTTCGTACAATCTATTCTAATTCATTCCCATGAATGTATCCATTCTAATTCATACGTACGATCCATTCTAAATCATTCTTACGTTCCAATCTAATTCATTCATATGATCCATTCTAATTCATTCGCACGAATGTATCCATTCTAATTCATTCGTACGATCCATTCTAATTCATTCGCACAATCCATTCTAATTCCTTCGTACGAATGAATTAGAATGGATCGTATGAATGAATTAGAATGGATCGTTCGAATGAATTAGAATGAATTCACACGAATGAGTAAGAATGGATCGTACAAATGAAATAGAATGGATCATATGAATGAATTAGAATGGATCGTGCGAATGAATTAGAATGGATCGTACGAATGAGTAAGAATGGATCGTACGAATGAATTAGAATGGATCCATTTGTGCGAAAGAATTAGAATGGATTGTATGAATGAATTAGAATGGATCGTATGAATGAATTAGAATGGATCGTGCGAATGAATTATAATGGATCGTACGAATGAATTAGAATGGATCGTACGAATGAATTAGAATAGATCGTGCGAATGAATTAGAGTGGATCGTACGAATTAATAAGAATAGATCGTGTGAATGAATTAGAATGGATCGTACAAATGACTTAGAATGGATCGTGCGAAAGAGAATGGATCGTACTAAGGAATTAGAATGGATCGTACGAAGGAATTAGAATGGATACATTCGTGCGAAATAGAATGGATCGTACAAAATAGAATGAATCGTACAAAGGAATTAGAATGGATCGTGCGAAATAGAATGGATCGTACGAATGACTTAGAATGGATCGTGCAAAAAAGAATGGATCGTACGAAGGAATTAGAATGGATCGTACGAAGGAATTAGAATGGATCGTACGAATGAATTAGAATGGAGACATTCGTGCAAAAGAATTAGAATGGATCGTTTGAATGAATTAGAATGGATCGTGCGATTGAATTAGAATGGATCGTACGAATGAATTTGCACGATCCATTCTAATTCATTCATACGATCCATTCTATTTCATTCGTACGATCCATTCTTACTCATTCGTACGATCCCTTCTAATTCATTCGCACGAATGTATCCATTCTAATTCCTTCGTACGATCCATTCTAATTCCTTCGTACGATCCATTCTAATTCCTTCGTACGATCCATTCTATTTCATTCGTCTGATCCATTCAAATTCCTTCGTACGATCCATTCTAATTCATTCCCATGAATGTATCCATTCTAATTCATAGGTACGATCCATTCTAATTCATTCATACAATTCAATCTAATTCATTCATACGATCCATTCTAATTCATTCGCACGAATGTATCCAGTCTAATTCATTCGTACGATCCATTCTAATTCATTCACACAATCTATTCTAATTCATACGTACGATCCATTCCAATTCATTAGCACGATCCATTCTAATTCATTCGTACAATCCATTCTATTTCATTCATACGATCCATTCTTACTCATTCGTACGATCCATTCTATTTCATTCGTATGATCGATTCTTACTCATTCCTACGATCCATTCTAATCCATTCATACGATCCATTCTAATCCATTCATACGATCAATTCTAATCCATTCATACGATCAATTCTAATTCATTCATACAATCCATTCTAATTCTTTCGCACGAACGTATCCATTCTAATGCATTCGTACAATCCATTCTATTTCATTCGTACGATCCATTCTTACTCATTCGTACGATCCATTCTATTTCATTCATATGATCGATTCTTACTCATTCCTACGATCCATTCTAATCCATTCATACGATCCATTCTAATCCATTCATACGATCCATTCTAATCCATTCATACGATCAATTCTAATTCATTCATACAATCCATTCTAATTCTTTCGCACGAACGTATCCATTCTAATGCATTCGTAAAATCTACCCTAATTCCTTCGTATGATCCATTCTAATTCATTCGCACGAATGTATCCATTCTTATTCATTCGTACGATCCATTCGAATTCATTCATATGATCTATTCTAATTCCTAATACATTCTAATTCATTCGTAAGATCCATTCGAATTCATTCGTACGATACATTCTAATTCATTCGTATGATCCACTCTATTTCATTCGTACGATCCATTCTTACTCATTCGTACGATCCATTCTAATTCATTCGCACGAATGTATCTATTCTAATTCATTCATACGATCCATTCTAATTCATTCGCATGATCCATTCTAATTCATTCATACGATCCATTCTAATTCATTCGTACGATCCATTCTTACGCATTCGTACGATCCATTCTAATTCATTCGCACGAATGTATCCATTCTAATTCATTTATACGATCTATTCGAATTCATTCATACGATTCATTCGAATTCATTCATACGATCCATTCTAATTCATTCGCACGATCCATTCTAATTCATTTGTACTATCCATTCAAATTCATTCATACAATCCTTTCTAATTCTTTTGCACGAATGTATCCATTCTAATTCGTTCGTACGATCCATTCTAATTCCTTCATACGATCCATTCTAATTCCTTCGTACGATCCATTCTAATTCATTCCCATGAATGTATCCATTCAAATTCATACGTACGATCCATTCTAAATCATTCATACGATCCAATCTAATTCATTCATACGATCCATTCTAATTCATTCGCACGAATGTATCGATTCTAATTCATTCGTACGATCCATTCTAATTCATTCGCACAATCCATTCTAATTCCTTCGTACGAATGAATTAGAATGGATCGTATGAATGAATTAGAATGGATCGTGCGAATGAATTAGAATGAATTCGCACGAATGAGTAAGAATGGATCGTACGAATGAAATAGAATGGAACATATGAATGAATTAGAATGGATCGTGCGAATTAATTAGAATGGATCGTACGAATGAGTAAGAATGGATCGTACGAATGAAAAAGAATTGATCGTACGAATGAATTAGAATGGATCCATTTGTGCGAAAGAATTAGAATGGATTGTATGAATGAATTAGAATGGATCGTATGAATGAATTAGAATGGATCGTGCGAATGAATTAGAAAGGATCGTACGAATGAATTAGAATGGATCGTACGAATGAATTAGAATAGCTCGTATGAGTAAATTAGAATAGATCGTGCGAATGAATTAGAGTGGATCGTACGAATGAATAAGAATAGATCGTGCGAATGAATTAGAATGGATCGTACGAATGACTTAGAATGGATCGTGCGGAAGAGAATGGATCGAACGAAGGAATTAGAATGGATCGTACGAAGGAATTAGAATGGATGCATTCGTGCGATATAGAATGGGTCATACTAAATAGAATGGATCATACAAAGGAATTAGAATGGATCGTATGAATGAATTAGAATGGATCGTACGAAAGAATTAGAATGGATCGTACGAATGAATTAGAATGGATACATTTGTGCAAAAGAATTAGAATGGATCGTTTGAATGAATTAGAATGGATTGTACGAATAAGTAAGAATGCTTCGTACGAATGAAATAGAATGGATACATTCGTGCGAATGAATTAGATTGGATCGTGCTAATTCATTCATACGATCCATTCTAATTCATTCGTACGATCCATTCTAATTCATTCGCACAATCTATTCTAATTCATTCGTATGATCCATTCTAATTCATTCGCACGATCCATTCTAATTCATTTGCACTTTCTATTCTAATTCATTCATACAATCCATTCAAATTCTTTCACACAAATGTATCCATTCTAATTCATTTGTACGATCCACCCTAATTCCTTTGTATGATCCATTCTAATTAAATCGTACGATCCATTCTAATTCATTAGCACGATCCATTCTAATTCAATCGTACGATCGATTCTATTTCATTCGTACGATCCATTCTAATTCATTCGCACAATCTATTCTAATTCATTCGTACGATCCATTCTAATTCATTCGTACGATCCATTCTAATTTATTCGCACGATCCATTCTAATTCATTCATACGATCCATTCAAATTCATTCGCACGAATGTATCCATTCTAATTCATTCGTACGATCCACCCTAATTCCTTTGTATGATCCATTCTAATTCATTCGCACGAATGTATCCATTCTAATTCATTCGTACGATCCATTCGAATTCATTCATACGATCCAGTCTAATTCATACATATGATCCATTCTAATTCATTCGTACGATCCATTCTAATTCATTCGCACGAATGTATCCATTCTAATTCATTCGCACGATCCATTCTAATTCATTCGCACGATCCATTCTAATTCATTCGTACGATCCATTCTAATTCATTCATACAATCCATTCTAATTCTTTTGCACGAATGTATCAATTCTAATTCATTCGTACGATCCACCCTAATTCCTTCGTATGATCCATTCTAATTCATTCGCACGATCCATTCTAATTCATTTGCACGATTCATTCTAATTCATTCATACGATCCATTCTAATTCATTCATACAATCCATTCTAATTCTTTCGCACGAATGTATCATACAAATAATAATGGATCGTACGAATGAATTAGAATGGATACATTCGTGCGAATGAATTAGAATGGATCGTACGAATGAGTAAGAAAGGATCGTACGAATAAAATAGAATGGATCGTACGAATGAATTAGAATGGATCGTGCTAATGAATTAGAATCGATCGTACGAATGAATTAGAATAGATTGTGCGAATGAATTAGAATGGATCGTACGAATGAATTAGAATGGATACATTCGTGCGAATGAATTAGAATGAATCGTATGAATGAATTAGAATGGATCGTATGAATGAATTAGAATGGATCGTACGAATGGAATAAAATGGATCGTATGAATGAATTAGAATGGACCGTACGAATGAGTAAGAATGGATCGTACGAATTAATTAGAATGCATCGTACGAAGGAATTAGAATGGATCATACGAATGAATTAGAATGGATCGTATGAATGAATTAGAATGGATCGTGCGAATGAATTAGAATGGATCGTACGAATGAATTAGAATGGATACATTCGTGCGAAAGAATTAGAGTGGATTGTATGAATGAATTAAAATGGATCGTACGAATGAATTAGAATGGATCGTATGAATGAATTAGAATGGATCGTGCGAATGAATTAGAATGGATCGTACGAATGAATTAGAATGGATACTCTAATTCATTCGTACGAACCATTCTAATTCATTCGCACGATCCATTCTAATTCATTCATACGATCCATTCTAATTCATTCGTACGATCCATTCTAATTCATTCGCACAATCCATTGTAATTCATTCATACGATCCATTCTAATTCATTCATACAATCCATTCTAATTCTTTCGCACGAATGTATCTATTCTAATTCATTCATACAATCCATTCTAATTCTTTCGCATGAATGTATCCATTCTAATTCATTCATGCGATCCATTCTAATTCATTCGCACAATCTATTCTAATTCATTCGTACGATCCATTCTAATTCCTTTATACGATCCATTCTAATTCCTTCGTACGATCCATTCTATTTCATTCGTATGATACATTCTAATTCCTTCGTACGATCCATTCTAATTCATTCCCATAAATGTATCCATTCTAATTCATACGTACGATCCATTCTAATTCATTCATACGATCCAATCTAATTCATTCATACTATCCATTCTAATTCATTCGCACGAATGTATCCATTTTAATTCATTCGCACGAATGTATCCATTCTAATTCATTCGCACGATCCATTGTAATTCATTCATACAATCCATTCTAATTCTTTTGCATGAATGTATCCATTCGAATTCATACGTACGATCCATTCTAATTCATTCATACAATCCAATCTAATTCATTCATACGATCCATTCTAATTCATTCCCACGAATGTATCCATTCTAATTAATTTTTACGATCCATTCTAATTCATTCGCACAATCTATTCTAATTCATTCGCACGATCCAATCTAATTCATTCGCATGATCCATTCTAATTCATTCATATGGTCCATTTTATTTTATTCGTACGATCCATTCTTCCACATTCGTACGATCCATTCTAATTCATTCGCACGAATGTATCCATTGTAATTCATTCGTACGATCCATTCTAATTCATTCGCACGATCCATTCTAATTCATTCATGCGATCCATTCTAATTCATTCATACGATCCATTCTAATTCATTCGCACGATCCATTCTAATAAATTCGAATGGATCATACGTACGAATGAATTAGAATGGATTGTACGAATGAATTAGATTGGATTGTACGAAGGAATTGGAATGGAATGTGCGAATGAATTACAATGGATCGTACGAATGAATTAGAATGGATCGTATGAATGAATTAGAATGGATCGTGCGAATGAAATAGAATGGATCGTACGAATGAATTAGAATGGATACATTCGTGCAAAAAAATTAGAATGGATTGTATGAATGAATTTGAATGGATCGTACAAATGAATAAGAATGGTTCGTGCGAATGAATTAGAATAGATCGTATGAATGAATTAGAATGGATCGTATGAATGATCGTATGAATGAATTAGAATGGATCGCACAATGGATCGTATGAATGAATTCGAATAGATCGTACGAATGAATTAGAATAAATTAGAATAGATCGTAAGAATGAATTAGAATGGATATTTTCGTGCGAAGGAATTAGAATGGATCGTACGAATGGATCGTACGAAGGAATTAGAATGAATTAGAATGGATATATCCGTGCGAATGAATTAGAATGGATCGTACGAATGAATTAGAATGGATATATTCGTTCGAATGAATTAGAATGGATTGTATGAATGAATTAGAATGAAATAGAATGGATTGTGCTAATGAATTAGAATGGATCGTATTAATGAATTAGAATGGATCGTATGAATGAATTAGACTGGATCGTGCGAATAAATTAGAATGGATCGTACGAATGAATTAGAATGGATACATTCGTGCGAATGAATTAGAATCGATCGTACGAATGAGAAAGAAAGGATCGTACATATGAAATAGAATGGATCATACGAATGAATTAGAATGGATCGTGCTAATGAATTAGAATGGATCGTACGAATGAATTGGAATAGATTGTGCGAATGAATTAGAATGGATCGTACGAATGAATTAGAATGGATACATTCGTGCGAAGGAATTAGAATGGATCATACAAAAGAATTAGAATGAATTAGAATGGATACATTCGTGCGAATGAATTAGAATGGATCGTGCGAATGAATTAGAATGGATCGTATGAATGAATTAGAATGGATTCATTCGTATGATCCATTCTTACTCATTCGTACGAACGAATTAGAATGGACACATAAGAATGAATTAGAATGGATCGAATGAATGAATTAGAATGGATCGTACGAATGAATTGGAATGGATCGTACGTATGAACTAGAATGGATACATTCTTGGGAATTAATTAGAATGGATCACACGAAGGAATTAGAATGGATCATACGAATGAAATAGAATGGATCGTACGAAGGAACTAGAAAGGATCGTATGAAGGAATTAGAATGGATCGTACCAAGGAATTAGAATGATCGTACGAATGAATTAGAATGGATACATTCGTGCAAAAGAATTAGAATGGATTGTATGAGTGAATTAGAATGGATCGTGCAAATGAATTAGAATGGATCGTGCGAATGAATTAGAATGGATCGTACGAATGAATTAGAATAGATTGTGCGAATGAATTAGAATGGATCGTACGAATGAATTAGAATGGATACATTCGTGCGAATGAATTAGAATGGATCATATGAATGAATTAGAATGGATCGTATGAATGAATTTGAATGGATCGTACGAATAAATTAGAATGGATACATTCGTGCAAATGAATTAGAATGGATCACACGAAGGAATTTGGGTGGATCGTACGAATGAATTAGAATGGATACATTCGTGCGAAAGAATTAGAATGGATTTTAAGAATGAAATAGAATGGATCGTATGAATGAATTAGAATGGATCGTGGGAATAAATTTGAATGGATCGTGCGAATGAATTAGAATGGATCATACGAATGAATTAGAATGGATACATTCGTGCGAATGAATTAGAATGGATCGTATGAATGAAATAGAATAGATTGTGCGAATGAATTAGAATGGATATTAGAATGAATTAGAATGGATCATATGAATGAATTAGAATGGATCATGCGAATGAATTAGAATGGATCGTACGAATAAATTAGAATGGATTGTATGAATGAATTCGAATGGATCATATGAATGAAAAAGAATCGATACATTCGTGCGAATGAATTAGAATGGATCATACGAAGGAATTCGGGTGGATCGTACGAATGAATTAGAATGGATCGTACGAATGAATTAGAATGGATACATTCGTGTGAATGAATTAAAATGGATCGTACGAATAAGTAAGAATGGATCGTACAAATGAAATAGACTAGTTGGATCGATCCATTCTAATTCATTGGATCGTATGAATGAATTAGAATGGATCGTGCGAATGAATTAGAATGGATCGTACGAATGAATTAGAATGGATACATTCATGCGAATGAATTAGAATGGATCGTACGAATGAGTAAGAATGGATCGTACGAATGAAATAGAATGGATCGTACGAATGAATTAGAATGGATCGTGCTAATGAATTAGAGTGGATCGTACGAATGAATTAGAATAGATTGTGCAAATGAATTTGATTGGATCGTACGAATGAATTAGAATGGATACATTCGTGCGAATGAATTAGAATGGATCGTATGAATGAATTAGATTGGATCGTTTGAATGAATTAGAATGGATCGTACGTATGAATTAGAATGGATACATTCATGGGAATGAAATAGAGTGGATCGTACGAAGGAATTAGAATGGATCATACGAATGAAATAGAATGGATCGTACGAAGGAATTATAATGGATCGTACGAAGGAATTAGAATGGATCGTACGAATGAATTAGAATGGATACATTCATGCAAAAGAATTATAATGGATTGTATGAATGAATTAGAATGGATCGTGCAAATGAATTAGAATGGATCGTGCGAATGAATTAGAATGGATCGTACGAATGGATTAGAATAGATTGTGCAAATGAATTAGAATGGATCGTACGAGTGAATTACAATGGATACATTCGTGCGAATGAATTTAAATGGATCGTATAAATGAATTAGAATGGATCGTATGAATGATCGTATGAATGAATTAGAACGGATCGCACATTGGATCGTATGAATGAATTCGAATGGATCATACGAATGAATTAGAATGAATTAGAATGGATCGTACGAAAGAATTAGAATGGATATTTTCGTGCGAAAGAATTAGAATGGATCGTACGAATGGATCGTACGAAGGAATTAGAATGAATTAGAATGGATACATTCATGTGAATGAATTAGAATGGATCGTACGAATGAATTAGAATGGTTACATTCGTGCGAATGAATTAGAATGGATCGTATGAATGAATTAGAATGGATTGTGCTAATGAATTAGAATGGATCGTATGAATGAATTAGAATGGATCGTATGAATGAATTAGAATGGATCGTGCGATTGAATTAGAATGGATCGTACGAATAAATTAGAATGGATACATTCGTGCGAATGAATTAGAATCGATCCTACGAATGAGTAAGAATGGATCGTACGAATGAAATAGAATGGATCGTATGAATGAATTATAATGGATCGTGCTAATGAATTAGAATGGATCGTACGAATGAATTAGAATAGATTATGCGAATGAATGAGAATGGATCGTATGAATAAATTAGAATGGATATATTCGTGCGAAGAAATTAGAATGGATCATACGAATGGATCATACGAAGGAATTAGAATGAATTAGAATGGATACATTCGTGCGAATGAATTAGAATGGATCGTGCGAACGAATTAGAATGGATCGTATGAATGAATTAGAATGAATTAGAATGGATTCATTCGTACGATCCATTCTTACTCATTCGTACGAATGAATTAGAATGGACACATATGAATGAATTAGAATGGATCGTATGAATGAATTAGAATGGATCGTACGAATGAAATAGAATGGATCGTACGTATGAATTAGAATGGATACATTCATGGGAACGAATTAGAATGGATCGTACGAAGGAATTAGAATGGATCATACGAATGAAATAAAATAGATCGTACGAAGGAATTAGAAAGGATCGTACGAAGGAATTAGAATGGATCGTACGAAGGAATTAGAATGGATCGTACGAATGAATTAGAATGGATACATTCGTGCGAAAGAATTAGAATGGATTGTATGAATGAATTAGCATGGATCGTGCGAATGAATAAGAATGGATCGTACGAATGAATTAGAATAGATTGTGCAAATGAATTAGAATGGATCGTATGAATGAATTACCATGGATACATTCGTGCGAATGAATTAGATGGATTGTATGAATGAATTAGAATGGATCGTATGAATGAATTCGAATGGATCGTACGAATGAATTAGAATGGTTACATTCGTGCGAATGAATTAGAATGGATCATATGAAGGAATTAGGGTGGATCGTACGAATGAATTAGAATGGATACATTCGTGCGAAAGAATTAGAATAGATTGTGCGAATGAATTAGAATGGATCGTGCGAATGAATTAGAACGGATCATATGAAGAAATTTGGGTGGATCGTACGAATGAATTAGAATGGATACATTCGTACGAAAGAATTAGAATGGATTGTGCGAATGAATTACAATGGATCGTGCGAATGAATTAGAATGGATCGTACGATTGAATTAGAGGATCGTACGAATGAATTAGAATGGATACATTCGTGCGAATGAATTAGAATGGATCGTATGAATGAATTAGAATAGATTGTGCGAATGAATTGGAATGGATATTAGAATGAATTAGAATGGATCGTATGAATGAATTAGAATGGATCGTGCGAATGAATTAGAATGGATCGTACGAATGCATTAGAATGGATCGTATGAATGAATTCGAATGGATCGTACGAATGAATTAGAATGGATACATTCGTGCGAATGAATTAGAATGAATCATACGAAGGAATTAGGGTGGATCGTACGAATGAATTAGAATGGATCATACCAATGAATTAGAATGGATACATTCGTGCAAATAAAATAGAATGTATCGTACGAATGAGTAAAAATGGATCGTACGAATGAAATAGACTAGTTGGATCGATCCATTCTAATTCATTCGTATGATCCATTCTAATTCATTCATACGATCCATTCTAATTAATTTGTAATAATGTATCCATTCTAATTCATTGTGCGAATGAATTAGAATGGATCGTATGACTGAATTAGATTGGATCTTATGAATAAATTAGAATGGATCGTGCGAATGAATTATAATGGATCATACGAATGAATTAGAATCGTTACATTCGTGCGAATGAATTAGAATGGATCGTACGAATGAGTAAGAATGGATCGTACGAATGAAATTGAATGGATCGTACGAATGAATTAGAATGGATCGTGCTAATGAATTAGAATGGATCGTACGAATGTATTAGAATAGATTGTGTAAATGAATTAGATTGGATCCTATGAATGAATTAGAATGGATACATTCGTGCGAATGAATTAGAATAGATCGTATGAATAAATTAGATTAGATCGTATGAATGAATTCAAATGGATCGCACGAATTAATTAGAATGGATACATTGCAAAAGAATTAGAATGGATTGTATGAATGAATTAGAATGGATCGTGCGAATGAATTAGAATGGATCGTGCGAATGAATTAGAATGGATCGTACGAATGAATTAGCATGGATTGTACGAAAGAATTAGAATAGATACATTTCTGCGAATAAATTAGAATGGATCGTATGAATGAATTAGAATAGATCGTATGAATGAATTCGAGTGGATCGTGCGAATGAATTAGAATGGATCGTACGAATGAATTAGAATGGATCGTATGAATGAATTAGAATGGATCGTACGAATGAATTAGAATGGATCGCATGAATGAATTCGAATGGATCGTACGAATGAATTAGAATGGATACATTCGTGCGAATGAATTAGAATGGATCATACGAAGGAATTAGGGTAGATTGTACGAATGAATTAGAATGGATACATTCGTGCGAAAGAATTAGAATAGATTGTATGAATGAATTAGAATGGATCGTATGGATAAATTAGAATGGATCGTGTGAATGAATTAGAGTGGATCGTACGAATGAATTAGAATGGATCGTATGAATAAATTAGAATGGATCGTGCGAATGAATTAGAATGGATGATATGAATGAATTCGAATTAGAATGAATTAGAATGGATCGTATGAATGAGTAAGAATGAATCGTACGAATGAATTAGAATGGATCGTACTAATGAATTAGAATGGATCGTACGAATAAGTAAGAATGGATCATACGAATGAAATAGAATGGATCGTACGAATGAATTAGAATAGATCGTGCGAATGAATTAGATTGGATCATGCGAATGAATTAGAAAGGATCGTACGAATGAATTAGAATGGATACCTTCGTGCGAATGAATTAGAATGGATCGTACGAATGAATTAGAATGGATCATGCGAATGAATTAGAATGGATCGTACGAATGAGTAAGAATGGATCGTACGTATGAATTAGAATGGATACATTCATGGGAATAAATTAGAATGGATCGTACGAATGAATTAGAATGGATCGTGCGAATGAATTAGAATGGATCATACGAATGAATTAGAATAGATTGTGCGAATGAATTAGAATGGATCGTTCGATTGAATTAGAATGGATACATTCATGCTAATGAATTAGAATGGATCGTATGAATGAATTAGAATGGATCGTACGTACGATCCATTCTATTTCATTCGTACGATCCATTCTTACTCATTTGTACGATCCATTCTAATTCATTCGCACGATCCATTCTAATTCATTCATACGATCCATTCTATTTCATTCGTACGATCCATTCTTACTCATTCGTACGATCCATTCTAATTCATTCGCACAAATGTATCCATTCTAATTCATTCGTACGATCCATTCTAATTCATTCGCATGATCCATTCTAATTCATTCATACGATCCATTCTAATTCATTCGTACGATCCAATCTAATTCATTCGCACAATCTATTCTAATTCATTAGTACGATCCATTCTAATTCATTAGCACGATCCATTCTAATTTATTCATACGATCCATTCAGTTTTATTCGTACGATCCATTCTTACTCATTCGTCAGATCCGTTCTAATTCATTCGCACGAACGTATCCATTCTAATTCATTTGTACGATCCATTCTAATTCATTCGCACGATCCATTCTAATTCATTCATACGATCCATTCTAATTCATTCATACGATCCATTCAAATTCATTCGCACGAATATCTCCATTCTAATTCATTCGTACGATCCATTCTAATTCATTCGCACAATCTATTCTAATTCATTCGTACGATCCATTCTAATTCATTCGCACGATCCATTCTAATTCATTTGCACGATCCATTCAAATTCATTCATACAATCCATTCTAATTCTTTTGCACGAATGTATCCATTCTAATTCATTCGTACGATCCATTCTAATTCCTTCGTTGGATCCATTCTAATTCCTTCGTACGATCCATTCTAATTTCTTCGTACGATCCATTCTATTTCATTCATATGATCCATTCTAATTCCTTCGTACTACGATCCATTCTAAGTCATTCGAACGATCCATTCTAATTCATTAGCACGATCCATTATAATTCATTCGTACGATCCATTCTAATTCATTAGCACGATCCATTTTAATTCATTCGTACGATCCATTCTATTTCATTCGTACGATCCATTCTTACTCATTCGTACGATTCATTCTAATTCATTCGCACGAATGTATCCATTCTAATTCATTCGTACGATCCATTCTAATTCATTCGCATGATCCATTCTAATTCATTCATACGATCCATTCTAATTCATTCGTACAATCCATTCTAATTCATTCGTATGATCCATTCTAATTCACTCGTACGATCCATTCTAATTCATTCGTACGATCCATTCTAATTCACTCACAATCTATTCTAATTCATTCGTACGATCCATTCTAATTCATTAGCACGATCCATTCTAATTCATTCGTATAATCCATTCTATTTCATTCGAACGATCCATTCTTACTCATTCGTACGATCCATTCTAATTCATTCGCACGGTCAGTTCTAATTCATTCATACGATCTATTTTATTTCATTCTTACGATCCATTCTTAGTCATTCGTACGATCCATTCTAATTCATTCACACGATCCATTGTAATTCATTCGTACGATCTATTCTAATTCATTCGTACGATCCATTCGAATTTATTCTCACGATTCATTCTAATTCATTCATACGATCCAATCTAATTCATTCATACGATCCATTCTCATTCATTCGCACGAATGTATCCATTCTAATTCATTCGTAAGATCTATTCTAATTCATTCGCACAATCTATTCTAATTCATTTGTATGATCCATTCTAATTCATTCGCACGATCCATTCTAATTCATTTGCACGATCCATTCTAATTCATTCATATAATCCATTCTAATTCTTTTGCACGAATGTATCTATTCTAATTCATTCATACGATCCATTTTAATTCCTTCGTATGATCCATTCTAATTCCTTCGTACGATCCATTCTAATTCATTCGCACGATCCTTTCTAATTCATTCATACAATCCATTCTAATTTTTTTGGACGAATGTATCCATTCTAATTCATTTGTTCGATCCATTCTAATTCCTTCGTACGACCCATTCAAATTCCTTCGTACGATCCATTCTATTTCATTCGTATGATCCATTTTAATTCCTTCGTACGATCCATTCTAATTCATAAGATCCATTCTATTTCATTCATACGATCCAGTCTAATTCATTCGCACGATCCATTCTAATTCATTCACACAAGCCATTCTAATACATTCGTACAATCCATTCTAATTCATTCAAACGATCCATTCGAATTCATTCATACGATCCATTCTAATTCATTCATACGATCCATTCTAACTCATTCGCACGAATGTATCCATTCTATTTCATTCGTACGATCCATTCTAATTTATTCACATAATCTATTCTAATTCATTCGTACGATCTATTCTAATTTATTCGCACGATCTATTCTAATTCATTTGCACGATCCATTCTAATTCATTCATACAATCCATTCTAAATCTTTTGCACGAATGTATCCATTCTAATTCCTTCGTACGATCCATTCTAATTCCTTCGTACGATCCATTCTATTTCATTCGTATGATCCATTCTAATTCCTTCGTACGATCCATTCTAATTCATTCCCATGAATCTATCGATTCTAATTCATACGTACGATCCATTCTAATTCATTCATACGATCCAATCTAATTCATTCATATGATCCATTCTAATTCATTCGTACGAATGTATCCATTCTAATTCATTCGTATGATCTATTCTAATTCATTCGTACGATCTATTCTAATTCATTAGCACGATCCATTCTAATTCATTTGTACGATCCATTCTATTTCATTCGTACGATCCATTCTTACTCATTCGTACGATCCATTCTAATTCATTCGTACGAATGTATGCATTCTAATTCATTCGTACGATCCATTCTAAGTCATTCGAACGATCCATTCTAAATCATTCATACGATCCAATCTAATTCATTCATACGATCCATTCCAATTCATTCGCACGAATGTATCCATTCTAATTCATTCGTATGATCCATTCTATTTCATTCGCATAATCTATTATAATTTATTCGTACGATCTATTATAATTCATTAGCACGATCCATTCTAATTCATTCGTACGATCCATTCTATTTCATTCGTACGATCCATTCTTACTCATTTGTACGATCCATTCTAATTCATTCGCACGAATGTATCTATTCTAATTCTTTCGTACGATCCATTCTAATTCATTCGCACGATCCATTCTAATTCATTCATACGATCCATTCTAATTTATTTGTACGATCCATTCTAATTTGTTTGCACGATCTATTCTAATTCATTCATACGATCCATTCTAATTCATTCATACAATCCATTCTAATTCTTTCGTACGAATGTATCCATTCTAATTCATTCGTATGAACCACCCTAATTCCTTCGTATGATCCATTCTAATTCATTCGCACAAATGTATCCATTCTAATTCATTCGTACGATCCATTCGAATTCATTCCTACGATCCATTCTAATTCATTCCTACGATCCATTCTAATTCATTCGCACGATCCATTCTAATTCATTCGTACGATCCATTCGAATTCATTCATACGATCCATTCTAATTCATTCGTACGATCCATTCTAATTCATTCGCACGATCCATTCTAATTCATTCGTACGATCCATTCAAATTCATTCATACGATCCATTCTAATTCATTCATACGATCCATTCTAATTCATTCGCACGAATGTATCCATTCTAATTTATTCGTACGATACATTCTAATTCATTCGCACGATCCAATCTAATTCATTCACACGATCCATTCTAATTCATTCGTACGATCCATTCTAATTCATTCGTACGGTCCATTCTAATTCCTTCGTACGATCCATTCTATGAATGAATTAGAATTAGAATGGATACATTCTATTTCATTCGTACGAACCATTCTAATTCATTCGCACGAATGTATCCATTCTAATTTATTCGTACGATCCATTCGAATTCATTCATACGATCCATTCTAATTCATTCACAGTATCCATTCTAATTCATTGATACGATCCATTCTAATTCATTCGCACGAATGTATTCATTCGCACGAATGTATTCATTCGCACGAATGTATTCATTCGCACGAATGTATTCATTCGCACAATCTATTCTAATTCATTCGTACGATCCATTCTAATTCATTAGCACGATCCATTCTAATTCATTCGTACGATCCATTCTATTTCATTCGTACGATCCATTCTTACTTATTCATACGATCCATTCTAATTCATTCGCACGAATGTATCCATTCTAATTCATTCGTACGATCCATTCTAATTCATTTGCACGATCCATTCTAATTCATTCATACGATCCATTCTAATTCATTCGTACGATCCATTCTAATTTATTCGCACAATCTATTCTAATTCATTCGTACGATCCATTCTAATTCATTAGCACGATCCATTGTATTTCAATCGTACGATCTATTCTATTTCATTCGTACGATCCATTCTTACTCATTCGTACGATCCATTCTAAATAATTCGCACGAATGTATCCATTCTAATTCATTCGTACGATCCATTCTAATTCATTCACACGATCCATTCTAATTCATTCATACGATCCTTTCTAATTCATTCGTACGATCCATTCTAATTCATTCGCACGATCCATTCTAATTCATTCATACGATCCATTCTAAGTCATTCATACAATCCATTCTAATTCTTTCGCATGAATGTATCCATTCTAATTTATTCGTACGATCCACCCTAATTCGTTCGTATGATCCATTCTAATTCATTCGCACGAATGTATCCATTCTAATTCATTCGCACGATCCATTCGAATTCATTCATACGATCCATTCTAATTCATTCATACGATCCATTCTAATTCATTCGCACGAATGTATCCATTCTAATTCATTCGTACGATCCATTCTAATTCATTCGCACAATCTATTCTAAGTCATTCGTACGATCCCTTATAATTCATTCATACGATCCATTCTATAGAATGGATACATTCATGCGAATGAATTAGAATGGATCGTGCGAAGAAATTAGAATGGATCATACGAATGGATCATACGAAGGAATTAGAATGAATTAGAATGGATACATTCGTGCGAATGAATTAGAATGGATCGTGCGAACGAATTAGAATGGATCGTATGAATGAATTAGAATGAATTAGAATGGATTCATTCGTACGATCCATTCTTACTCATTCGTACGAATGAATTAGAATGAACACATACGAATGAATTAGAATGGATCATATGAATGAATTAGAATGGATCGTATGAATGAAATAGAATGGATCGTACGTATGAATTAGAATGGATACATTCATAGGAATGAATTAGAATGGATCGTACGAAGGAATTAGAATGGATCATACGAATGAAATAAAATAGATCGTACGAAGGAATTAGAAAGGATCGTACGAAGGAATTAGAATGGATCGTACGAAGGAATTAGAATGGATCGTACGAATAAATTAGAATGGATACATTCGTGCAAAAGAATTAGAATGGATTGTATGAATGAATTAGAATAGATCGTGCGAATAAATTAGAATGGATCGTACGAATGAATTAGAATAGATTGTGCGAATGAATTAGAATGGATCGTACGAATGAATTAAAATGGATACATTCGTGCGAATGAATTAGAATGGATTGTATGAATGAATTAGAATGGATCGTATGAATGAATTCGAATGGATCGTACGAATGAATTAGAATGGATACATTCGTGCGAATGAATTAGAATGGATCATATGAAGGAATAAGGGTGGATCGTACGAATGAATTAGAATGGATACATTTGTGCGAAAGAATTAGAATAGATTGTGCGAATGAATTAGAATGGATCATGCGAATGAATTAGAATGGATCATATGAAGGAATTAGGGTGGATCGTACGAATGAATTAGAATGGATACATTCGTACGAAAGAATTAGAATGGATTGTGCGAATGAATTACAATGGATCGTGCGAATGAATTAGAATGGATCGTACGATTGAATTAGAATGGATCGTACGAATGAATTAGAATGGATACATTCGTGCGAATGAATTAGAATGGATCGTATGAATGAATTAGAATAGATTGTGCGAATGAATTATAATGGATATTAGAATGAATTAGAATGGATCGTATGAATGAATTAGAATGGATCGTATGAATGAATTCAAATGGATCTTACGAATGAATTAGAATGGATACATTTGTGCGAATGAATTAGAATGGACCATACGAAGGAATTAGGGTGGATCGTACGAATGAATTAGAATGGATCGTACGAATGAATTAGAATGGATACATTCATGCAAATGAAATAGAATGTATCGTACGAATGAGTAAGAATGGATCGTACGAATGAAATAGACTAGTTGGATCGATCCATTCTAATTCATTCGTACGATCCATTCTAATTCATTCATACGATCCATTCTAATTCATTCGTAATAATGTATCCATTCTAATTCATTGTGCGAATGAATTAGAATGGATCGTATGACTGAATTAGATTGGATCTTATAAATGAATTAGAATGGATCGTGCGAATGAATTAGAATGGATCATACGAATGAATTAGAATCGATACATTCGTACGAATGAATTAGAATGGATCGTACGAATGAGTAAGAATGGATCGTACGAATGAAATAGAATGGATCGTACGAATAAATTAGAATGGATCGTGCTAATGAATTAGAATGGATCGCACGAATAAATTAGAATAGATTGTGTAAATGAATTAGATTGGATCGTACGAATGAATTATAATGGATAAATTCGTGCGAATGAATTAGAATAGATCGTATGAATGAATTAGATTGGATCGTATGAATGAATTCGAATGGATCGTACGTATGAATTAGAATGGATACATTCATGGGAATGAATTAGAATGGATCGTACGAAGGAATTAGAATGGATCATACGAATGAAATAGAATTGATCGTACGAAAGAATTAGAATGGATCGTACGAAGGAATTAGAATGGATCGTACGAAGGAATTAGAATGGATCGCACGAATTAATTAGAATGGATACATTGCAAAAGAATTAGAATGGTTTGTATGAATGAATTAGAATGGATCGTGCAAATGAATTAGAATGGATTGTGCGAATGAATTAGAATGGATCGTACGAATGAATTAGAATGGATCGTATGAATGAATTAGAATAGATACATTCGTGCAAATGAATTAGACTGGATCGTATGAATAAATTAGAATGGATCGTATGAATGAATTCGAGTGGATCGTGCGAATGAATTAGAATGGATCGTACGAATGAATTAGAATGGATCGTATGAAAGAATTAGAATTGATCGTGCGAATGAATTAGAATGGATCGCATGAATGAATTCGAATGGATCGTACGAATGAATTAGAATGGATACATTCGTGCGAATGAATTAGAATGGATCATACGAAGGAATTAGGGTGGATTGTACGAATGAATTAGAATGGATACATTCGTGCGAAAGAATTAGAATAGATTGTATAAATGAATTAGAATGGATCGTATGAATGAATTAGAATGGATCGTGCGAATGAATTAGAGTGGATCGTACGAATGAATTAGAATGGATCTTATGAATAAATTAGAATGGATCGTGCGAATGAATTAGAATGGATGGTATGAATGAATTCGAATTAGAATGAATTAGAATGGATCGTATGAATGAGTAAGAATGAATCGTACGAATGAATTAGAATGGATCGTACGAATGAATTAGAATGGATCGTACGAATAAGTAAAAATAGATCATACGAATGAAATAGAATGGATCGTACGAATGAATTAGAATAGATAATGCGAATTAATTAGATTGGATCATGCGAATGAATTAGAATGGATCGTAAAAATGAATTAAAATGGATACATTCGTGCGAATGAATTAGAATGGTTCATACGAATAAATTAGAATGGATTGAGCGAATGAATTAGAATGGAACGTACGAATGAGTAAGAATGGATCGTACGTATGAATTAGAATGGATACATTCATGGGAATGAATTAGAATGGATCGTACGAATGAATTAGAATGGATCATGCAAATGAATTAGAATGGATCATATGAATGAATTAGAATAAATTGTGCGAATGAATTAGAATGGATCGTACGAATGAATTAGAATGGTTACATTCATGCGAATGAATTAGAATGGATCGTATGGATGAATTAGAATGGATCGTACGTATGATCCATTCTATTTCATTCGTACGATCCATTCTTACTCATTTGTACGATCCATTCTAATTCATTCATACGATCCATTCTATTTCATTCGTACGATCCATTCTTACTCATTCGTACGATCCATTCTAATTCATTCGCACGAATGTATCCATTCTAATTCATTCGTACGATCCATTCTAATTCATTCGCATGATCCATTCTAATTCATTCATACGATCCATTCTAATTCATTCGTACGATCCAATCTAATTCATTCGCACAATCTATTCTAATTCATTAGTACGATCCATTGTAATTCATTAGCACGATCCATTCTAATTCATTCGTACAATCCATTCAATTTTATTCGTACGATCCATTCTTACTCATTCGTACGATCCGTTCTAATTCATTCGCACGAACGTATCCATTCTAATTCATTCGTTCGATCCATTCTAATTCATTCGCACGATCCATTCTAATTCATTCATACGATCCATTCTAATTCATTCATACGATCCATTCTAATTCATTCGCACGAATATATCCATTCTAATTCATTCGTACGATCCATTCTAATTCATTCGCACAATCTATTCTAATTAATTCGTACGATCCATTCTAATTCATTCGCACGATCCATTCTATTTCATTCGCACGATCCATTCTAATTCATTCACACAATCCATTCTAATTCTTTTGCACGAATGTATCCATTCTAATTCATTCGTACGATCCATTCTAATTCCTTCGTAGGATCCATTCTAATTCCTTCGTACGATCCATTCTAATTTCTTCATACGATCCATTCTATTTCATTCATATGATCCATTCTAATTCCTTCGTACTACGATCCATTCTAATTCATTCGTACGATCCATTCTAATTCATTAGCACGATCCATTCTAATTCATTCGTACGATCCATTCTAATTCATAAGCACGATCCATTCTAATTCATTCGTACGATCCATTCTATTTCATTCGTACGATCCATTCTTACTCATTCGTACGATTCATTCTAATTCATTCGCACGAATGTATCCATTCTAATTCATTCGTACGATCCATTCTAATTCATTCGCACGATCCATTCTAATTCATTCATACGATCCATTCTAATTCATTCATACGATCCATTCTAATTAATTTGTACGATCCATTCTAATTCATTCGTACGATCTATTCTAATTCACTCATACGATCCATTCTAATTCATTCGTACGATCCATTCTAATTCACTCACAATCTATTCTAATTCATTCGTACGATCCATTCTAATTCATTAGCACGATCCATTCTAATTCATTCGTACAATCCATTCTATTTCATTCGTACGATCCATTCTTTCTCATTCGTACGATCCATTCTAATTCATTCACACGATCAATTCTAATTCATTCATACGATCCATTCTATTTCATTCTTACGATCCATTCTTACTCATTCGTACGATCCATTCTAATTCATTCACACGATCCATTGTAATTCATTCGTATGATCTATTCTAATTCATTCGTACGATCCATTCTAATTCATTCGCACGATCCATTCTAATTCATTCATACGATCCAATCTAATTCATTCATACGATCCATTCCAATTCATTCGCACGAATGTATCCATTCTAATTCATTCGTACGATCCATTCTAATTCATTCGCACAATCTATTCTAATTCATTTGTACGATCCATTCTAATTCATTAGCACGATCCATTCTAATTCATTTGCACGATCCATTCTAATTCATTCATATAATCCATTCTAATTCTTTTGCACGAATGTATCCATTCTAATTCATTCATACGATCCATTCTAATTCCTTCGTACGATCCATTCTAACTCCTTCGTACGATCCATTCTAATTCATTCGCACGATCCATTCTAATTCATTCATACAATCCATTCTAATTCTTTTGCACGAATGTATCCATTCTAATTCATTCGTACGATCCATTCTAATTCCTTCGTACGATCCATTCTAATTCCTTCGTACGATCCATTCTATTTCATTCGTATGATCCATTTTAATTCCTTCGTACGATCCATTCTAATTCATACGATCCATTCTATTTCATTCATACGATGCAGTCTAATTCATTCGCACGATCCATTCTAATTCATTCACACGAGCCATTCTAATACATTCGTACGATCCATTCTAATTCATTCGAACAATCTATTCGAATTCATTCATACAATCCATTCTAATTCATTCATACGATCCATTCTAATTCATTCGCACGAATGTATCCATTCTATTTTATTCGTACGATCCATTCTAATTTATTCGCATAATCTATTCTAATTCATTCGTACAATCCATTCTAATTTTTTCGCACGATCCATTCTAATTCATTTGCACGATCCATTCTAATTCAATCATACAATCCATTCTAATTCTTTTGTACGAATGTATCCATTCTAATTCCTTCATACGATCCATTCTAATTCCTTCGTACGATCCATTCTATTTCATTCGTATGATCCATTCTAATTCCTTCCTACGATCCATTCTAATTCATTCCCATGAATGTATCCATTCTAATTCATACGTACGATCCATTCTAATTCATTTATACGATCCAATCTAATTCATTCATATGATCCATTCTAATTCATTCGTACGAATGTATCCATTCTAATTCATTCGTATGATCTATTCTAATTCATTCGCACAATCTATTCTAATTTATTCGTACGATCCATTCTAATTCATTAGCACGATCCATTCTAATTCATTTGTACGATCCATTCTATTTCATTCGTACGATCCATTCTTACTCATTCGTACGATCCATTCTAATTCATTCGTACGAATGTATGCATTCTAATTCATTCGTACAATCCATTCTAAGTCATTCGAACGATCCATTCTAAATCATTCATACGATCCAATCTAATTCATTCATACGATACATTCCAATTCATTCGCACGAATGTATCCATTCTAATTCATTCGTATGATCCATTCTAATTCATTCGCATAATCAATTCTAATTCATTCGTACGATCCATTCTAATTCATTAGCACGATCCATTCTAATTCATTCGTACGATCCATTCTATTTCATTCGTACGATCCATTCTTACTCATTTGTACGATCCATTCTAATTCATTCGCACGAATGTATCCATTCTAATTCTTTCGTACAATCCATTCTAATTCATTCGCACGATCCATTCTAATTCATTCATACGATCCATTCTAATTCATTTGTACGATCCGTTCTAATTCATTCGCACGATCCATTCTAATTCATTCATACGATCCATTCTAATTCATTCATACCATCCATTCTAATTCTTTCGCATGAATGTATCTATTCTAATTCATTCGTATGAACCACCCTAATTCCTTCGTATGGTCCATTCTAATTCATTCGAACAAATGTATCCATTCTAATTCATTCGTACGATCCATTCGAATTCATTCATACGATCCATTTTAATTTATTCCTACGATCCATTCTAATTCATTCCTACGATCAATTCTAATTCATTCGCACGATCCTTTCTAATTCATTCGTACGATCCATTCGAATTCATTCATACGATCCATTCTAATTCAATCGTACGATCCATTCTAATTCATTCGCACGATCCATTCTAATTCATTCGTACGATCCATTCAAATTCATTCAAATGATCCATTCAAATTCATTCATACGATCCATTCTAATTCATTCGCACGAATGTATCCATTCTAATTTATTCGTACGATACATTCTAATTCATTCGCACGATCCAATCTAATTCATTCACACGATCCATTCTAATTCATTCGTACGGTCCATTCTAATTCATTCGTACGATCCATTCTATGAATGAATTAGAATTAGAATGGATACATTCTATTTTATTCGTACGATCCATTCTAATTCATTCGCACGAATGTATCCATTCTAATTCATTCGTATGATCCATTCGAATTCATTCATACGATCCATTCTAATTCATTCATAGTATCCATTCTAATTCATTGATACGATCCATTCTAATTCATTCGCACGAATGTATTCATTCGCACGAATGTATTCATTCGCACGAATGTATTCATTCGCACAATCTATTCTAATTCATTCGTACGATCCATTCTAATTCATTAGCACGATCCATTCTAATTCATTCGTACGATCCATTCTATTTCATTCGTACGATCCATTCTTACTTATTCGTACGATCCATTCTAATTCATTCGCACGAATATATCCATTCTAATTCATTCGTACGATCCATTCTAATTCATTCGCACAATCTATTCTAATTCATTCGTACGATCCATTCTAATTCATTCGCACGATCCATTCTAATTCATTTGCACGATCCATTCTAATTCATTCATACAATCCATTCTAATTCTTTTGCACGAATGTATCCATTCTAATTCATTCGTACGATCCATTCTAATTCCTTCGTAGGATCCATTCTAATTACTTCGTACGATCCATTCTAATTTCTTCGTACGATCCATTCTATTTCATTTATATGATCCATTCTAATTCCTTCGTACTATGATCCATTCTAATTCATTCGTACGATCCATTCTAATTCATTAGCACGATCCATTCTAATTCATTCGTACGATCCATTCTAATTCATTAGCACGATCCATTCTAATTCTTTCGTACGATCCATTCTATTTCATTCGTACGATCCATTCTTACTCATTCGTACGATTCATTCTAATTCATTCGCACGAATGTATCCATTCTAATTCATTCGTACGATCCATTCTAATTCATTCGCACGATCCATTCTAATTCATTCATACGATCCATCCTAATTCATTCATACGATCCATTCTAATTCATTCGTACGATCCATTCTAATTCATTCGTACGATCCATTCTAATTCACTCATACGATCCATTCTAATTCATTCGTACGATCCATTCTAATTCACTCACAATCTATTCTAATTCATTCGTACGATCCATTCTAATTCATTAGCACGATCCATTCTAATTCATTCGTACAATCCATTCTATTTCATTCGTACGATCCATTCTTACTCAATCGTACGATCCATTCTAATTCATTCGCACGATCAATTCAAATTCATTCATACGATCCATTCTATTTCATTCTTACGATCCATTCTTACTCATTCGTACGATCCATTCTAATTCATTCACACGATCCATTGTAATTCATTCGTACGATCTATTCTAATTCATTCGTACGATCCATTCTAATTCATTCTCACGATCCATTCTAATTCATTCATACGATCCAGTCTAATTCATTCATACGATCCATTCTAAGTCATTCGCACGAATGTATCCATTCTAATTCATTCGCACGATCCATTCTAATTCATTCGCACAATCCATTCTAATTCATTTGTACGATCCATTCTAATTCATTCGCACGATCCATTCTAATTCATTTGCACGATCCATTCTAATTCATTCATATAATCCATTCTAATTCTTTTGCATGAATGTATCCATTCTAATTCATTCATACGATCCATTCTAATTCCTTCGTACGATCCATTCTAATTCCTTCGTACGATCCATTCTAATTCATTCGCACGATCCATTCTAATTCATTCATACAATCCATTCTAATTCTTTTGCACGAATGTATCCATTCTAATTCATTCGTACGATCCATTCTAATTCCTTTGTACGATCCATTCTAATTCCTTCGTACGATCCATTCTATTTCATTCGTATGATCCATTTTAATACCTTCGTACGATCCATTCTAATTCATACAATCCATTCTATTTCATTCATACGATCCAGTCTAATTCATTCGCACGATCCATTCTAATTCATTCACACGAGCCATTCTAATACATTCGTACGATCCATTCTAATTCATTCGAACGATCCATTCAAATACATTCATACGATCCATTCTAATTCATTCATACGATCCATTCTAATTCATTCGCACGAATGTATCCATTCTATTTCATTCGTATGATCCATTCTAATTTATTCGCATAATCTATTCTAATTCATTCGTACGATCTATTCTAATTTATTCGCACGATCCATTCTAATTCATTTGCACGATCCATTCTAATTCATTCATACAATCCATTCTAATTCTTTTGCACGAATGTATCCATTCTAATTCCTTCGTACGATCCATTCTATTTCATTCGTATGATCCATTCTAATTCCTTCCTACGATCCATTCTAATTCATTCCCATGAATGTATACATTCTAATTCATACGTACGATCCATTCTAATTCATTCATACGATCCAATCTAATTCATTCATATGATCCATTCTAATTCATTCGTATGAATGTATCCATTCTAATTCATTCGTATGATCTATTCTAATTCATTCGCACAATCTATTCTAATTCATTCGTACGATCCATTCTAATTCATTAGCACGATCCATTCTAATTCATTTGTACGATCCATTCTATTTCATTCGTACGATCCCTTCTTACTCATTCGTACCATCCATTCTAATTCATTCGTACGAATGTATGCATTCTAATTCATTCGTACGATCCATTCTAAGTCATTCGAACGATCCATTCTAAATCATTCATACGATCCAATCTAATTCATTTATACGATCCATTCCAATTCATTCGCACGAATGTATCCATTCTAATTCATTCGTATGATCCATTCTAATTCATTCGCATAATCAATTCTAATTCATTCGTACGATCCATTCTAATTCATTAGCACGATCCATTCTAATTCATTTGTACGATCCATTCTAATTCATTCGCACGAATGTATCCATTCTAATTCCTTCGTACAATCCATTCTAATTCATTCGCACGATCCATTCTAATTCATTCGCACGATCCATTCTAATTCATTTGTACAATCCATTCTAATTCATTCGCACGATCCATTCTAATTCATTCATACGATCCATTCTAATTCATTTGTACGATCCGTTCTAATTCATTCGCACGATCCATTCTAATTCATTCGTACGATCCATTCTAATTCATTAATACGATCCATTCTAATTCATTTGTACGATCCATTCTAATTCATTCGCACGAATGTATCCATTCTAATTCCTTCGTACAATCCATTCTAATTCATTCGCACGATCCATTCTAATTCATTCATACGATCCATTCTAATTCATTTGTATGATCCGTTCTAATTCATTCGCACGATCCATTCTAATTTATTCATACGATCCATTCTAATTCATTCATACAATCCAATCTAATTCTTTCGCACGAATGTATCCATTCTAATTCATTCGTATGAACCACCCTAATTCCTTCGTATGATCCATTCTAATTCATTCGCACAAATGTATCCATTCTAATTCATTCGTACGATCCATTCGAATTCATTCATACGATCCATTATAATTCATTCCTATGATCCATTCTAATTCATTCCTACGATCCATTCTAATTCATTCGCACGATCCATTCTAATTCATTCGTACGATCCATTCAAATTCATTCATACGATCCATTCTAATTCATTCGTACGATCCATTCTAATTCATTCGTATGATCCATTCTAATTCATTCATACGATCCATTCTAATTCATTCATACGATCCATTCTAATTCATTCGCATGAATGTATCCATTCTAATTTATTCGTACGATACATTCTAATTCATTCGCACGATCCAATCTAATTCATTCACACGATCCATTCTAATTCATTCGTACGATCCATTCTAATTCATTCGTACGGTCCATTCTAATTCCTTCGTACGATCCATTCTATGAATGAATTAGAATTAGAATGGATACATTCTATTTCATTCGTACGATCCATTCTAATTCATTCGCACGAATGTATCCATTCTAACTCATTCGTACGATCCATTCGAATTCATTCATACGATCCATTCTAATTCATTCATAGTATCCATTCTAATTCATTCATACGATCCATTCTAATTCATTCGCACGAATGTATTCATTCACACGAATGTATTCATTCACACAATCTATTCTAATTCATTCGTACGATCCATTCTAATTCATTAGCACGATCCATTCTAATTCATTCGTACGATCCATTCTAATTCATTCGTACGATCCGTTCTTACTTATTCGTACGATCCATTCTAATTCATTCGCACGAATGTATCCATTCTAATTCATTCGTACGATCCATTCTAATTCATTCTCACGATCCATTCTAATTCATTCATACGATCCATTCTAATTCATTCGTACGATCCATTCTAATTTATTCGCACAATCTATTCTAATTCATTCGTACGATCCATTCTAATTCATTAGCACGATCCATTCTAATTCATTCGTACGATCTATTCTATTTCATTCGTACGATCAATTCTTACTCATTCGTACGATCTATTCTAATTAATTCGCACGAATGTATCCATTCTAATTCATTCGTACGATCCATTCTAATTCATTCACACGATCCATTCTAATTCATTCATACGATCCTTTCTAATTCATTCGTACGATCCATTCTAATTCATTCGCACGATCCATTCTAATTCATTCATACGATCCATTCTAATTAATTCATACAATCCATTCTAATTCTTTCGCATGAATGTATCCATTCTAATTTATTCGTACGATCCACCTTAATTCCTTCGTATGATCCATTCTAATTCATTCGCACGAATGTATCCATTCTAATTCATTCGCACGATCCATTCGAATTCATTCATACGATCTATTCTAATTCATTCATACGATCCATTCTAATTCATTCGCACGAATGTATCCATTCTAATTCATTCGTACGATCCATTCTAATTCATTCGCACAATCTATTCTAAGTCATTCGTACGATCCATTCAAATTCATTCGCACGATCCATTCTAATTCATTTGCACGATCCATTCTAATTCATTCATACAATCCATTCTAATTCTTTCGCATGAATGTATCCATTCTAATTCATTCGTACGATCCATTCTAATTCATTCGAACAATCTATTCCAATTCATTCGTACGATCCATTCGAATTCATTCATACGATCCATTCTAATTCATTCGTATGATCCATTCTAATTCCTTCGCACGATCGATTCTAATTCATTCCCATGAATGTATCCATTCTATAGAATGGATCGTACGAATGAATTAGAATAGATACTATGAATGGATTATAATGGATCGTGCGAATGAATTAGAATGGATCGTACGAATGAATTAGAATGGATACATTCGTGTGAATGGATTAGAATGGATCGTACGAATGAGTAATAATGGATCGTACGAAAGAAAAAGAATGGATCATACGAATGAATTAGAATGGATCGTGCTAATGAATTAGAATGGATCGTACGAATGAATTAGAATGGATTGTGCGAATGATGAATTAGAATGGATCATGCGAATGAATTAGATTGGATCTTGCGAATGAATTAGAATCTATTGTACGAATGAATTAGAATGGATACATTCGTGCGAATGAATTAGAATGGATCGTATGAATGAATTAGATTGGATCGTATGAATGAATTAGAATGGATCGTATGAATGAATTAGAACTGATCGCACGAATGTATTAGAATGAACTAGAATAGATCCCTTCTAATTCCTTTGTACGATCCATTCTAATTCATTCCCATGAATGTATCCATTATAATTCATACGTACGATCCATTCTAATTCATTCATAACGTACGATCCATTCTAATTCCTTCGTACGATCCATTCTATTTTGTTCATATGATCCATTCTAATTCCTTCGTACGATCCATTCTAATTCCTTCGTACGATCCATTCTATTTCATTCGTATGATCCATTCTAATTCCTTCGTACGATCCATTCTAATTCATTCCCATGAACGTATCCATTCTAATTCATACGTACGATCCATTCTAATTCATTCATATGATCCAATCTAATTCTTCATACGATACATTCTAATTTATTCGTACGAATGTATCCATTCTAGTTCATTCGTATGATCTATTCTAATTCATTCGCACAATCTATTCTAATTCATTCGTACGATCCATTCTAACTCATTAGCACGATCCATTCTAATTCATTCGTACGATCCATTCTATTTTATTCGTATGATCCATTCTCACTCATTCGTACGATCCATTCTAATTCATTCGCACGAATGTATGCATTCTAATTCATTCGTACGATCCATTCTAAGTCATTCGAATAATCCATTCTAATTCATTCATACGATCCAATCTAATTCATTCATACGATCCATTCCAATTCATTCGCACGAATTTATCCATTTTAATTCATTGGTATGATCCATTCTAATTCATTCGCATAATCTATTCTAATTCATTCGTACGATCCATTCTAATTCATTAGCACGATCCATTCTAATTCATTCGTACGATCCATTCTATTTCATTCGTACGATCCATTCTTACTCATTCGTACGATACATTCTAATTCATTCGCACGAATGTATCCATTCTAATTCTTTCGTACGATCCATTCTAATTCATTCGCACGATCCATTCTAATTCATTCATACGATCTATTCTAATTCATTTGTACGATCCATTCTAATTCATTCGCACGATCCATTCTAATTCATTCATACGATCCATTCTAATTGATTCATACAATCCATTCTAATTCTTTCGCACGAATGTATCCATTCTAATTCATTCGTATGAACCACCCTAATTCCTTCGTATGATCCATTCCAATTCATTCACACAAATGTATCCATTCTAATTCATTCGTACGATCCATTCGAATTCATTCATACGATCCATTCTAATTCATTCCTACGATCCATTCTAATTCATTCCTACGATCCATTCTAATTCATTCGCACGATCCATTCTAATTCATTCGTACGATCCATTCGAATCCATTCATACGATCCATTCTAATTCATTCGTACGATCCATTCTAATTCATTCGCACGATCCATTCTAATTCATTCGTACGATCCATTCGAATTCATTCATACGATCCATTCTAATTTATTCATACAATCCATTCTAATTCATTCGCACGAATGTATCCATTCTAATTTATTCGTACGATCCATTCTAATTCATTCGCACGATCCAATCTAATTCATTCACACGATCCATTCTAATTAATTCGTACGATCCATTCTAATTCATTCGTACGGTCCATTCTAATTCCTTCGTACGATCCATTCTATGAATGAATTAGAATTAGAATGGATACATTCTATTTCATTCGTACGATCCATTCTAATTCATTCGCACAAATGTATCCATTCTAATTCATTCGTACGATCCATTCGAATTCATTCATACGATCCATTCTCATTCATTCATACTACCCATTCTAATTCATTCATACGATCCATTCTAATTCATTCGCACAAATGTATTCATTCGCACGAATATATTCATTCGCACAATCTATTCTAATTCATTTGTACGATCCATTCTAATTCATTAGCACGATCCATTCTAATTCATTCGTACGATCCATTCTATTTCATTCGTACGATCCATTCTTACTTATTCGTACGATCCATTCTAACTCATTCCCACGAATGTATCCATTCTAATTCATTCGTACGATCCATTCTAATTCATTCGCACGATCCATTCTAATTCATTCGTACGATCCATTCTAATTCATTCGCACAATCAATTCTAATTCATTCGTACGATCCATTCTAATTCATTAGCATGATCCATTCTAATTCATTCGCACGATCCATTCTAATTCATTCATACGATCCATTCTAATTAATTCATACAATCCATTCTAATTCTTTCGCACGAATGTATCCATTCTAATTCATTCGTACGATCCAACCTAATTCCTTCGTATGATCCATTCTAATTCATTCGTACGAATGTATCCTTTCTAATTAATTCGCACGATCCATTCGAATTCATTCATACGATCCATTCTAATTCATTCGCACGAATGTATCCATTCTAATTCATTCGTACGATCCATTCTAATTCATTCGCACAATATATTCTAAGTCATTCGAACGATCCATTCTAATTCATTCGCACGATCCATTCTAATTCATTTGCACGATCCATTCTAATTCATTCATACAATCCATTCTAATTCTTTCGCACGAATGTATCCATTCTAATTCATTCGTACGATCCATTCTAATTCATTCGAACAATCTATTCTAATTCATTCGTACGATCCATTCGAATTCATTCATACGATCCATTCTAATTCATTTGTATGATCCATTCTAATTCCTTCGCACGATCGATTCTAATTCATTCCCATGAATGTATCCATTCTATAGAATGGATCGTACGAATGAATTAGAATAGATAGTATGAATGGATTATAATGGATCGTGCGAATGAATTAGAATGGATCGTATGAATGAATTAGAATGGATACATTCGTGCGAATGGATTAGAATGGATCGTACGAATGAGTAAGAATGGGTCGTACGAAAGAAATAGAATGGATCATACGAATGAATTAGAATGGATCGTGCTAATGAATTAGAATGGATCGTACGAATGAATTAGAATGGATTGTGCGAATGATGAATTAGAATGGATCGTGCGAATGAATTAGATTGGATCATGCGAATGAACTAGAATCGATTGTACGAATGAATTAGAATGGATACATTTGTGCGAATGAATTAGAATGGATCGTATGAATGAATTAGATTGGATCGTATGAATGAATTAGAATGGATCGTATGAATGAATTAGAATGGATCATACGAATGAATTAGAATGGATCCCTTCTAAATCCTTCATACGATCCATTCTAATTCATTCCCATCAATGTATCCATTCAAATTCATACGTACGATCCATTCTAATTCATTCATAACGTATGATCCATTCTAATTCCTTCGTACGATCCATTCTATTTTGTTCGTATGATCTATTCTAATTCCTTCGTACGATCCATTCTAGATCATTCCCATGAATGTATCCATTCTAATTCATACATACAATCCATTCTAATTCATTCATAAGATCCAATCTAATTCATTCATACGATCCATTCTAATTCATTCGCACGAATGTATCCATTCTAATTCATTTGTAAGATCCATTCTAATTCATTCGCACAATCTATTCTAATTCATTCGTACGAGCCACTCTAATTCATTAGCACGATCCATTCTAATTCATTCGTACGATCCATTCTATTTCATTCGTACGATCCATTCTTACTCATTCGTACGATCCATTCTAATTCTTTCGCAGGAATGTATCCATTCTAATTCATTTTTACGATCCATTCTAATTCATTCGTACGATCCATTCTAATTCATTCATACGATCCATTCTAATTCATTCGTACGATCCATTCTAATTCATTCGCACGATCCATTCTATTTCATTCGTATGACCCATTCTAATTCCTTCATACGATCCATTCTAGTTCATTCCCATGAATGTATCCATTCTAATTCATATGTATGATCCATTCTAATTCCTTCATACGATCCATTCTAATTCATTCATATGATCCATTCTAATTCATTCGCACGAATGTATCCATTCTAATTCATTCGTACGATCCATTTCGATCCAATCTAATTCATTCATACGATCCATTCTAATTCATTCGCACGAATGTATCCATTCTAATTCATTCCATTCGTGCGAATGAATTAGAAAGGATCATACAAATGAATCGTGCGAATGAATTAGAAAGGATTGTGCGAATGAATTAGAATGAATCGTATGAATAAATCGTGCAAATGAATTAGAATGGATCGTACGAATGAATTAGAATGGATTCATTCCCATGGATACATTCGTGCGAATGAATTAGAATGGATCGTATGAATGAATTAGATTGGATCGTATGAATAAATTAGAATGGATCGTACGTATGAATTAGAATGGATACATTCGTGCGAATGAATTAGAATGGATCATACAACGGAATTAGGGTGGATCGTACGAATGAATTAGAATGGATACATTCGTGCAAAAGAATTAGAATGGATTGTATGAATGAATTAGAATGGATCGTATGAATGAATTATAATGGATCGTGCGAATGAATTAGAATAGAATGGATCCATTCTAATTCATTCTTACTATCCATTCTAATTCCTTCGTATGATCCATTCTAATTCATTAGCACGAATGTATCCATTCTAATTCATTCGTACGATCCATTCTATTTCATTCGTACGATCCATTCTTACTCATTAGCACAATCCATTCTAATTCATTCGCACGATCCATTCTAATTCATTCATACGATCCATTCTAATTCATTCATACAATCCATTCTAATTCTTTTGAACGAATGTATCCATTCTAATTCATTCGTACGATCCACCCTAATTCCTTCGTATGATCCATTCTAATTCATTCACATGAATGTTTCCATTCAAATTCAATCGTACGATCCATTCGAATTCATTCATACGATCCATTCTAATTCATTCATACGTTCCATTCTAATTCATTCGCACGAATGTATCCATTCTAATTCATTCATACGATCCAATCTAATTCAGTCGCACGATCCAATCTAATTCATTCGCACGATCCATTCTAATTCGTTCGTACGATCCATTTTATTTCATTCGTACGATCCATTCTTACTCATTCGTACGATCCATTCTAATTCATTCGCACGAATGTATCCTTATTCGCACGATCCATTTCTAAATCATTTCATACGATCCATTCTATTTCTTTCGTACGATCCATTCTTACTCATTCGTACAATCTATTCTAATTCATTCGCATGATCCAATCTAATTCATTCGCACGATCCATTCTAATTCATTCGTATGATCCATTCTATTTCATTCGTACGATCCATTCTTACTCATTCGTACGATCCATTCTAATTCATTCGCACGAATGTATCCATTCTAATTCATTCGTACGATCCATTCATTCGTACGATCCATTCTAATTCATTCGTACGATCCATTCTAATTCATTCGCACGATCCATTCTAATTCATTCATACGATCCATTCTAATTCATTCGTACGATCCATTCTAATTCATTCGCGTGATCCATTCTAATTCATTCGTAATTCGTTCGCACGATCATTTAGGAGTTTACGTTGCGGCCTCAGTCTTTGTATTTGGTTGAATACAAAGGTGCACCTTTGAATGAATTAGAATGGATCACACAGGGTCTCCCCACGATCAACTAACGTTCAAAGGTGCACCTTTGTATTCAATCAAATACAAAGTCTGAGGCCGCAACCTAAACACCTGAATGATCGTGCGAATGAATTACAAATGAATTAGAATAGATTGTGCGAATGAATTAGAATGGATCGTTCGAATGAATTAGAATGGATCGTACGAATGAATTAGAATGGATCGTATGAATGAATTAGAATGGATCGTGCGAATGAATTAGAATGGATACATTCGTGCGAATGAATTATAATGGAATGTACGAATGAGTAAGAATGGATCGTATGAATGAAATAGAATGGATCGTACGAATGAATTAGAATGGATCGTGCTAATGAATTAGAATGGATCGTACGAATGAATTAGAATAGATCGTGCGAATGAATTAGAATGGATCGTACGAATGAATTAGAATGGATACATTCGTGCGAATGAATTAGAATGGATCGTATGAATGAATTAGAATGGATCGTATGAATGAATTCGAATAGATCGTACAAATGAATTAGAATGGATACATTCGTGCGAATGAATTAGAATGGATCATACGAAGGAATTAGGGTGGATCGTACGAATGAATTAGAATGGATACATTCGTGCGAAAGAATTAGAATGGATTGTATGAATGAATTAGAATGGATCGTATGAATGAATTAGAATGGATCGTGCGAATGAATTAGAATGGATTGTGCTAATGAGTAAGAATGGATCGTACGAATGAAATAAAATGGATCGTACGAATGAATTAGAATGGATAGTGCTAATGAATTAGAATGGATCGTACGAATGAATTATAATAGATTGTGCGAATGAATTAGAATGGATCGTGCGAATAAATTAGAATGGATACATTCATTTTTTTTTTTTTTTTTTTGAAGGGTAAAAAACTAATCTATTACTGGAAAATAAAGGCAGTTACAGGACACGGCTTGTCTCTGAGTGAGCAAGCAGACCACACGACCTAATAGGCCACAGCAATAAGAAAACCCTATCTCATCGCCCGGAGAGCAGACCAACATGGTAGCCCCCGGACTTGAGGCAATACCCAACACTCATCTAAGACTATCACAATAGCACAATGAACCAGAATCCTGACTTCACTAACTGGCCCCCCTGCTCCTCGTAACCCTATCAGACTGACCCTTAGGCCAGGATTCTTTAGCTCGGGCCTGAAACTCTGGATTCGGCATGGTAAGGATAGTGGGGCAGTTGGCAAGATGAGGAGGCAATTTCTTGTATTGATCAAAAGAATGATCAACGCCTGCCTGCTCCACTCGATCTGGAGCCTCCCCATCCTGAGCAAGATCCTGAAAAACCCCTGAAGCCGGTTCTTCAGATAGCCCCGCCGTATCCTGCCATAAACGAGCCCTCAATACCTGCTTCCGACGAGATCGTTGAAGAGTAGGAATAGTTACGCTGGGACTTCCTTCTCGTTGGCTTCGTCAACCAGGATGCTTCTTAGCACCTCCAACTACGACCCCACTCCCACTAGCGAGAGCTAACACACTCGGTCTCTCCTCCTCACTAGCTGAACTCTCTGCTTGGACAACAACCCCTTCATTCTCTAGCGTAATATTGCCTGCAATCACTGCAATCTCTGGTGTAACATTATCAGTCGCTAGCGTAACAACAGATTCTGCCATTGTTACGCTACCAATAAAAGCACCAGCAGGTGATGTAACACCAGCATCTGCAATGTCTTCAGCAACTGCAGCAGTCTCTAATTGAGTAACAATGACATCGTCTGTTGCAGCAGATATTGAAACAGCAGCACCCACTGCTCGTGTAACGTTGGTCTCTTCCTCCTTTTTACCACCAGCAATGCCTCCGCCACCAGTCTCTGTTACAGTAACATCAACCCCACCAACATCCGCTGTTACAGCAGCATCAGCCCCACCATTTGCTTCTGTTACAGCATCATCTGCCTGTGTAACATCAGCTTTCCTGGTTTCAGCATCAGCCTTTCCAGATTCCTGCGTAACATCAGTCATAGCAGCACTTTCCCCTATCCCCACTACACCATCTACAACATAAGCTACTGCATCTACTACACCATCAACTCCTTCACCAGCTACAAGAGCTGAAAATCGGGAACTCGTAGGCAAATTCGTTGCCGTCGAGGGAGGCATCCTTGGCTTAGTTGGAGCCCCACCAATGACATGCCATCCTTCATCTATCACAGCCTTACCTTTGGAGGAGAAAGGAGTACTCCCATGGGGAGTTTTCCTTGCATTCAGAGTGCCTGTAGGCACTAATGGCTGCCAAGATTTAGCCTGCTGTGTTCGGACCATCTTCGGATGCTTGGTACAACGGTCCCCACTATGATCGAAAGTTTTGCATGGCTTGCACCTCGTAGGTATCCAGTCAAACTTCACCGGCTGCCAAGAAAGAAACTCCCCCTTATCATTCATGCGAATGAATTAGAATGGTTTGTATGAATGAATTAGAATGGATCGTATGAATGAATTCGAATGGATCGTACGAATGAATTAGAATGGATACATTCGTGCGAATGAATTAGAATGGATCATACGAAGGAATTAGGGTGGATCGTACGAATGAATTAGAATGGATACATTAGTGCAAAAGAATTAGAATGGATTGTATGAATGAATTAGAATGGATCGTATGGATGAATTAGAATGGATCGTGCAAATAAATTAGAATGGATCGTACGAATGAATTAGAATGGATCATATGAATGAATTAGAATGGATCGTGCGAATGAATTAGAATGGATCATACGAATGAATTAGAATGGATACATTCGTGCGAATGAATTAGAATGGATCGTACGAATGAGTAAGAATGGATCGCACGAATGAAAAAGAATGGACTGTACGAATGAATTATAATGGATCGTGCTAATGAATTAGAATAGATCGTACGAATGAATTAGAATAAATTGTGCGAATGAATTAGAATGGATCGTACGAATGAGTTAGAATGGATACATTCGTGCGAATGAATTAGAATGGATCGTACGAATGAGTAAGAATGAAATAGAATGGATCGTACGAATGAATTAGAATGAATCGTGCTTATGAATTAGAATGGATCGTACGAATGAATTAGAATAGATTGTGTGAATGAATTAGAATGGATCGTACGAATGAATTAGAATGGATACATTCGTGCGAATGAATTAGAATGGATCGTATGAATGAATTAGATTGGATCATATGAATGAATTAGAATGGATCGTACGTATGAATTAGAATGGATACATTCATGGGAATGAAAGGGCCCCCGGTGTGAAATTTTTGGCTAGTCGGATTTTGGCCTGGAAGCCGCACAACCCACGTTTTTCCTTGGAACGATGGCTGTGCAATGGGTTTCGGGTGAAAATGCGACCAGTCAAAAGTTTCATACCGGAGGCACTTTTGTCTTTTTCTATTTTTAAAGGCCCCCGTTATGAAAATTTGGGCCGGTTAAATTTTGGCTCCAAACCTACACCACCCTTGTTTTGCCTCGGGACGATATATAGGGCGCGGGTATCGGTCGAAAATGCGACCAGCTTAGTTGCATACCGATGGCTTTTTTGTTTTTTTTCCATTTTAAGGTCCCCTAGTATGAAATATTCCGCCGATTGAATTTTGGCCCAAAACCAGTGTCACCCTCGTTTTGCCTCGAGAAGGTGAATATGGCGTGGGTTTCGAGCAAAAATATGTGATCGATTGAATGTTTCATTCCCGGGGTATTTTCACCTTTTTTCCTTTTTAAAGGTCCCCTTGGTATGAAACTTTCGGTTGGTCGAATTTTAGCCCGAAACCCGTGCTTGTTTTGCCTCGGGACGGTGGATATGGCATGGGTTTAGAAAGAAATTGGGACTGACGGAAAGTTTTATACATCGGACATTTTCATCTTTTTTCCTTTTTAAAGGCCCCCCTAAAATGAAACTTTTGACCGGTCGAATTTTGGCCCAAAACTCCAACCCCTCTCATTTTACCTCAAGACGGTGGATATGGTGTGAGTTCCAGTCAAAATTATGATCGACCGAAAGTTTCATTCCTAAGGCATTTTCATCCTTTTTCCTTTTAAAAGGCCCTCCGGTATGAAATTTTTGGCCAATCGAATTTTGGCTTGAAACTTGTGTTACCGAAGTTTTGCCTCGAGACAATGGATATGGCACGGTTCGGAGGAAAATGCGATCGTTCAAAAATTTCATATCGGTTCATTTTAATCTTTTTTTATTTTAAAAGCCTCCGCTATGAAACTTTTGGCCGGTTGAATTTTGGCCCGAAACCCACACCACCCTCGTTTTGCCTCAGGATAGTGGAAATGATGAGGGTTTCGGACGAAATTGCGATCGACCAAACGTTTCATACCGGGGGCATTTTCATTTTTTTCTCAGTTTAAAGGGCCCCTCGGTGTGAAACTTTCGATTGGTCAAATTTTATCCCAAAACATGTGCCACCCTCATTTTGCCTCAGAACGATGGATATGGTGCGGGTTTTAGGCGAATATGTGACCGACTGAATGTTTCATACAGGGGACATTTTTGTCTTCTTCCTTTTAAAAGGCTCTTCAACCCATCAAATTTTGGCCCATAATACACGCCACCCTTGTTTTGCCTCAGGATGTTGGATATTGCACGGGTTTCAGGCAAAATTACAATCAGTCGAAAGTTTCAATACATGTTGCATTTTTTTATGTTTTTTCCATTTAAGCCCCCCCCCCCCCCCCGGTACCCAGATTAAAGCTTTTGGCCGGTTGAATTTTGGCCCGAAACCTATGACACCCTCGTTTTGCCTCGGGACGATAGCTATGATGCGGGTTTCAAGCGAAAACGCGATCGGTCGAAAGTTTCATACCAGTGGTATTTTAGTCTTTTCCCTTTTTTAGAGATACCATGGTATGAAACTTCGGGCTTGGTGAATTTTGGTATGAAGCCCACGTCACCCTTGTTTTGCCTTGGGATAGTATATATGGGTTTAGTTGAAAATACGACAGGCTTAAAGTTTCATATCGGGGGTATTTTTGGCTTTTTTATATTTTAAAAATCTCATAGTATGAAACTTGATGTAGGCGCACGTCTTCGAATGGCTGTTGATGAAGGCGGTGTAATCTTTTTTATATTTTCTATGTAAAGGGATAACTAGTGATACGGAATCACCGAGAGAAGAAAAGGCGGAGGGATAAGAACCATGACAGAGAAGAAGAGATTAGAAGCTTAGATGAGAGGGGACCTGAAATCCATCAGGAAACAAGATAGGAGACTCAAATCCATCGTTACAATGGGGGTCTTTAAATAGGCTAAAAAAAATAAAATGGCAACAAATTTAAAACGCGATAATTATCCTAACTTGCCTAAAAAAAATCTCAAATCTTAAAACATTCTGAAAGATATCATAAGATATATCTTGCCTTATCCAACCATGGCAGACTAGGATGAGCCTTCGGGTGGGCCAACGGGCTTGGGCCCAAGTCGCATCACATCATTTGCTTCCGCTACGAAGAACTCGCCCTCGAGTTCATACGGTAAGGCACACTCAGCATTGAGGCATCCGTCAATGTGGTATCGTCGTGTCGTCTGGAGCTGATGGTAGAGGCCCAACAAATGATGTCTCACTACACCGAAGTAATCTTCGGAGTCCCACGAGAAGGTATCACTATCATCGATTGGGAACCACACGTTAAAGCGGTACTGGTGTAGACGACAGAACCAAATAGTAATATCAGATCGTTGCGGTAGCTCATACATCAACTCACTTGAATGAAGGTAGAGCCGAACAAATACTGTAGGCACTAGTAATCAGTCTAGCCCAAGAAAATCAATCTACTGAGGCTCGGCTAGGGAGACCACCTTGAAAGAATCCGCAGTAGGTGGTACCATGGCAGGCGGCGGAAGATCATCTGGAGGAGGGAGCTCTTCTATTGGTGGTGGTACTGGAGGTAATGGATCTACCAGAGATATAACTGGAGGAAGCTCTGTCGATGGTGGAGGCTCTACTAGAGGTGGAGACCCATCTGAGGAGGCCGCTAGAGGTGAGGTCATTTGTTGTAGCTCTAATTCGTCTTGCAAGCTACATCATAGGCTTCGTCCATATCCCTCCAAGATCTAGATGAAAATTAGCCTTTTAAGTCAGAGCGGAACCTTCTAGTGTATTGTTCCACTGCCATGAGATCTTTCTCTGAAAACCATAGTGGATCATGCGTCGATAGAATACTGAAGTGTAGACAGAGTTGTTTCCTTGATGACAACAAACTAACATTTGCATCTTGACGTGCCAGGGGTAAAAATGTAAATCTATAATTATTGATTCACTGAAAAATTATGTGGATAGTATAGATGCATAGAGCACGAAAAACCCTTTGATTTGGGAGGTCGTACGTCTAAATCGGATAAGAAACGAAAAAGATATGCCCAATTGAAGTTGACGGGTCTGTTTGGCTTATTGGGTTGGATCCGAAATGCAAGTCGGGTCTGACACTTAAAATGATGGAATCTGTCCTTCAAACAACAAAAATTTGTTGTGTTTAGTGGCCTTTGGATGGGTATCAAGGGTGTAGGTGAGGGGTAAGTGGACAATGGAAGAGGATTAAAGGGGCTATGGCTTAGGGTTTGTTTGTAATATTGTCTGCAAATAAGGAAGAAGGAAAAGGGGGCGGCGTCGAATGGAGATTCATGAAGGCGGTGTATTCTTTTTTATATTTTCTTTGTAAAGGGATAACTAGTGATACGGAATCACCGAGAGAGGAAAGGGTGGAGTGATAAGAATCGTGACACAGAAGAAAAGATTATAAACTTAGATAAGAGAGGACCTAAAATCTATCAGGAAATAAGTATGAGACTCAAATCCATGAGCCAACGAAGGCATCCGCCATTAATTTCATTCATCATAATCTGTTCTTTCAATAGTTACAGTGGGGGCCTTTAAATAAGCTAAATGAAAAGATAAAATGACAATAATTTAAAACCCAATAATTATCCTAACTTGACTAAAAGTAAAAATCTCAAATCTTAAAAGGTTTTGAAAGATATCATAAGACTTATCCAACCATGGCAAGCTAGGATGGGCCTTCGGGTGGGCTAACAGGCTTGGGCCCAAGTCGGATTACATCAAACCTTTGGACCGATCGAATTTTGGCCCGAAACCAGTACCATCGTTGTTTTGCCTCGGGATGGTGGATATGGTGTGAGTTTTAGGCAAAAATTCGACCGGTCAAATGTTTTATACTGGAGGCATTTTCATCTTTTTTCTTTTTTAAAGGCCCCCCCGGTAAGAAACTTAGGGCTGGTCGAATTTTGGTCTAAACCCCGTGTCATCCTCGTTTTGTTTTGGGACGATATATATGGTGCAAGTTTCAGTCGAAAATGCTATCGACTTTAAGTTTCATAACCAGGGCATTTTTGACTTTTTTGTAATTTAAAGGCCCTTGGTATGAAACTTTTGGCCGATCGAATTTTGGCCCGAAACCCTCACCACCCTCATTTTGTCTCATGACAGTAGGTATGGCACAGGTTTTAGTGGAAATTGTGACTGGTCAAAAGTTTCATACTTGGGGTATTTCTGTCTTTTTTTCTTTTTAAATGCCCCCTGGTGTGAAACTTTCGACCAATTGGCCCATAACTCACACTACCCACATTTTGCCTCGTGATGGTTAATATGGCGCAGGTTTAGGACGAAAAAGTGATTGGCCAAAGGTTTCATACTTGAGGCATTTTTGTTATTTTTCCCATTTTAAAGTGTCCCCCCTCCCCGTTATGAAACTTTCGGCTGATCAAGTATTGGTCTATAACCCGTTGGACCCTCGTTTTGCTTTGGGACGGTGAATATGACACATGGTTCGGACGAAAATACGATCGACCGAAAGCTTCATACTTAGGATATTTTTGACTTTTTCCCATTGTGAAGGCCCCCCGGTATGAAACTTTCAGTCGATCGAATTTTTACCCAAAACCAAGCCACCCTTTTTTTACATCGGGACGTACATATAGTGCAGGTTTCAGACGAAAATACAACCGACCGAATGTTTAATACCAAGAGACTGCACCATGAGTTTCCAACGAGTTTAAATCTCCTCCAATCGGTCAGCCCTAATCGGTGGGCCTGGTGTGCATCACAGCCACACCTAAAAGTGAATTGCACTCCATCGACTGCATGCAGCTATACTTCGTGCTGGGCCCATCGACCAGGGCTGACCGACAAGGGGAGATGTGAACTCGTTTCTAACGCCCCCCCCCCCCCCCCCCAAAAAAAAAAAAAAAAAAAAAACCTACGTCGATGGAAGATAGGGGGGCCGGTTGGAGATGCTCTTATATTGTTCTTCCCATTGGACCTGGTGCTACCAACCCCTTTGTGTCCCTTTCATAAAGAGAAATAATTTCTTCCATATAGTGGGGCTTTCTGATGGGGCCGATATAATGGGGCTCCTCTATCACTACTCTTTCATAAATCAATCCACAAGTCAAAAATCGAATCGACGAAGATGGAGACTGATGGGGGTCAATCCGATTTCCCGAAATAAGTCGGATAACAACCCTAACAAGCCGGTAGAACCAATGCTCGACTTGTCACAACCACCTCACCATCATAAAGAGATTAAGGCACGATGGAAGAGAAATGGCATTTGCCTATGAATCATCCTCCCTAGAAAGAATGTACCAATATGAAGACTTAGGCCTTGCATGGGTGTTCTCGGTGGGATCACCATCCACTAGGGCTGGCATTTTCGGACCCTACACGGCAGGCCCGACACGAAGTTAGCGGATATGGGTCAGGGCTAAACGGGTTCGGGTCGTAAACGGGTCGACACGATAGACCCGTTTAATAAACGGGTCGGGTCCGGGTTTAGGGTCTGGACACGGTAGACCCTGGAAGACCCGTTTAAAATTCAATGGATCGTGTCGGGTCGGGTCTACCCGCAATCCGATACTGTTATATATAGTACCAGCGGGTCTATCGGGTCGAGTCGGATTGGGTCGGATCGGGTCAACTGAATAGACCCGTGTGGTAAACGGGTCTTATCGGGTCTACCCATTTATTAGTGGTCGGGTACGGATTTAGAATCTAGACACAATTAGTTAAACAGGTCGGATCCGGGTCTAGGGGTTTTGGACACGAAACCCGACCCAACCCGACCAGACCCGTTGACACCCCTACCCGCAATTGGTACCAACCTACCTATTCCATGAGCCTCAGAAGTGATCACAATGATCATCGATCCCTGAAGGGAGTGACCATTTGATTTTTTTTCGATTGAATAGAGAATGTTAATTCCTAGATATGAAATTGGGCCGGGTTCGGACCGGACCTATACAAGTCCGGTCCGGTATGTTGTGCTTTCGGGCTAAAATTAGACACCCAGGTCCATATATAATACTTGGGATGTAGGCCCAAATCTGTTCCAAATGGGTCGGGCTTGATTAGGCCTGAGCCGGACTCGAGCCCATTGCCAGCCCTAGAGATTGGGGCCCATGAGCATGAGTACTCTGGATGGCTGTGATTGCTATCTATATACACATATATACACGAGAACTTGGGTTTGAGTTGGACCGGATTACCTAACCCTCAACCCGAGCCCAACCCAAATTCAACTCGGATTATATTTTTTCAACCCTAACCTAACCTAATATTCAAACACATCAATCCAAACCCACCGAAAAACTAGGGTTGGGTCGGGTCGGGTCAGGTCCGGCCTACTCTATTATGCATTGTTCATCCACCATGCCTGCCCACATTTCCAATCGGCTTGCTGCCGATACTATTAGGGCTGGCAATTTTGGATCTGACACGAAGTTAGCGGGTCTGGATCAGGGTTAAACGGTTTCGGGTCATAAGACCTATTTAATAAACGGGTCGACACGATAGACCCGTTTAATAAACGGATCGGGTCCGGGTTTAGGGTCTGGACACGGTAGACCCAGTTAAGACCCGTTTAAAATTCAACGGGTCGAGTCGGGTCGGGTCTACTCGCAATCCGATAGTGTATTATATAGTACCAGCGGGTCTATCGGGTCAAGTCGGGTCGAGTCGGATTGGGTCAGATCGGGTCAACTGAGTAGACCCGTGTCGTAAACGGATCTAATGGGTCTTATCGGGTCTACCCGTTTATAAACGGGTCGGGTACAGGTTTACGATTTAGACACAATTAGTTAAGCGGATCGGGTCCGGGTCTAGGGGTTTTGGACACGACCTGAAACTAGACACGACACAAACCCGACCCAACATGACCCATTGCAAGAGATGTCTGTACATGGCAAGTAGTGTGGTCCATAGCTAGCTAGCCTTTGCATAGAGGTCGGCCGTGGCGCTCTGCTCTTGATCAAAGTGCGAACTCTGAGATCAAGCTATAAGAAGATCGTTGGGTGTTTACAACTGCGTGTCACTATTTACACCCAAGAAATTACTGGGGACCCTAATTTGAAACAAACACCCCGGATAGATTAGATTCATACATTTTACTATGGCCCCCGTATTGATTGGGCATCCCATAGAAGGCTTCGACTTAGCTAGCCATCCCCTACCCTTCCTCCTCCAGCCCCCTCCAGTCTCTCTCCCTTTTCCTCCTCCTTCGTAGATATATGTCGGGCGAGGACGAAGAAGGGAATGAGGAGTAAGATGGGAGGGAGGTGGAGATTGAGGAAGAAGAGTGAGGAGGAAGAAGGAAGGAAGAGGGAGGAGGAGGACTGATGGAGACAACAATGGGGTACTTGGGACCAATGATGTCAGTGACAGAGGTGACAATATCATTATCAATATGCCAGAGAGGCCTCAAGCACACATCTATGCACCCCCCCCCCCCCTAATAATTTGTGGGGTGCAAATAATAACACCCTTATAACTATAAAGAACCAAAGTAGCAAACACAGTCTTAAAAAAGGCACGTTCTATCTGCACCCACTAGTTTAAGCATCCGCCTCCATCCCCTGACCACTGGCAGCGCCTCTATCCCCTCATTGCCGCCCCGTTCCAATGCCATGTCCAACCTCCTTTATCTTTCCTCCTCCTCCATCCTTCTTCCTCCTCCTTCTCCCGCTCTCCTTCCCTTTCCCGTGACAAAACCCTAGGCCGACTAGAAATCCTGTCGAAGATTGCCTGTTGACAACATCGGTAAGGGAGCCGCCGACATTATCGTGTCGACGTCGACCACCAAGATTTTGACAATGACATGGTGATATAGGTGGGCAACCGTTGACATGTGCTTTGAGTTTTTACACTATGAGGATAGAGTGGAGGGAGAAAGGAGGAGGAGGAGGGCGGTGGACGTCGATGGATATGGCATTGGAAACAAGATGGCAAGGAGGGAACCAGGGGCGGACCGACCTTGGGCCGAGGGGGGGCAGCCCCTCCTCACTTTGGAAAGAGAATTAGGGTTTTTATACAGACTTTACAAAACTATATGTTGGTGTTGGCTTTAATTTTTTCTCTCGACTCTGGCCGATGTCGTAGAGGATTAAATGAGGATCGCAACGCCTACGAAATCACTGAATTCCGATAAAAACGAAGACGATATGAAGCACCGAATTAGACTCCGGTTCTCATTTCTTCTTCTCTTATTCAATGTGGATACTGGGAATTTTTTGAGGATTTAGTGTTAGGTCCCTTGCAATAGATCAATTTTGTGAAAAGAACGATCAATAAAATGGCTTTGCAATAGGTCCCACTCAAAAAGATGCTTCTACAAAAAGTCCCTCCGTTAACTTTTTCTCTCATTTAAATAACAAAACTATCCCTAATATTAAAATCACAAAGGTTACTCTTCGCTACATCAAAGAGTAACAATCATGCATTGTAGCAAATATTACTCTTTATTATCAAAATTTTACTTTTTGCTATAATGAAATCACAATAGTATTTTTTTATTTGAGAGACCTCGCTTTCGAAAATCTATATTTTTTTTATAATGACTTAATTAAGTGAATGTTTGTGGGCCATTGGATCGAGGTTTTGATCCAACAGTCATCGGCTCTCCAAGGATATATACCAAGCCTTTTAGTGTGAGTTTTGGTTTGGAGGAAAAAAATATAAGAAAGATAGAAAAGTGGCTGCAGAACAGAGACATAGAAGCCCAACTACATATTACCCTTTTTACCTTGATAGTCTTTTGAGTGTGAGGGAAGAAGGGAGAAGAATCTCTTTTGAAGATCCTTGTGGGTTGAGGGAGAAGATTAGTGGGTTCAGTTTTTTGTTGGTGGAGAAGAGTCGTCTAGGTGTATCTTCATTTTCTTGCCGCCATCATAGTGAAGCACAGCTATGCCCCAAGCTCATCTCGGCTTTTAACCAAGTTTCATGTCATTTAACTTCAACCTTATTTTAACCAAGCATCATGTCATTCCCGGAAAAACAAATAGACCCGTATGTCTCGTTATTCTCGACCATCGCTACCTAGGCGAGTTGACAAATTATAGTCTCAAATTGATGAAGGATCTCGAGGACTCAAAGGAAGGGTAGCGACGTTGTCACACCACTGGCTGAAGTTTCATTCTCGAGACATCAACGTCAGCTACTTTTTACAACAAATTAGGTATAGGTCCTTAACTATTTTGCAATATTAGTCGCAGGACACCATAATTTGCTATATTAGCTAAGGTCCCCACAAGTATACATTCGTCTTCAGAAAGAGTATATATTTGTCTTCAAAAAGAGTACACACATTCATTTCAAAAACGTATACATTCGTCTTCAGAATGAGCATATATTTGTCGGGAGGGACTTGAGCTATATTTTGAAATTAACATGTCCTACAACTAAAAGTCATCTATCTAAAAGGACTTATGTCAAACTTTTTCTACTTTTTAATATGTATGACCCCCTTAGAAAAAATCCTAAGTCCGCCACCGAGGGAACGACGGAGGGGGATGGGCCTAGGGCTGGCAATTTCGAACCTGACACGGCAGACCCGACACGACCCGACACAAAGTTAGCGGGTCTGGGTCAGGGCTAAACTGGTTCGGGTCGTAAACGGGTCGACACGATAGACCCGTTTAATAAACGGGTCGGGTCCGGGTTTAGGGTCTGGACACGGTAGACCCGGGAAGACCCGTTTAAAATTCAACGAGTCGTGTCGGGTCTACCCGCAATCCGATACTGTAATATATAGTATCAGCAAGTCTATCGGGTAAGGTCAGGTCGAGTCGGATCGGGTCAATTGAATAAACCCATGTGATAAACGGGTCTAACGGGTCTACCCGTTTATAAACGGATCAGGTACAGGTTTAAGATCTATACACAATTAGTTAAACGGGTCGGATATGGATCTAGGGGTTTTGGACCCGACCCGACCCGACCCATTGCCACCCTAGATCAAGATGGGCCGGCGTTGGGGGTCGATGTGAGGGTTAAGTTGGAGGTTAGGGGGGGGGGAGAAGTACTTCGAAAATATCTGAGGTGTCGACACGATAAAAAAAATATCTAGATACGAAAAGAAAAATAAAAATAAAAAAATGCGGGTGCCAACTGCCAAGCTGAAAGCGGCGGCTGCAGACAGAACGCGCCCTTAAAAGATCTCCAGAGTTCAAACCCACTGCTCCACGCGAAGGACGGAAGCGAGCTTTGCGAAGTCTTCGTTGGCGGCCGAACCAAATCCCTACCCGCTGCAATCCCGCCGATGGCCTCGTCGCGGGTGATGGCATCGTCATCGTCGGCGAACTCCGATCTCACTCGCCAGTCCTCTATCTACTCCCTCAGCGCCGATCCGGCCAAGATCGTCGGGTCCACGAGCATGGAGGACCTTCTCCTCAACCTCTACGGCGAGGGCGGGGCGGCATCCGCGGCCTCCCCCTTCGGTGGCGTCGGAGAGCCGGTGGCGGACGGGTCGGTGTCGTGGCAGGGGGGCTTCACGCTGCCGAGGGGCACGGAGGGCAAGCCAGCGGAGGAGGTGTGGAGGGAGATCTCCGCCGGCCGGAAGGTGGACGCCGGCGGGGACGAGCAGGGGGCCGGGGAGATGACGCTGGAGGACTTCCTCGAGAGGGCGGAGGCCGGCATGGAGGAGGACGTTAGGGGGGTCGTCTTTGGTGCGGATTCGGTCATGCAGCAGCAGTTGCCGCCCGAGATTCCGGAACAGCCGTTTGGAAATGGCGCGGAGAGTGGCTGTGGGGGAGGAAGGGGTGGGAGGGGGAGGAGGAGGCCTTTGCTTGACCCGGAGGATAGATCTGTGCTGCAGAGACAGAAGAGGATGATCAAGAACCGAGAGTCCGCCGCCAGATCGAGGGAGAGGAAACAGGTCTTGCATCAAAAAAAACAAAAGAAATTCTTTGTTCAGCTAATTGCTTACTCAATTGTAGATATTGTGTGGGTTTCAGGCTTATACTCTGGAGCTTGAATCTCTAGTGGCACAGCTAGAGGAGGAGAATGCTCAGCTGATGAGGCATCAGGTACTATCTTGGGTTGCCATGCCATAATTTTGTTGATGGAATGAGCTTTAGTGTTGATCTCACTGAGATCAATGGTAATCAAAGAAATCATCCTACTTCAGTGGTACAGTTTGTGCCGTGGAGTACGGAACTGTCGCATGTTTCTGTTTCCCGGCCACCTACCGGTCAGTAGTTTTTAGAACAATACTTCGGACGAACCCCGCGTTGGAGTGCGCGGTTCCAACCCCCGATGTGAACCATTGGATGAATGTCACTACTGACAGTCAGCCGTTCGGAATTCTGACAGAATGTCACTAGTGACATTCACGCGGGCTAGTGATATTCTGTCAGAACTCCAAACGGTTCAGATTGGGGGTTGGAGCCGCACGCTCCAACACCGGTGGGTGCGACGTATTGTTCTAGTTTTTATTGGTAGTTTGTTGAAAGTTGTAGTATTTAGACTGTTTAGTTGTTCATGTGATACTGTGTTCTGATGGTATCATGGGTTGTCAGGAGGAGCAGAAAAGGAAGAGGCTTAAGCAGGTACTGATTCTATGCGCTTCAGCCGATTTAGATTGATAGAGATAACTCAAGTTGGTTTTTATTATTTGTGTTCTAGGGAAAATTACAAAAACTTCCCCTTAACTATACACCGTATTTCATATTGGTCCCTTGATTTTTTTTTAACAATTTGATACCTGATCTATGCTCCATCTGCATTTAGCCCCCTCCATCAACTTTTTATGCCGAGACTATCCTTATCAATTTCCAACAAGAGTCAAAATTATTTTAGAATATTTAACTTTGCTTTCTAGGACAGGGGTATTTTCGGAATAAAAGTTAACCGAGGGGGCTAAATGCAGACGGGGCATAGTCCAGGGTTCAAATTGTTCAAAAACAAGTTGAGGGAGCAATATGAAATGAGGTGTATAGTTCAAGGGAGGTTCTTGTAATTTGCCCTTTGTTCTAATATGAGAGATTCTATCTGCTGGAGGTTTTTTTTTTTTTGCATGCATTATTAAAAGTCTGGATATTTTCTTGTCATCTTTATATGCTTCAGCATTGCCTTTCCTGACCAGATGTGTTCATCATCATCATCTTAAAATTCCATATAAATACTTTGCGGCATTTGTTTTAGAATGTGCTGCATATGTTTCCTTTATTTCTCCATGTGCAGTTTATGCGGATCTGATTCCACGATTATGATAACACGCTTTATAGGAATTTTAAGGTCTTTAAATCAATTTTGTTTCTTCGCATCACATTCATCATTCTATCTAGTTTTGAGGAGTCAAGCATGATGATGGTAATAACATGTCTACATTTCTCCATGCTAATGTTTAGTTAATATGACCTTGATAGATGTCAACACTTGTGGTTGAAAACTCCTATATCTCTGTTCAAAGAATTTAATTTTATTATAAGTAAATGAAGAGTTCAATTTAGTTTATTCACAACTTTGAAAATGGAATTTTTTTTCTTCATTAAGTGACATTCTACAGCCATATTATAGGAGTTATGCTCGAAAGTCCGTATCTTTCAAATCATGTAACTCTACCCTTTGCTACAACCATAATATACTGTTTGTGACTATCTGGAGAGCTATATCAATTTTATATCGCAATAATGTAGTACGAAACATATGTTTCAAGTGAATAATTAACTGCTGGATGAGGGCTGACACTGGTAGACGCAGATTATGAAGGAAGAAATGGTGATAGTGAGGGGAATCTTTTGGAGATATCACTTCTACAACTTTGGAAGAGGCTGTTGGGATATAAGTAGCATAGTAAAGATGACGCATGATCATTTTTAATGCATAAAAATTTGTCCAATCAATGCACTTGAGTTGGCTCGAGATCCACGAGCATAGAAAATAAAATTGAGGGAGGAAAAAAAATCTTATTTCATGTGGGACTATCCGTTAACACCACCTAAGGGTAAATGAGTGTCTGGAATAGATATTTGGTCAGTAGTACGGTGCATGTGAACTTGCACGACATTTTTTCTTCTCCTATCCAACACGACAACCACCTACTGCCATTGTTGCAACATATCGGTGTCGACACCATCTCCCCACCTCTGTCATCTTCATCTTCGTCTTCATCTCTATTATCGTCACCATAACACCATCTAGCCATCGTTCTCATTACCTTATTTCATCACCACCAGTACCCCCCCCACACACACACACCCCAACCACCCCACCTTCTCTGTTTTCCCCCTTCTTTCCTGCCCTTCCTACCCCCTCTCTTCCAAACAACCTTTTGCCACTATCATTGTTTACCATCCAACACAATACTCGCCACCACCCTTACACAAGCATTCGTTAACATTATCTTACTTTCCCTGCTGTAGTCACCTATATACTACCTATTATTCCCATAACACTTCAGTTACTACGCCGTCTATGCCCCCATGAATAGGTTTGCCAGCTTGATTCTTCGACCTGGTTTGACTGCAATCAAGACTTCAAAGGGCTCACCAATTGGATATAAATCCACTTCGCTTTTGCATAATCTTAGCGTAGTGGGCCATTTATTTAAATTCTTGTAATTTTCAGTGTTATTTTACAAATTTCAAGTGGAGAATTGCATCTCGAGAATAGTGAGAATACATGGAAGGCTTAGATTCATAACTGAAACACAAATTACCACCTCAAGCTTTGAAAAGAAAACCACAACTAAAAAATTTGGGGGTTGGCCACATTAAGTGGTTTGTAGCTTAGACGAACCCTGCACTTGGAATTGTGTTTGTGGGTGTCTCACGCATAGTATTGTCACGGAGTCATGGACCCCCCCCCCCCCCCCTCCCCCCGCCCTCAAGATCCCATTTCGCTCTGTTCCTTTTTTTCCATTTCTTTTATTTCTTAATTTTTGGATGAGGTCATTGAGGTGGCATGTGGTTGAATAAGAAATGGTAGGGGGAGCTAGGGTTTTGAAGTCTCTTCTCTTATATAGACTCAACTTTCTTTATGAAGAGTAGATCTTATTCAGAAATTTGAGGAAACAATCCTAATTTTTACTATTTGTTTCTTCTCTTGTTTTCCATTTTTTAAAGCTTGAAATTGGATACTATTGCTTGTTGATTCAAACCATATATTGCTGAACTTGTAGAAATTTCTGCATAAAATGCAGAAATTCACAAGTTTGTCCTAGATCTAGAAGAGTTCCAAAGCTTGCACCTCTTGTCGCCCGTAGATCTATGTCTTGACTACATCAATTTGGTATCAGAGTACTTATAATGCTTTGGGGGATAATTGCTTTCAATTACAAAGTTGGAATATTGTAATACCATGGAGGTTCACAGATGCCGTTGAAAAAGGTTCATCCATAAGGAGTTGAAAGAGTCATGCTTCCTAATACTTGAATGCACGAGTGATTTGCAGAGGTCATGGCTTACCCCTGAAAAGAGATGAAGCATATTCACAAGATATCTAAAAGTTAAAACCAACCAACCTTCATGTTCATTACCCTGTGTTACAAAACTCACCAAAAAAAATTAGAATCTACACATGCAAATGATCCTTTCGGGGCAGCGTACTGCAGAATTTTCAAACGTAAGAGTTCTCTCGGATAAGTTGCGGACACTTGTGAAACAAACCGATAATTTTCATACATTGGAGAATCCCGTTTTCCATAGGGAAATTCCGAGACAACACATGCATTGTTTTATAGTTGAAACAAACCAAACATTGCATACGTTCCAAGAGGGAAGCAATGCAGATTTTCTGAATTTGCAGGGCCACAGGAAGAAACCTTACAGTCCTTGTGTTTTGGGGTTTCACCAATACTCAATGGATTATCAAATGATATCTGAGAACCATGCATGTATTGGCAAGCATTCTCCAAAAAAAACAAAAGAGAAGTTGGATGTTTCAGATTTTCATGAGAGTGAGAATCCACATGTGCTCTTGTATTTGGTAAGGAGTTGTGAGTGTTGTGACAATATTTGATGTCATAGATGATAGGACTTAGGAAGATTTATGGTTTTATTTGAATTAGGACTCTTTCCAGATTTGGGAAATAAAAAGCAGATCCGAGTTTAGACCAGTTTTGTATAATGAAGACGGGTGGTCATGGAAGCGGAATCAAAATTGATATTTTTATGTCTGTATGGGGTGTTGGTCCACGGTTTGTGATTTCGATTTCATGTCTGGTTTTGATTGAGATCGAAACTGAAATTTTGATTGAAATCCTGGAAACATTTCAAAATGACAAAAAAAAAAGAATTTTACGATTTTTTTTAAAATTTTAAATTTAAGTGTTTTATAATGGTTTATATATTGGCATGAATTTTTTGTAGAAAAAAACACATCAAGCACATATTGAAGAAAATTCAACCAAATAATCTTTACATATTTTTATATATTTACATCACGGTGTCAAATCTTATTCGCTCGTTCAACTAATGTCAATAACTCATCAGCATCCTTTGACCCTCTGGCTCTGGTTGACGGACCAACTCCACTGCTACTGATCGGCATCCAACTTCTCTCAACCCACTCCCGCTCAGTCTATATCGAATCTAAGATCACATATCGATATTCAGCCCTCTATTGTTCTAATCTCAATCTCTGACGAGTACTCGATGTCATCATGTGAGCTATGCAGTCAAAGTCGGCCCTAGTCGGCCCTAGTCGGCCAAGGGCCGACTAGGACTAGTCGGGACTAATTCGGGACTAATTCGGGACTAGTCGGCCAAAACTTATTCTAACCCCTCCCCCCCTCCCTAAACATATATGATATATGAACTAGCATAAATGTCAATAAGTATATGATATTAGTCGGTTAATAACAATACATACCTTCACACTTCACAGCATGGGTATAAATGCATAAGTAACAGTCTAACAGAACACAGTTGTATTGGTTTCATGCCCATGTCAAAAGACTCAGAACTAAGAATTCATCACAATATTTGTTTGATGATGTTTAATCAGTGAACAACCCCAAGTTTGATTATAGGGTTATATGGATATCAACAAATAAACTAATTATTTGTCTATGTTTTTATCTGAGATTCTCAGGTGCTCAACAAATGATTACAGGGAAGAGCCATAGTTGTGAGTCTTGCGACTCAAGACTTTGAGCCAATGTAAAAAAATCTAAACAAAATTGCTTGCAAAGACTCCTTTCAAAAAAAAAAATTTGCTTGCAGAATGCTGCCTGGGGACTAGTCGGCAGTCGAAAGTCGGGGACTAGTCGGGGACTAGTCAGGATTCCGCCCAGCAATGACGGAATCGAAATTAATCGGTCGGCAAAATGCCGCCCAGGGACTAGTCGCCGACTAGTCCCGACTTTGATAGCATAGCATGTGAGCGACCCCGGGTGGATGTTGATTTATTGTTTGACCCTAAAACCAACAACAATTTATACGAAATTTTGTCGAAATTCACACAAAATTAAATGATTTCGCAGACAATCAAAATCTGTCAACTCGTCATGGGCCCCATTGTTTTACAGTCAGAATTTTATCAAAACGCTCCAAAATGCACCAAAATTGGTCGAAATACAGACTTTGGGAGTTTCTCACCTGCCTTTCATTTCGATATCGGTCGAAACCAAAATTTTTGACCAAATTTTTATAATTTCGGTTGAAATTTCAATCCATATGTTGGTCTAAGAGGCTTTCTGGGTCGGATGAGGATTGCTAGAGGAAAATAAATGAACTAGAGCTTGCTGTTTTGTAAATTGCGTAAAAAAATTTAGGATTTTGGAGGTCGATAAGGGCTCTTTTTAATGGGATCTAGGCTTTGGCATACATAGATCTATAAACCAGGAACTAAATGTAAGAAGGAATTAAATTAATTGCATAGAGAACAAAGATTAAATAATAAATAAAAGACTCTTCTACAATGTCAAGGCATCTCACCAAGTTGTTTCCATGGTATCTTACTGTTAGATACCCTCACGCCCCAAAACCTGGGTCGTAAGGGGAGGTCCACAGCGAGTATATTAAGCGAGTGATGGATGCCTCCCTCTCATTGAGGGACTGAAGCCCAATATATATGTACATATATACACATACAACCCGACCCGACTGTACATAGAAACCGACCCGGTATATACATTAACATGTCCATTTGAGTTGGCCGAAAGGCTGTGGAAGGTATTTTTGTTATGAAAACACATGAGATCACAGACATTTGAATAGAAAACATCCTTATGCGCTCAATAATCTCCTACCGAACCCTAGAGAACAATTTCTCTTTTATTGTATTCGGTTCAATATCTGGTCTTACATCATACTCTATCGGAACTTCTCCGATTATGACTTAACCACCATTAAGCTTGATCCCCTTCTATCAGCTTCGCGGGTTTTCCTTCTCCACTCGAAATACAGATTCAGTAAAACGATGCTTGGTTTTCCTCTCAAGTAATTGCTTTCGAATCCTAATTTCCCTTTCTGGAAAATTTTGTAACCTCCCCTTCAGTTTTACTTTGGTTCTCTTGCTTGGCACCACTTCTATGTCTCCATAAGATAATACCTGACTGTCCAACCTTGCATTGACATGGACATAATTGATTTGTTGAGATTCCATATTTCGTATATGTGGAGTCTTTATGCTTTGCCTCGATTCATCATGCACTGTCCTCGGTGTAGAAGTTTTAATGAGTGCCATCTTGGTCTAGTTCGCCTTTGAATCGCCATGAAGTTTAGTAAACCAAGCCGTAGCTTGAACTGTCACCATTGCACGAGCTCCCATCATCAGCCTCATCAAAAAAATGTACACTCATTCCCTGATTGTCAATCAAATCGTCTCATCGTTTTCTTAATGCAGTAATCTTCTTCTTTCTTCTGTTCCACTCGTTTATTATACACTTGAATGCTATTCACAAAGGGAATCCAGACAGTTGGAAGAAGGTTTGGATGCTACAAGTACGGTTTCAACTCCTTGACGTTTCGAGCCCCTGTTGTCCTTGCTCTTGATACCACTTACAGGTGTTCAAATCGAGATTTCTGCCCTTCAGGTTTGCTGATTTGTTAACGTCCTGTATATTGTGGCGATGATTCGGTCCGATGGTGGCAGATAGCTCTCTCTCTCTCTCTCTCTCTCTCTCTCTCTCTCTCTCTCTCTCTCTCTCTCTCTCTCTCATGTTTTATTTCGAACGTGTTCTGTAAACTCTGGTGGTCATTGAGATTCTCTCTCTATAGTATTTAATGGAGTTTACACGCTAGATGATACTTTGATCTGTGTGCATCTATCATTACTAAGGATTCTTTACACTTAAATCTTTCAAAACCGAACCCCAAGATAATAAAATTTTTAATAAACGGATCATTTATTTATTTTTTTTAAATGTCAAAAAATGTATCTTTTATGCCAGTAGAACTGCCGTACATGGGCTGGACATCTATGACCAAAACACCCTTTCCTTTTACGCCAGTTGAACTGCGTATATTGGTTTACTCCAGTTCAACATGCGTAAAAGGAAAGGCCATTTTGGTCACATAAGTTCAGTCCTGCTTTTTAGGCCAGTTGAACTGGAGTAAAACCCATATACAATCCGACTCTAGCCCTCTCTTTTAAGCCAGTTGAACTGGAGTAAACCCATATCCGCCAGTAGCGTTCTACTAGCGCAAAAGATTTTTTTTCTTGACAATTTTAAAAACTAATGATCCGTTTATTAAAATATTGGGGGTCCGTTTCTGAAAAAATTTCTGCTTGGTTTGGTTTTGCAGCGCTAATTTCTTAAAAATATTTTGCAGCTCTTGGAAAATGTGACCCCAGTTATCCAGAAGAGCAAACAGCCGCGACTTCTGCAGAGAGCTCGCTCCATGGAGGAGTGGTAAGCTTATGAATCGGTCGCTCTCTTCTCGAGGGAAATTGGATTCCTGGGTTCAGGAGTTTGTTGTGTGTGGAAATGGTTACTTTGTGTATTGATGTGCAGGCAAATACAAAGAAATGTTAAGAAGGGGTGGGGGTGGAGGTGGAGGTGGATCAGTGATCGGGCCCTCTTTTTTTCGCAGATCAGAGGCCCGAAAGGCCCACCTAACACCTTTGTTTTGTATATCCTGTTATGTAAATTTTGGAGATTTTGCCCTCTAATGACTTGTATGGGCTCATTTGTGGCAATTTTCTGTGTTTAGAAATAAGGGAAATTTATTTCCCATTATTTACTGGGGTTTGTAATCTGCACTCAATGAATCAGGTCCACCACTTAGGTTAGCTATACTTCTTGATTTTGTTAAAAAAAAAAAAGGTTATTTTGACTTTGCCCCCCAAATTTTCCCTTGAATTAGACTTTACTCCCCATATTTTCTTTAATTAGATTTTACCCTCCAAAACTAACTATTCTGTCAACTCACCATCTAAGAGAAAGGGTGAGCTGACAGGAAAAGAAATAACGTTTGGGGGGGGGGGGGGGGAGTTGAGTTGACAGAACAGTTAGTTTTGGAGGGTAAAGTCTAATTAATGAAAAGGTTATTTTGACTTTGCCCCCCAAATTTTGCCTTGAATTAGACTTTACCCCCCATATTTTTATTAATTAGACTTTACCTTCCAAAACTAATTGTTCCGTCAGCTCACCATCTAAGAGAAAGGGTGAGCTGACGGAACAATTAGTTTTGGGGGGTAAAGTCTAATTAATGAAAATATGGAGGGTAAAGTCTAATTCAAGGTAAAATTTTGGGGGCAAAGTCAAAATAACCCTTAATGAAAACATGGGGGGTAAAGTCTAATTCAAGGTAAAGTTTGGGGGCAAAGTGAAAATAACCCAAAAAAAGAATTAAACATCAATCACAACCCAACATGTCCAATCTTCATCAATGGTAGTGCAAGAGTTCAGGATTTGGGTGATATCTGGTCCGGCACAAATATCTTGTAACATGATGGAAGTGTTGTAACATGTCTGGTCCGGCACAAATATCTAGTGTCGAGAAACAGGTTCAAGTTTCTTGAAGCAATAATTTTGTGATGACACAAGTTCCGATGCAAACATCGAGAATCATACTTGTGCTTCTCGACGAAAGATCTGTGTCGATCTTGCGTTCCTCCTTACTATATAACCTTGTTCTCTGAAAGTTTATTTTTCCTATTGTTTCGTCTAGAAGTCGCCGGAAACACCACCACATTTGTTCCTCTTTGCTGTTGAAATCTCGCCAGAGGTCACTGGGACCTTGCTTTCTCCATGGCTTTGTAGAATGTCGTTAGAAATCCCACCACTTGTTTCCTCTGTACCATTGAACCTTTTATCCGAGGTTACCGAGGGTTTACCTTTCATATTTCTTCTAGTGGAGCTCGTCAGGAATCCCATCATTTGGTGCCGGTGAACTATTGTCTAAGGTCGCGGAAGGTCTAATTTCCTTGTATAGTCAGAAGTCAACCAAATATGGAATGCAAGTCAACGCAAAGAAACCTAGTTGGGTGTTTCACAAATGAAAGGAGACGTGCTAAATTGAGGATAAAAAAATTTATTTTAATAACCACAATAAAAAATAATTTCAAAAGCAGCCCGCCAAGTGACCGCCATATGTGTTGAAATTTTTATGTCCAATAAAATCGATATATAAAATACCGGTTTTCAATACCACTTCCAGCTTTAAAGTTTGCTTTTAAAAAAGAAAACCATCACATTCACATATGACCTGTAGCGTAAATTGGTAAATAAAATACCGATTTCAAAGTCAGTATCCCACTGATTAATTTTATTGGATAAAAAATTCATCAAAAAACTGATGTGACGGGCACGTGGCAGATAAATGGCCACTTTTGAAATTACTTTTGACATGTGACTTAAAATATTCTTTTTATAAAAAAATTACTGTTGAAAAAAAAAATCCTATTTTTAAAGAAACTTAGTTGGGTATTAACATGTTTCACAAAGGCAAAAAGACAGAAGTGATAAATTGAGGGTGGTTTCTTATAAAAAAAAATAATAATATAAGACAAAATAATGGTAAAAGCAGGTAGGGCCAGTCTGAACAAATCATGGTTTTCCCGATTCCGCTCAACCTAATAATAGATGTAGCAATGTCCGAGTGATGGATGAATCTCACTAGCACATTTAAATCTCTACCCCCACCACTCGTACGCTATCACGTCAATCGGGCTGAACGGAATCGGAAAAAACTTCGAGCCGAAAAGGAATTTTCTTTTGTGAAACACTCAGATATTTATGTTATTGTTTCAAGAACAATACTCGTCTCCAACCCCGGTTGAAGGATACGTGGCACTCCGTGATAGGCCTTGAGTTGCGGGATGCACACTCTAAATGATAATAATAATAACAATAAAAGGGTAAAAGAAAACCTACCAGACGTGCCTTGTATGTGGGACCCACAAATATTAAGTTTAGGTTTCTCTTGGGTATGTGTAATTTAATCTCTATGATAATTCGTAATTTAAAATCTACAAGTCCAAAGTTTTAACAACCCTATTATAAAAAGAAAGTTGCAGAGGGAGTATTGAAGAAATAAAAATCATGATATCTAGTTTTTTTTTTTTTTTTTGGCTAAAAGTAGTTTATTCTAATTCCATGATTTTAGGTAACTTATAAATTTCCACAAGAAGTCAAAACATCCAAATCATAATGGGCAATGCTATTCAGTCCGAAGGTTTTTCGGATTCCACTCAACCCGATTGAAGTGGCGGCGTGCAATTGGTGATGAAAACGACTTTAAGATCGGCAGTGGGTTTCAACCGCCAGTTGCACACTGCCATGTCAATCGGGCCGCCGAAATAGGGAAAACCTTCGGGCTGAGTAGCATCTCTCAATCATAATATGCAACTCTGAGAAGAATTCATAATCAAAAGATGTCATGAGTCACCCACCCCGGGGATAGGAGAGTCGGCAAAGCAACTGATGCTTTGGGGAGGAGGTTGTGGATTCAACTCCACCACTCGATTTACCCAGGAGTGTAGTGGCAATAGCCGAGTGGGTCGGGCTTCACTCCCGTAGGGATTAGTCCAAGCTTGAAGTGAGTCATTGCCTGAAAGGTTTCGAGACACCCGCTGATCTCTAAAAATTGGGGGGAAAAAAAAGGCTTACAGTCTGATATGAACTGGCACTGAACTTATATCATAGGAATTCAAACAAGCAAGACTTTTCGCCATTGGATCGGATCGGATCATCAGAGTAGATGTGTGCAATAGCTAAAGAGCGGAGCAGAATCGTTAAAATATTTGGTACTCCAGGATCAGCCCGGTTGATCGTTTAATCCTTGTTCAAAAAAGTAACAGGGTTAACTTGAATTCTGTTCAGGACGAAGAAATTGCCTACGTTTCCTGCAACTCTTTGCTGGTTGACACTTTACCATAAAAGGATGAGAGAATTGCAAGGACGGCAAAAAGGATGTGTGGCCATTTGGAAAGGGTTCTCAGGTTCCGCTCGATGAGAAGGGAATCGTTTTATTCAAATTCGGTGTTCGTATCGGTGTGGATCCGAGAAAAACCGGTACGAACCAGTATCGGCCGATATTTAGAACCCTGATCTTAAGTTGCTCGGCTCTCCTAGCCTCTACATTTCAGATAAAGAAAATACTGACTCTGCTGCCCATTATATTTAAGTTGGATTTCCATTAACATCGTATTTCATTACTTATCCTCGCACCTCATCAAGTAAGGTTACATCGCCCATAGATAGGCATCATAAAGTGAATTTGCCTTCATAATTAGTAATAAAGGGTCGAGATCAACTTGTGCAAGCCTAATATTTCTAGGAACTAACAAATGACAATATAACTACCAGTCAGATTTACTAACGCTCCCTTGTAAATCTTGACATGAGAATACGGTTCACGCTTTTCTCTAATTTTCAATTTTCCGCCAAACTACAGATCAAGAAATTTAAATGCATCCTCCACGCCTATACGTAGAGTCGTCATCTTTGCCCTTAACCTTCGTATCAAGCTCTTCATCAATACTTTGTGTTGATACTCAAAAACTTTTTGTTGCTTAGGATCCTCGTACTAGTCTGGTTTTTGGACAAACATCATTCACTATTATCATCGAAAGTCTTATCTCACTAAGGTGGATTTGACAATGGAGTTCCAACTCCAAGAGAGAGCTCCACAAAAAGATCGACATGGATTTGGTAACCGGCTGTCAACCTAACATCAAACCTCTAATATTAGTTCCAACTTGAAACGAGGGCCCTACCAGGAGATGTAAAAGGCCAGTTAGCGGGTAGTGCTACCTACATTATCGGCTAAGTTGTTTAAGCTCATGCATTCGTAGAGCAAGATTTTTGCTCAATGTATTTCTACAAATTCCTATTTACATAATAATCCCTCATGAAACGGCTAATTTGCAAAATATTTCAGTTTTGCTTTGGGATAGAAGCTATGCTCTATATTAATTTGTAAGGGTTTCATCTAAAACAAACAAAATAAAACAAAACAAGTCAGAAGCCACTTTCTCCATCTTTATAATGTATCGTGCCCTAAAAAGTTTCACTCTAGATAAAAGCTTATATAGGCCAAAAACCAAATGAGCGATCTACAAAACCATCCTCCCTCTCAAACAGTATGAGATGCACTCAATCGTCACCAATTAGGTCATAGAATTTGCTTCTCTCAAAAAAATTGTTGTTTCTTTATCTTGAAATATCCCAACAAATGACAGTCTTGTCCTTAGGGCTTGTTTGGTTGCAGTGTTTTCAGCATGTGATTTTGAAAACACAAGTGCAAACAGTTTAGGGTTGCTTGGTTAGTAGGGTGTGACGTGTGTAAATAGATACACACTTGCTAAATTTGTACAACGTTTGCACATAAAACTGTGCAAATAAAGTTTCACCTAAATACATGAAACTTTAATTGCACATAAAACTGTGCAAATAAAGTTTCACCTAAATACATGAAACTTTAATTGCACATGTCACATGTGCAAACAAATATACGCGCAACATTTGGACAGCAATCAAACAACCCCCTAATGTAGGATCTAGAATCGATTTGATTCACAACCGCTTAAAAGCACTATTGAGAAGGATCCTTCGACGAAACAAGAGAGGATTATATGATAGTAAAGGAGGTAAAATTTTCAGATTACATGGAAAAATTAATGCTGGATCTAAAATTTTAATAATCCAAACAATGATTAGGATGGATGGAGGGACCATCCTTATAAAGGCTAATCAAGGTCACTTCAGAACACATTTAGGAGTAAGACACTAAAAACCAGGAACATAACTCAAGTAGAAATATGACTCTTAATCTTGCACGAAATTTTTTAGTTTTGCATGTTTCAGCAAACTCAGGTTAAAACAAGTGTTGTTTTTCAGCTCAAAAGAGAGGGAAAAAGGAATAATAAAAATGTTGAATAAAGACACCAAATTGTAGAAGTTCTTTCAATATAAATCCCAAGCAGTCGGCCCCTTGAAGGGCTCCGGAAGGAGACGATATCTCCCTCCTGCGGATCCAACTCTCGCTTCATCGGAGGGTGTGTGTGTGTGTGTGTGTGTGTGTGTGTGGGGGGGGGGGGGGGGGGGGGGACAGGAGAACCGGTCCTCCTTTCCTTAGAAGTCACTAAATGAAAAAAAAAAAAAACTCCCCTTGGCCAAATTATGATATTGACCAGAATCACTGGGAAAATTTTAATAAAAACAAAAAAATTCTAACGGGCACCTATAACTTGAAAAAAGAAATTTCAAAACACCACCTAACTGGCCTCCAATTAACTATTCTTACTTTTTAGGGACTTAAGTGACACGGATGCGCCTGCATCACTTTGGTAAGAACATATCGATGAAATAATTCCAGAAGAGACTTGTTCTAATAACACTTCAGTACAAAAAAATTCCAAAAATCAGCAAAGAATGTGAAAAGGATCCGATCATAATTCAGACAACAGTTGCATAGAATGTAAACTAGTAACTATCCAAGAATAAAGGTCAATTCATCAATCAAGCAAATAACCAACAAAATCTGCACAAATTGATCGGAAATCTACAGAAATAAAATTGCATGTAAGAAAGGCGATAAAGGAACGAAAACAATAGGCTGCAGGCCATATCTTAGGAATGTACACCATGTGTCCAACCATCTCATGCATCAATGTCATGAAAACAGAAAATATGGAGTGGGTGAAGAATGGTGTAACAGATGAAAATAAGGTACAAGAGAGACGAAAATTGAAGAAAGAAGTTTGTAAAGTTCATCTTACACAATATAAAACTTGCCAAATATTTAGTATATGGTCAATGATTCTTTTTAAGCACAGGAGGGCATCAAGAGTGTAAAAAAGTACAATAGAAGTATGTGATCCTTATAAGAAAACTTGGATAACAATGGATAGGGACATGGAAAAAAAAAAAGACAAGGAAATAAATATGAAAATAGATTAAAAATATTGGAACTTGTTAGAAAATGAAAATGAAAAATAGGGAAAGGGACATGGGAAGTTGGGAAAAGATATAAAAATATATATATACAAAAAGATATGGAAAGAAGTTACCCTCGAAGTTAGCCCTTGTCACTATATATTAGCCTTAACTCTTAAGATCATCTGGTTTACGATGCTCCTTTTACTTGACTTGGTGAGTATTTTACCATGTCATAAGTTATAACCTGGCATGCATATGATCACTTATGTGGGCATGAACAACTAAAAGCAAGTTATTTTTCCTCTCTTTTAAAGTTAAAGAAGGTTACAAACTAAACACAAAGATGAAATATAAATATTCAAAAAAAAAAAACTAGAACTCTAGTGAAGATTACATCAAATATCACAAATGCCCCAATAAAGAAATATTTAGTTCTTCCAGTAATCATATTTGAGTGAACATATAGTGAATCGGTTGGTTGTTGTAAGTGAAAAAGGAGACCCCTCTTTTCATGTCCTTTCCACAAAGATTTCCTAAAATCATGATGGCATTTTGTATTATATCAAGGATATATAATAGTAAATCCCCAAAGCCATCACATAGATACACAACAAGATTTGATCCAAAAAACTAGGGTCAACTATATGGGGTGCGGATACCACTGACAGCACAAGGGAGAAAAGGGGTATAGGTACGAAGTTGGAATCGCCACCGTGATAGTACATGTCGATATAGGTGGCAATGGCAAAGTCGTAATTCTGCACTGCTAGACATACTAGATCGGGACAAAGATATACTCAATGGATCCGACTCGAAAAATTGTGCAAGTTTGGTATTTGGCTCGACCGATTCCGAGAAATGGATCACAATCTATGACCAAAAGTAAATAGACGGGTTTCGCTATGTATTCGGGTTTGGATCAGAATTGGAAGTCGGTATTGAACAATTAAGTTTGGGCAGCTGATTGGTTCAGTCAAAGGTAGGCTGAATTGGAGACCTTTGGATTGAGGAAATAGGATAGGGCTGATGTGGGTTGATAAGAAAGTTTAAGGCTTTCTTTGGTTTGAGATTACAGAATCCGCAAATGACAAAGACAAGGGGCAGTAACTGGTTTGATCTGGGGCAAAAGTATGTAAAATTATTTTTTATTTCTTTCTCTTCTTTCCTTCTATTCACCTTTCTCTTGTTTGCTATTTTCCTTCTCTTTCCTTCTTTCTTCTTTTTTATTTTTTTCTTTCCCTTCTGCAGCTTTGCAGGGAGGCAACATAAAGAGCGGCAAGTGTGATGGAGAGGGCATGCGGCTCCGGTGGTGGGGGGCAGCAACGGCCGACGACAAGCGAGCCGACGATGCAGCGACAAGTTTGGCATGTGGAGGCTGGCAGGATCCAAGTAGACTTCCTTTTTTTGTTTTCTTTTAATTTTTTGCAGATCTGGCCGACAAGGGGAGGTACAATAGGGATGGTGACTGCGACATTCAATACGAGGATCGTTTGTGGTGCTAGAACGCCACAAATCCCAACGCTTTGATACTTGATAGCACCTTGATGTAGACGCGTCGCAAGGTGATCCGACAGGATGAAAGAACAAGCGGTGATGATGACGATATAATTTTTCTTTTTTTCATATATAATTATAACTAGTGATCTATGATCACCGCGCGCGCGCGTGCGAGAGAGAGAGAGAGAGAGAGAGAGAGAGAGAGAGAGAGAGAGAGAGAGAGAGAGAGATGATAGAGGGTACAAACATAGAAAAAGCATGGATTAGAAGTATAGATGAATACCTGGAATCCACCAGATTGAGAGGGGAAGAGAGACAACCCAAGTCCATGGGCCAATGACGATCCGTCATTCTTTCATTCATAATAATTCAATAAATAACATGATTACATTGCATGCCTTCTTATAGGACTCTACGGAGATAAACATGGAAACAAATCAAATCTAATGCAATCCTACATTAAATTGAAATCGTAACAACTCAATCTAATCATAATCTAAAATAAAGATCTAATCGTCATTAACTCTTACCATATCCATCCATGGCTAGCTAGGATGGGTCTTAGAGTGGGTCAACAGGCCGACATGCCCTCAGGCCCCATGGCTCCATCAGTGTGCTCTCAAGCTCTCGCGGCCCCCTTGACATGGTCACGGCCCCCTCCCGGCCTAACAACGACCCCTACATAGCCCGCTCGCAATCTCCACGGGCACACCGACTCTCCCTCTGTGACTTACGACCATGCTGGCTGCCCCAACATCCTTGGATTGCCTCCATCCATAGTAACAAAGTTCAGCGTTTTTTTGAAAATAACGCGTTTAAAACGCGACTTAATGGGCAGCCGATTTGTTACCATTTTTTTTTTTCTGATTTTTTAAGGTTACCAAATTCACCTTTTTTGCCTTTTTTATTGAAAAATAAGTTTAAAATATTTTTTTTTTGTCGAACTTTGTGACTATATCGATGATAAGTCTGATGACATTGAAATTCAACTTTCTTCCAATGATGAGTCCGATGACATTGAATTTACAGAGGATGAAGAGATTGACGACACGATGAATGCCTATTTTGTATTTTCTATTCTATTTTGATTAGTGACCATTGGACAATGGACATCTTAAGTTTTGTAATATTTTCTTTTAGGATGTCGTTATTAACTTATCATGATGTTCGTAACTTAGTATGTTACTTTCTCAGGTGGTTGTTTTGTTGTTTACTTGCATTTCATAGTTAAATGATTAACTTAGTTGATTTGTTGCTGTTGACCTATCATCTTGTAAGTGCGCTAGAAATATCTTAGTTGTTTAAATGTAGGTTAAAAAAATTTACTTTTAAAGGCCCTGAACTTCCCGATTTTTTTTCCAAATTTCACCCTCGCCGATGAAAACCCGAACCCGTTTTTTTCCTTGCCGACTTATTGCTGAACCCGAACTGGTGACTATGCCTCCAGCTAGGGCTAGCAATTTCGAACTTGACACGGCAGACCCGACACGACCCGACACAAAGTTAGCGGGTCTAGGTTTGGGCTAAACGGGTTTGGGTCGTAAACGGGTCGACACGATAGACCCATTTAATAAACGGGTCGGGTCAAGGTTTAGGGTCTGGACACGGTAGACCCGGGAAGACCAGTTTAAAATTCAACGGGTCGTGTCGGGTCGAGTCTACCCGCAATCCGATACTGTATTATATAGTACTAGCGGGTCTATCGGGTCAACTGAATAGACCCGTGTGCTAAACGGGTCTTATCGGGTCTACCGTTTATTAGCGGATCAGGTACGGGTTTAGGATTTAGACACGATTAGTTAAACGAGTCGGGTCCGGGTTTAGGGGTTTTGGACAAGACCCGAAACTGGACACGACACAAACCCGACACGACACGACCCGTTGACACCCCTACCTCCAGCGATGCTCAGTGACCTCAATGAGTGGATCATCGTCTGTAACTTCAGAGTTCAGACTTGTCCTTTGATCTTCATTTGCAAGAGAGACACTCATTCCATACCATAATTCTTCGGCTTGCCCTAAGAAGATTGTGTTTCCATTAGAAAATTCAATAGACGATTATATTGTCGATTTGAGGTAAGATCCATCTATATATGAGCCTAAGCCCTTGATGAACGAACCCTTGAGCATATTATATTATTTCAAACCCCTTTAAATTAATTGACAATTCTTCTGTTAAACCCCGAAAATCCCTGACCTATCTGGAAGTTCTACTCTCCCACTTAATCATCTGATTCAGATCAGTCTGGTCGGGCTTGCAGGTTAGGCTAGTTTGGTATTTATTAATCACCATTTGATCCTAAATAATCAAACTCCATTAAAAATTACTTATATTTGCAAATTGAAATCTATCACTGATATAGTACGCATCTGCATTTATTGGCATTCACCATAGGAAGTCCTGCATCCACATGGATCCCTATTCAAGACCATGCCCTTTCAAATAGAAAACAACCTTAAGTCACTTCTTACTACTTACACCAATGTGCTCTTTGGAAGTCTTGCATCAATATGGACCCTACTTCACGATTGATCACTATTCAAGACCGTGCCCTTTCAAATAGAAAATAACCTTAAGTCAATTCTTACTACTTCCACCAATGGGTTCTTTGTAGGGATGGCAACGATGCGGTTTTGGGCAAAACCGAAATCGCACCGCAACACCGAACCGCCACACCGAAACCGCACCACACCGCGACGGTGTACCGTTATGTAAAACCGAAACCACACCATGCGGTGCGGTGTGGTGAGGTCACCGCGGTTTATAATTATATTGGCCTAAATGGTGTGGTTTTATATGGTTTTGGGCAAAACCGAAACCGCATATCAATGGTTTTATATTTTGCCAAACCAAAACCGTACCATGCGGTGCGGTTTACCGCGGTTCTCGATTTTAAACAGCACTGCTGTCATCCCTAGTTCTTTGTTTTCCCTTCGCTATTCCCTAATCCTTCAATAGTCTAAATGAATCTAAAAGTCCACTAATCACCTGAGTCATATATAGCCTACGCCACACAAGTCCATAGGACTCCATACCATTGAAAATGCATTCCCATCATTTTATTCTCAGTTAGTGCCTCTTCAACCTTTCCTCCCATGTCCTTGAATACAACCCCATCCCTCCAAGTTTAGCCCCGTTTTAAGCTAATGAAGCATCCTCAGTGTTCTAAAAAGCGGTCTAGGCGGCCGCCTAGGCGCTAGGCGGCCTCCCACCGCCTCGCCTAGGCCCTAGGCGCTCCAGAAAAGCGGCCAAGCTCCTAGGCGGAGCTAGGCGGCCGCCTAGGCGGGCTGAGGCTGGCCAGGCGGGTTGAGGCTGACCAGGCGGGCCAGGCGGGTTGAGGCGGGCTGAGGCTGACCAGGCGGGTTGAGGCGGACCAGGCGGGCTGAGGCTGGCCAGGCGGACCATGTTTGCTTTTGTTCTTGTTAATCACTCAATCTTGAATTATGGTTATATACGTGTTCTTTAAAATAATGGTTTGGGATAATCTTGAACTTATATTAATTTTTAAACATATATATATTATATAATATCAAAATATTAATTAAAATAATTTTAAAAAAAAGCAAAACGCCTAGGCGCCGCCTAGGCCCCGCCTAGGCCGCCTAGGCGCTAGGCGGCCCCCCACCGCCCGACTAGCGCCTAGCGCTTTTTAGAACCTTGAGCATCCTTATTGTCAAAGATTCTGATCCTTAAAGTGGTACTTTAAGTACACAACAAAATAAGAAACCATTTAAACATCTGAGCTGGAAGTCAAAGAAAAGATTTGCAATGGAAGGTGTACTAGATGTTTTCTTTGCACAATTTAATAATTTTTTAACTCAGAATTATAGTCCTACAAATTATATTCCAAATGTAGACGTAAGTTATTCATAACCTAGAGTATGTTAGACGAAAGATGATTCAGAGGCTTATTACAGTACATGTTGTATGCAAAGACATAAATGTTGACTAAATAATTTACAGGACTCATGGATTTGTCAATATTTGGTTTGTCTGAGTAATCTTGGAGTCATGGGTCCGTTGAGTATAACTATATCTATTTAGTCTTAATGTCAATTTCTTTCCATTTCTATCATTGCAAGTGCAAGATGAAAGAGAGAAGGATGAAGACAACTACAAAGCATATTTTCACATTGGCAACAAATGTATGTGTGTGAACACGTGCACACATGTGTGTGTGTGTGTATTGATCATTTATTGGTGAGCATAGTTACCAAGTCGGAAAACGGGAAAAAAAACGGCATGGGAAAAAATCGGAAAGATACGATGAAAACAGAAAAAACGGAAACAAAACGTGAAAACATCGGAAAAAACAAAAAAAAATCTTAAAAATTATACCAAGTATGTATATATGTCATTTTCCAACATTAAGTAATCAAAAGTTCAAAACATATAGCATATGCATTTATTAAGCACGAACAAAATAAAATCCGAATCCAATTTAAACCCGGACCAAACCCGACGTGTTTTATACGCGTTTTTCCCGTTTTAAAAGCGTATAAAACACGTACGGACGCTTTTTTCAAAAAAACGAGTTTTTTTCCTGTTTGCTACGAGTTCGGATCGATACGCGTTTTATACACGTTTTTTTCAAAAAAATGCCCGATTTGGTACCTATGTTGGTGAGAATACCAAACACAAGATCAAGAAATACATGTAAGGAACATACAAGTAAATATTGATGTATGTACAATACAAGGCCAAAATTATGCGTCCATAGCATCTTGACATAAGCAGTAGCTTTAAAATTAAGCATAAAATTCTTGTAATACATCAATCTTAAATTTGCAAAGAAGACAACACAACATATACTACTAATATTTCACTACATTTAATTTAACCTATAGAATAATCAGAATCCAAAAGGTAAATGTATCGGGATCGAATGTACAATCACCAATTTAGGCTACAATTAGCACAAAAAATAGTGAGGAAATAAGCTAAGTGTTGACCACGCAAAAAAAAATATACAGAAATTTCACTTTGTGATAAAAAGCAACCAAATGAACTTTGCCCACATTCTAATCATCCATTCATTGACACAAACAGCAAATACGCAAACATCATACCCTAATAACTGAAGATTCAAAAGGTACATTCACCTTGAAATGCAAACTCAGAGAAACAAATCCAGAAGCAAATGGAGTACCAGAGAAAATATATTAGCACAACTTGCTATTGCATGAAAGATTCAAGAACTCTAAAAAAATTGACAGCGAATTATACAAAGACTCAAAACAGAACAATACACCATAATTAACATAATCTCAAATGCAATCCTTTTTTACAGAATGTATAACTGTAACTTCATACAAGAACACTACCTGGTTAACATTATTGGTGGGAGGACACAGCTTCATGCTCTTATCGTTCTCAGCCATGTGATGGATTGCATCCCAGAAATTGGAACATAGCCAAGGCAACAATATATATTTTGAGAAGTTTCACATTCGATAGAACTTGGATGGACCAAAGCTTAAACGAATCATTCTGCATTGTGTGACTTGCCCAAGAAATCCAAGCCTTCTGTCCGGCTACGGACAATCCGATGAAACACCTCTCTCACCTGACGCTCCAACGGGTCCAGCCCTTCCTTCAAACTATCACACACATCCACCAGCTCCTGCACCCCATGCCTCACCTCCGTCTCCTTCTCTTCCGCCAATGGAAACTGGATTGTGTCCGTCAATTCCATCAAGTGACGGGTACATTTCTCAATCTGATGGATCTCCTTCAACAGCCCACTTGAGGCCTTCCTGTCCCTCTTCTTGGATTCTTCCATGATCCGCTCATGCAGAGACAGAATCGAGGCTGCCCAAGAAAAATTACGTGGGACCGAGAAATGAGTCTGCAGGCCACGGTCCTGACATGGTATGGCTGCTACAAGGGCCCACATTACAAACAGAAGCACCGAATTCATCGTGAACACAGGGACGGCGAGACCATTGGTCGCGGCAATCTCGTTCCCGCGGGGCGCGGCAAGGTTGTTCCCGATAGCCTGGAGCTGGCGGGCAGCAGACCAAGTACGAGAGACGCTCCACGAGAGCGAGCGGAAGTGGCCCCCCACACGGTGGTGGGGGTCCTTGCTCGAGCTGTGGCTGTTGCGGCCGAAGGAGCGATTGCGGTGGGAGAGGACGGAGCCGGCCTCCTTCTCGTCGAGCATCAGGATGGTGAGGTCGGTGAGGGCCTTCTTTGCACGCCGGAGCTGGCCCTCCCCTAAGACCCGCCGGCCGGGCTCGAGGGCTGCCAGCACGATCTCCAGGTGCTTCTGCCACTGCCGCAACTGGTCGACCCCGTCGCGGATGGCGTTGCAGACGTCGAGGGCCCTGACGCTGCGCTCGAAGAATTCAGAAATGAGGCGATCGAGTGGGGGCCGGGAGATGAGACCCTTGCCGTTGAACAAGATCACCCGGAACTCCTCCTGGCAGACGAGGAACCCATCGAGGAGCTTCCGTACCCAAGAAACCGAGAGGAGGTCCTCACCCCCGCCGGCGAGGTCGTGGAAGAGATCGGTGACGTGCTTCTGGAAGGACTCCAGCTCGAGCTCGAGGCTGGAGCCAGCCTCGTGGTGGCCATCCATGGAGTGGACTTGGTCACGCCGGATGCTGAGGATCGAGCGGCCGATGGACGCGAACGGCGCGGATGAGCCCTGGTAGTCCGTGGCGGGCATTTTTCACATCATACAGCACCCTCTCGCCGGGGATACGATGGCCGGAACCCTAGATTTCGCTGGCGGAATGAACACCGAGCTCAGCCTCGATGGAAACCCTACAATTCGGACGGAACCATGGAATCGGAGGAGAGAATGGAGGGATCTCGCGGGATCGGAGAGGGGGAAGGGCGGAGAAAGCCTAGATCGTCGATTCCCATGGATAGGCTCGGAGGTCGGGGCTCGGGAATGGCGGATCTGGGAGCCCTAGGGTCGGACAGCTCTTTATGCGGTGGGAAAGAGAGATAGTCGAGCAGGAAAAATTAAAATTAAAAACGGAATTACGAGTTCAGTAATATTTTTTCGCGGTAAGGTAAAGTCCCCCCGTTCATCCACCGATCACCACACGCGGTCGAATCGCGAACTCGCGACGAAAAAACTTTGTTACCCACTTTTACCCCGTAAATTCGGAGTCCGTTGCACCCGTACTCTACCGGTAAATCGCACTCCGCCCCAACTGGCACGCAAAGGGACGGCTACGACCAGGTGCCGAGAGCGTTGGGATGATCACAGCCGTCCCATTGCCGGCAGGTTGGGATGGGGTGCTGAGATTCACCGGTCCGGAACGGGTGGAACGGACGGCTGTGACGGAGGGTGCAGCACATAAAGGGCGCGGGAATGGGTGCAACTAGAGAAGGATTTTGTTCACTCTCCTTTAAAATGGGTGAACTTCACCTTCCTCCTGATTGGGCCATTTCCAAAGAATTTTGGTCATTTATTGAACCGATTTTGTTCACCCCCCTTCATTGAGCTCTTTCAAGGACATTTTATTTTTATTTTTCCTTTTGAGATAGGCGGGTGTCCCTGTCTTCGAGCACTAACCTATTTCAGTCTCGAACTATCGAGTCTCCTCGGGCACCTCGACAATTCCAAGAGAGGAGCTTCATTTACCTTGCGGATGTTGTTTAGGGTCAGCCCCCGCCGTCGTGTTTGACCGATTCCTTGTAATAATATTGGAAAAAAGCAGATGTTAGTAGGGTTCTTTAGTCAGGTATAAATCGGTACAAGGGTGACTTGCAATGCAAGTTAGGTTAGCACATATATACCCCCACAAACTCACGGTGGGTCAAACAAAGTGAGTTTGCCAACCAGAAATTGAAACCGATGAGTAGGGTGAAACGTTGTGAAAAAGTTCATGATCTGCTCAGCGGAATATTGGAAAAAAGCAGATGTTAGTAGGGTTCTTTGGCCAGGTATAAATCGGTACAAGGGTGACTTGCAATGCAAGTTAGGTTAGCACATATATACCCCCACAAACTCACGGTGGGTCAAACAAAGTGAGTTTGCCAACCAGAAATTGAAACCGATGAGTAGGGTGAAACGTTGTGAAAAAGTGGTAGAGAGACAGTTTTAGTCTCGTAGTGCTCACAAGCGAAGTGACAATCGATCTCTATGTACTTGTTCGCTCATGAAAGACTGAATTGTAGGCAATCTGAATGGCGCTCTTGCGCAGGTACCGAAGGATCCTCAAAAGGGTTGTATAGTGAGCGGAGCAAGGGGCCTGAACAAACTGACTGACAATTAACTACATGAGCAATATCAGGTCTGGTGGTGCACAAGTAGACAAGTTGCCCTACTATCTACCTATACCGTGTAGCATCGGAAAGAGGCTCGTCGTCTGTGGGCCGAGCTTAGCATTAACCTCCTTAGGTGTATCTGCAATCTTCTGATTAATAAGTGCATCTCGAGCTAGAATATCTGAAGTATATCGTTGTTGAGAGACTAAGATGCCTTCCTGACTCAGTGCTACCTCAAGGCCAAGAAAATAGTGAAAATGGCCCAAATTCTTTATCTCAAACTGTCATTAGAGATGAGCTTTGAGCGATGCAATGCCGACAGCATCATCACCTGTGATGATCATGTCATCCACGTAGAGAAGAAGAAGAACCCGCCCCTACGGTGAGGACCGCACAAACAGAGAGTGATCCTGATAGCTCTCGGAGAAATCAATCCGACGAACAGCACTACGAAAACACTCGAACCAATCACAGGGTGTCTGCTTCAAGCTGTAGATTGCGCAGTGGAGAAGGCAAACGTGCTGAGGAGGCGTGGAGTAGCCAGGAGGCGGGTTGCATGTAGAAAACCTCAGAAAGGATGCCGTGAAGAAAGACATTCTTCACATCCATCTGAAACAATTGCCACTGTCGTGTGGAAGCAACAACAAGGAGAGTGCGAATAGTGGTCATCTGAGCAACCGTAGCAAAAGTCTCATCATAGTCAATCCCAACCTCCTAAGAAAAACCACGGGCGAAGAGCCAGACTTTTTGTGCCGCTCAATAAATCCATCAAGTCAGTGTTTGACCTTGTAGGTCCATTTGCAGCTGACTGGCTTGACTCCGGTAAAGAGAGGGACAACAGACCAGGTTCCAGTTTAAACAAACACCTGAAGCTCCTCGTCTATAACACGCTACCACTCTGGGTACTAAACAGCCTCACGATAAGATCGAGGCTCTGAGAGAGTGGCATAAATAGCGGTAAGAAAAGCCTGGTAAGAGGGAGCATAGGAGCGGCCAGCAATAAATAAGTTTAGCCTGGTAGTCGAGGGACGGTCACGCAGAAGATAGCGGCGCTCTGGTACTATGACAGAATCTTCAGTTGGAGACAGAGGAACTGATGGTGGAGATGAAAGAGGAGACGTAGGGGGAGTATCGGTCTCAAGAGGAAGAGTGGTAGGTAGAGGCGCTGAGGTAGGGGTCGGATCCACAAGAGAGAGTGCACTTGAGCTAAGATGGTGGGACTCGACTAGAGAAGGGGAGCAGGGGCCAATTCTGTAGGACTCAACATGAGGAGTCGCAACAGAGGAGAGATAACCGGTGAAGACTCGAGACTAACAGACTCGTGGGAGAGAAAATGGAGATCCTGAGAAGAGGGAGAGTAAAACGAAACGTCCTCAAAGAATGAGACATGTGTGGCTAGGTGAAGGCGATGAGCAATAAGGTCATAGCAATGATAACCTTTATGCTTGAGACTAAGACTTAAAAGGACATACTTAGCTGCCTTGGGAGATAATTTGTTGTGCTCATAGGGTGGCACCAATATAAAACATGTCCAACCAAAGACACGAAGCATGTCATAGGAAGGAGGAGACAAGAAAATACGCTCATAAGGAGAGGAACCAAATAGAAAGGCAGAAGGGGTGATGTTAATGAGATTAACAGAGGTGAGGACGGCTTCAGCCTAGAAGGAGCAAGGCACAGAGAAGGAAATAAGAAGCAAACAAACAGTCTCAAGAATATAACGGTTTTACGCTCAGCAACATCATTATGATGGTGAGCGTGCGAGCAAAACTACTAAAAGAGGGTGCCATGAGACTGGAGAAGAGACCGCTTATCGGTAAAGAGAAACTCATGAGCACATTCAGACCGATAGGTCTTGATTCGAGTGTGAAATTGAGTTTGTATCATATTGGCGAAGAAAGTATAGATAGATCGAGAAAATCTCAAAACGATGACGAAGTAAATAAATACATGTATAGCGAGATTAATCATTAATGAAACAAATATACTAGAAATATACATTCATAGATGATATGGGTGAGGGCTCCCAAATGTCCAAATGAACAAGCTCAAACGGAGCAACAGACCGAGACACACTAGGACGAAAAGGGGAGGTTCTGAAATTAGCAAGCTTACAACTAGTACAAGGAGAAAGAGAAGAAAATGGAGCATGACCTAAAGCCCCAGACTGAAAAAGGCTTTTAAGTTGTTGCTCGGACAAATGACCTAACCATCTGTGCCACAAGTCGACCGCAGATGACCTGACACCACAAAAACTGAGAGAATAAGGAGGTACACGAAAAGACTCAAGATGGTAGAGATTGCCCTCTCTACAACTAGTTCCAATCGTCTTGCCCAAACGAAGATCCTGCACAATACAACTAGAGGCAGAAAATGATACAGTTAGTCCGAAGTCACAAAGGGTGGAGACAGAGATAAGGTTTATGCATAGGTCTGGGGAATGATAAACAGTATGTAAGGTGAGGCGGACGGATGGGTGAGACAAGTGGGAGATGGAGCCACACTGGGGAGATGGCGAGATGAGATCCATTTGCAGTGTAGAGGGGTGGGATAATAGCAGGGCGAAGAGAAGTAATGACAAATAAGTCATGGGCGAGATGTTGGGAGGCCCTAGAGTCCAAGACCCATGGAAATGGAGTACTAGAGTTGGCCGAGTGGAAGTAGGCGGTACAGACGAGGAGGAGGCATCACAGCTCAACTGGTGCTGCTGGAACTGTTGAAACTGCTGGAACAACTGGAACTGCTACGGAGTAAGACCTGTAGTAGAGATGGTCTCAATTAGTACAGCATGAACAGTAGGAGGATCACGAACGGTTTTGCCTTGGCCAAGTGGTCATGTACGCTTCTCAGGATAAAGAGTCCAACACATCTCGACCAAGTGGCCCTGCTTGTGACAGTAAGTACAATAAGGTGATAAGCCATGACCACCAGGGTGGCCACCAGATCGAGGAGGAACCAGTGGAGGTGTCGATGCTGGAACAAAAGAGCGAGAAGCGGTGGCAAGAACCCCCTCGTGACCGGTAGCAGTTGCCGGAGCCGGAGGAGCTGGGGTGGTGCTGATGCTTTCCAGTCGAGACTGCTCAGAGAGGAGTGCGACGGCGACCTCGGTAAAACAAGGAAAGGGGGTTCAGTACAGTAGTTGTCCCGCCAGGGGCTAAAGAGCCAGGGCGAGTCCGGCAAGAAGAAAGTGCACCGGCCTTTCGGCGTTTCCAGAATAGTTGGACCTCTAAGGCCGAGGCATTTGGTACGCCTCCACACGTCGGGTGCCCTGTTGGGCTGTCATCATCTCTTATGGAAGATGAGCCTCGCTTGTGCCATTTGATTGAACAAAGAGGCTGCAAAGATGTGTTCATATAGCACATGTAGTCGGAAAAGACAACTAGTCCGCTGCATAGGGAGGTGTCCCCCGAGGCGACAAGGAAGGCCTTGATGTGTGCATCATCGTAAGACCAGTGGGCTGTCACGCGCTGAAGATCTGCAACGGAAGGAGAAACCGCCGGCGTGGCGGCGATCTCGGACATAGTGTCGTCGTCGTTCTTGAAGGATAATGATGGCGTCCCAGGTGTGTAGAAGACATCGATGTCCTCGGAGGACAATACGACGTGGAAGAGGTGACGATAGAGGAATTGACCCTCCAACTCGTTCCTGATCAATGCTGACCAGGGTGTCCAGTCTGTCTAAGTAGAGAGGAGGAGATCGGTGTGCGTGGGGAGACGCCTCCTGAAAATTCGATCATCATTGAAGGAGGCCATGATGCGGGAGCGTCAACCCCTAGGTCAACGTGCCCTACACAAGGAGAGACTGGATCGACGTCGGTTTGGACGCAGAGGAGAGGAGGGCCATGTGGCGTTGCGACAGCGGGCTGCACACAAGGCGAGGTCGAGCCGGAGTCGGGCTAGGGACGCAAAGGTCCGACGTTGCGGCGTCGGTCTGGACGCAAAGGAGCCGGCGGCGTCGGGTTGCAGGGTCTGGACGCAGAGAAGCCGGTGGCGTCAAGTTGCACGGATCTCAGAGGAGGGGCCGGGCAAGCGTCGGGCTGGACGCAGAGGAGGGTCCGGCGACGTAGATCTGGACGCAGAGGAGGGGCCAGCGACGACGTCGGGATGGATGCAGAGGAGGGCCGGCTGGCATTGGTCTAAACGCAGAGGAGGGGCTGGCAGTGATGGCAGCGTCGAGCTGAATGCAGAGGAGGGCCGGGCCGAGCGGGTCGTGTTGCACATATTGCAGAGAGGAGAGCCGATCCTTGGGTTTGAGGGCGACTAATTCGGGCTCTGATACCATGATAGAATTGGAAAAAAGCACATGTTATTAGGGCTCTATGACCAAATATAAATAGGTATAAGGGTGACTTACAATACAAGTTAGGTTAGCATAATACACACACAATCTTTAACACCTTATTTTTTTCTTGATGCGAAGTCGCTTTATCTACGGCGAGGCATTCCGTTGCTCATTTTCTTGATTGCTGTCCTCCATATCAATGAGCCAAATTTTGCCCCATGATTTCTTAGATAAATCGAAAAGATGGGGGTTTGGGACCAACTCATCACAAGCTAGGTTTGCGTATTGGTGAGGGTGGTTGTGGGGTTTGTAGCCAAGTATAGAGTGAGAGCAATGGGTTGTGGGGATAGAGGTGGGCGTACATGCCATGTTGGGAACTGGTATGTTTGGTGACATGGGTGTATCTGGAGTTTGTCCATTATGAGTGATGATAGTGAGTGGGAAAGCTAAGGTGATTGGAGAGAGTTGTGAATAGAACTGTGTGAGAATGGGTGGATGAAAGGAGGTGGCCTCTGGGTTGGGGTTTGTGGGGGAGATGGGGGTAGAGATGGGGGTAGGGGTGGCAATGTGTCGGGTCGGGTTCGTGTTGTGTCTAGTTTCGGGTAGTGCCCAAAATCTCTGGACCCGGACTCAATCCGTTTAACTAATCATGTTTAGATCCTAAATCCGTACCCGACCCACTTATAAACGGGTAGGCCCGATAAGACTCGTTTAACACATGACCCGACCCGATCCTACTCAACCCGTCCTAACCCACTAAGACTCGCTGGTACTATATTATCTTATATACTACATTATCGGATTGCGGGTAGATCCGACCCGACCCGACCCGACTCGTTGAATTTTAGATGGGTCTTCTCGAGTCTACCGTGTCTAGACCCGAAACCGGATCCGGCCCATTTATTAAACGGGTTAGTCGTGTTGACCCGTTTACGACCCAAACCCGTTTAACCCAAACCCAGACCCGCTGATTTCGTGTCGGGTCGTGTCGGGTCTACTGTGTCTGGTTCAAAATTGCCAGCCCTAGATGGAGTGGGATAGGTGGAGTATGTGGTGTTTGGAGGGAACATGGCAATCTCTCTAAGGACCGATGACATGGCAAACATGGAGAAGGTCGACGGTGATATAGTTACCGTTAGATTACCCAATGTTTTTAAAATCGGACCGTTAATCGAATCGGAAAGGAGACTGGCTCAACCACATGGTTAATCAGTGGTCAGACCGTGACATCATCATGATATCATAACTAAATTAATTTATTATTAAAAATATTTTTAAAAATATTTTTTATTATTTTTTAAAAAAATTAATATCGTCTAAAATTAATTAACATTTTGCTCGAAAAGATAAAAAGAACAGCAACAAAAAAAGGGTTTTATGACTCTTTTAATAAACAACGGTTCAACTAAACCGTCGAATGTGTCATGTGGGTTGCCAGTTTTGCCTTGTTTATAGTATTTTCGATTTTTGTAATTCTCAAACCCAGAATCTGGGGCTGGTTCACGGGTCTAGTGGTTGAATTGTTCGATTCGGTCCGGGTTTTAAAACATTAAGATTACCTCCATCTTAAAATCCAAGTATTGAGATGTGATCCTATCATATATATAAGGATCGTTTCTACTCTCTACTTAACTGAGTTGGGACTAATCCTCCAACAGTTACTGTGTTGTAGCCTAGGATTTTCGGACGAGGGATGAGGGACGACGGAAAGGTGGGATGTGGAGAACATGGGGTGTTGGTTGGGATGGGATTGAGTGGGGACGTGGCAGCTGAGTTAGTGATTTCGGAGGTGGTGGAGAAGTGGGATTGTGTGGGGAATGGTGACGTTGGTTGTTGCATCAGGTGGGCCTAGAAGAAAGGTGTGTATGTATGGGAAGGGGTGGGTTGACGTGGGACCGATGACGGAGGCTGATGTGGAGGGGTGGTCCGGGGTGGCGTCATGCATCAATGTCACCAATCACCCCCCCCCCCCAATCACACAAGGCTAGGGTTGAACACCAGTCAGCCCCCCTACTCGTGTGCGAGCGCAGGGGAAGAGGCACACCTAGGCCACAACCTGACCACACCTTGACCTAACTAGAGCCTGACTGGGCAGAATTCAGCTCACTTGTAGATACCCTCATCCCCAAAACACGGGTCGCAAGAGGAGGTCCATAGAGGGTATATGAATATATCACTACCCAATCCCTAGCTATTGTGGGACTAAATCCAATAGTCACATGATCGAATCTCGATCTTGTATTATGTTGTGTGATGTATAAATAAAGTGGTGCACCTGTGGGTAGAAACAATGCTCGATCCTTGGCGAGTAAAATAAAAATTATACTTCTACAGTTGGCATGCTTCGAACCATGGCCTCTCTTGTGCAATGGCATTTACATGCATTGCTCTAATTAGGAAAACTATGTCTTTTTTATAAAAAGAGACCACTTTTTCTATAATAAGTATTGCATTTGGTGTATCCAACTGATAGCTCAGTTGGTAAGACATATGCAAGCTGTGTTGGTGCGGAATACCTCAAACGAGGTCTCGAGCCACCACCTCATGCTTGAGGAAGCGATCTAGGGTTTTCGGATCTCCAATGATCCAAAAAGAATGATTGAATCCACTGACAACAATCGTAATCACAGAGAAAAAATAACAAAGAAAGCAATCCACATGACACAAAGAAGTTTATTCACGCAGTTCGAAAAATCCCTACTTCTGCGAGTGTTGGTCACCGCCCTGGAGCAATGGAATTAGAACGTAGGAGTTTACAACCCTCTTCCTCTTCCTCGCCTCCACTGGATCTCAAGGAGACCAATCTTCTATCTCGATCCCTGATCTTCTTCGTTTCTCAAACACAATGGAGAAGCCTAAAACAAGACTCTAAAACCAGCCGTCAAACACAAATGACAACTCCGTACAAAACCTAGGGTGAAAATCCTATAAGTATTTCCCACAATTCGTGTAAACTCGAGTCCAACCCGTGCATGTTTTGTACCAGGCGCCAAGGGCGCCACCAACCTGGGACTCCGAAAAATCATCGGTGTGAGAACTTTGCCCTGGGAGCCAAAAGTGGCACCCAATGTGCCAACCCAAGAAGATGACTCTCGCTAGTGATTGGGTGCCACACAGTTGGCGCCCAGGGCGCCAACCCCATGTTAGCCCCGATCCTAGCGCCCGCTAGTGATCGAGCGCCGCACAGTTGGTGCCCAAGGCGCCATTCTGTTGAAGTGCGCACTCAGGTCCTCCACTCCGAGCCTCTTGTCGAGCTTAATATTTGTCAAAACTAAGCCAAACTCCACCTGGTGAACTTTCGGCTAATGCTTCTGTTCCAGCGAACCTCCACATTCACGAGTCTCAACTCGCCTCCATCGCACCTCAGGTGGTGAGGTGCTTTCTTCACTTCGCTAGCAGGAGACAAGTTGGAGCAAGCTTGAGCAATGCTCAAACTTCTCCCTGATGATCAACTTCGTGAGAAAATCTGAAGCGTTCTCATCCGTGTGAACTTTCTCTACCTCGACCTCACCATCATCCAGCTAGTCCCTGATCCTGTGGTATCTGATGTCTATGTACTTTGTCCTTACATGGAAGACCGGATTCTTTACCAAATAAATCGCACTCTGACTATCGCATTGTACCGTAACAAAGCTCTGACCCAGTCCTAATTCGCCAGCTATGCCCTTCAACCAGATAGTCTCCTTCGCGGCCTCTGTTAGAGCCATACACTCTGCCTCAGTAGTGGAGAGCGCCGTCACCGACTGTAGCATAGATCTCTAATAGACTGGTCCCCCTGCACACGTGAACACATATTCTGTGGTAAACCTTCTCCTATCCAGATCCGCTACGTAGCCTAAATCAAAATATCTCGTGATACTAATTTCTCCCTTCTACCTAGCAAATAAGATCCATCTGTCCGCACTTTCTTGCAAATACCTTAAGATCCACTTGACCGCTTGCCAAAGGACCTTCGTTGGATTCGATATAAATCTGGGCATGACGCTTACTGCCTGTGCCAGATCCGACCTCGTGCAAACCATCGCATATATCAGACATCCTACCTCACCGGCGTATGGTGTCTTCTGTATCTCCTGGATCTCCTTCCCCGTGGTAGGACACTGCCTTTTACTCAAAGTGAAGTGCGAAGCCAATGGAGTAGAGGTTGGCTTTGTATCCTTCATATCAAACCTCTCAAGAACCTTTCGGATATAGGTTCCTTGAGACAACCAGAGCTTTCTGGCCTTTCTGTCCCTCCTGATCTCCATGCTAAGGATCTTCCTCGCATTCTTGAGATCCTTCATCTCGAACTCTCTGCTCACCATTTTCTTGAGTTCGACTATATTTCCCATGTCACAACATGTAATGAGCATATCGTCAACATAAAACATCAATATCATAGTTTCTCCATCCTTAAAGGTACGAGTGTAGACATAATAGTCATACATACTCCTCAAGTAATTGATTTATATCATGAACGAGTCAAAGTGCATATATATACCACTACCTCGGTGACTGCTTGAGTCCATAGATCGATTTCTTCAGTCTGCACACGTGGTTCTCCTTACCTTCTTCAATGAACCCATCTAGTTGTGACATGTAGATCTCCTCCTCAAGATCCTCGTGAAAAAACGTCGTCTTCAAATCCATTTGCTCTAGCTCCATATCATGATGAGCAACCTGAGCTAGTAACAATCTAATGAGGGTATGCTTAACTACGAGAGAGAAGATCTCCTCACAATCAATTCATTCCCCCTGAGTGAACCCATTTGCAAACCAAACGCGCCTTGAACTTTGAGTCTTCATTCTGCATATCCTCATTCTTCCTGAGAACCCACCTACAACTTATAATCTTTTTTTCCTTGGCTCTCGAAACTAACTCCCAAATGGAGTTCTTATGGAGACTACTTATCTCATCCTTCAAAGCCTTCATCCAGGCCTGCCTCTCACTACTCGCTGTAGCCTCTATCATATCTTACTGGATCATCTTTATTGATGATAAAGACATAGCAAGCCTCGTCATACCAACCATATCTCTGAATTGGTTTGATGTTCCATCATATCACCATCTTTATCCATACACAAATCGTATAATTCATCCTTTAAGAACAATCTGTTCGAGAAGGATTTTTCCATGTATAGCGACTGCAACTTATCCTAAATAGCTTTTGCTGACCTTTCCTTCATGAAATTATACATGACCTCATCCAACAGATGAAGCTCAATGAAATTCATCACCTTCTGATATGCTTCGACCATGCTTCATCCGTCGTCTCCTTCAGTGCATGCTCTCTTTTCATAATACACATGGAAAGATCTGTTGTATCAAGATATTCCTCATCTTCCTCAGTGATAGCCTGAAGTTGGTCTTCCCGTCGAACGACTTGAGATCAATCTTTAAACTATTTATGGTGGTCTTCTCTTCGGCCATCTCTGATAATTTTGACGTAAAACCCTCCAAAACCTTGGCTCTGATACCAGTTATTGGTGTGGAAATCTCAAACGAGGTCTTGATCCGCCGCCTCATACTTGTGGAAGCGATCTAGGATTTTTAGATCTCCGACAATCCGAAGAGAATGATCGAATCCACCAACAACGATCACAACCACAAAGAAAAGATAACAAAGAAAGTAATTCTCACAACACAAAGAAGTTTGTTCATGCAATTTGAAAATCCCTACCTATGCGAGTTTCGGTTACCACCTTGGAGCAATGGAATTAGAATGTAGAAGTTTTCAACCATCTTCTTCTTCCTTGCCTCCATCGGATCTCAAAGAGACCGATCTACAATCTCGATCCCCGATCTTCTTCATCTTTCAACGCAATGGAGAAGCTCGAAGCAAGACCCTAAAACCAGCCGTCAAACACAATGATAACTCCTTGCAAAACCTAGGGTGAAAATCCTATAAGTATTCCCCATAATTCGTGCAAACCCGAGTCTAACCCGTGCACGTTTCGTGCCTAGCTCCTAGGGCACCATCAGCCTGGCCCCGAAAAATCACCGGTGCGAGAACTTTGCCTTGGGTGCCAAAAGTGACGCCCAGGGCGCCAACCCAAGGATGGACCCGATCCTGGCGTCCGCTGGTAACCGGGTGTTGCATAGTTGGCGCCCAGGGCGCCAATCCGTTGAAGTGCATGCCTATGTCCTCTGCTCCGAGCCTCCTGTCACGCTCTGTATTCATCGAAATTGAGCCAAACTCCGACAACCCGTAACTTTGGACTTTTGGTCAAGGGTTCAAATAAGCTCACGACATATTTCTTCATGCTTTGTAGTGGCGGGCCTCCCTTTCGTCTTAGTGCATGGCGAGCTTTCCTACCTGAAGGGTTATTAAAAATCAGGGTATTTCTCTTACACCTATGGGGAGTTTCGATCCTTGGTCTATCTTGTATCATTACGCTAATGAGTGATGTTCTGACCACCATGGTGGTCCCTTAAAAAATAGTATTACAACCATTCATCTTTGTCAATAAATGCTATGGTATATTTTCTCTCGCTCTGTAGTCGCAAGGCTCCCTCCTTTGTGGTGAGCCCTTCAGTATGTGGGGTTACTAAAACTCAGGATATTTTTCCTCGTGTCGGTGGATATCTATGGCTTAGTTCAGATATTTCTTTTCTTATTCCTTAATTAATAATTAAAGAATGCAGGTTTAAACAGTTCTTGTATTTAGTCTAGTTTTATGTGTGGACTACAATTCATCATCTATAATGAAATGATTTTAAAACATGAAAAGTCGTGGGTAACAATTGTGAAAAATGCTCTATGCATTCAAGAAATGTTTTTGATGGAAATATATTTAATTAATATGCTTAAATTTAATATATTTTTTGTGACATCTAAATATTTTTTTTTTATTTTTCAGCTATAATATGCAAAAAAGTGATAACAAAAATATTTTTATTAGTAGTAGACTATTTGTTGTACTTTGATTTTGCACCTAGACCCCCTGTAAGAAAATATTGGCTCTGCCCCTGCTCAAAGTCATTGTGCCTTGTTTGCGTGTGTGAATTCTAGCCATTGATGTCATGTTCATGGGATTATGAAATTAATAAATAGCAGCTGCAGCCTCTCCCATTTCGATCTCTGAACCTCTTTGAGCCCTTGCTTTAGTGCTGCCCTTTGACTGCTTGGCCGGTCCAACAAAAAAAAATCCTAAAAAATAAGCCAGTCTCATGCTCTTTCTTATATGTTTGCTTGCTCCCCTAAAGACCGAACGCCCACTTTCCCAACCAAAATCCAAGATTTGAAACCCTTATGGTAAAAGTATGTACCCAGTAGTTGGAAGATGTTGAAAGCAATGGATGCCTCCATTGTTTTATGGAAAGGTTATGGAAAAGGACACATTCTTAGAGAAAGAACAAAGCTTTAGTATAATTTAATTAATAAAGACAATACAAATAAAATTAGGGTGACTAGGTGAAAAGCCATTTTGGGAAGATGCTTTTAAGCTCCGGTCCAACAATGTTTTGGTTTGAACGTAAACCCCTTTCGAAAAAACACTTTACATTAAAACTTTGTTGACCTGTTCAACCCTTATCAAATGACTAAAGACCCCTTCCATTACCCCCCTGTAGCAACCGAATTGATACTCTGCTAAACCAAATTGATACTCCAGAATATGCTACAGTGATTATGGAATATCAATTCGGACAATAGAGTATCAATTGGCTTGCAACTCTCAAATCATTGTAGCTGCACTATAATTGTTACAGTGATTTCATTGCAACCGAATCAATACTTTGTTGTCCCGGATTAATATTCCATTTAAGTTGCTAAAGTGAAACCGTTGTAGCAATTGAATTTATACTATGGGATAATTATCACTACAGTGAAATCAATGTAGCAATCAAATTTATACATTGGAATAATTACTGCTACAGTGAAATCACTGTAGCAGTTACAGTGAAATCATTATAGCAACTATAGTGTTTTGGGATTTCACTGTACAACGTATGTTAAAAAAACAAAGGGGGGAAATTAAGAGTGTAAGTCCTGTAGATAGTATCAAGAAAATATGCAGGACAACTAATGATTTCAACTAAGACTATGTCCATGGAATCAAAGTAGTTTTTAAGGGTGATCCACTCCCACGGTTTTGCACGGAATAGGCTATTTGCCAACCTCTTTTAATGACACATTCTTTTTAAATACCAAAAATACCTAGGGGATCTTCCTACATTAATTAACAGTATACAATTTAGGAACACTTTTATTTTTTGACAGGAATAGTGGCACGGGCTGCTATAGTGATTTCTGTCGTGACTTCTAAAAAGACTTTCTTACAATAAAATCATTGTAATAATTAGGGGTGGCAATGGGTCATGTCGGGTCGGGTTCGTGTCGGGTCTAGTTTCAGGTTGTGTCCAAAACCCCTAGACCTGAACTCGGCCCGTTTAACTAATCATGCTAGACCCTAAATCCGTACCCGACATGCTTATAAATGAGTAGACCCGATAAGACCCGTTTACCACACGAGTCTATTCAGTTGAATCGACTCGACCCGACTTGACTCAATAAGACCTACTAATACTATATTATCCTATATACTATAGTATCAGATTGCAGGTAGACCCGACCCGACACTACCCATTGAATTTTAAACAGGTCTTCTCGGGTCTACCGTGTCTAGACCCTAAACCCGGACCCGGCCCATTTATTAAACGGGTTAGTCATGTTGACCCGTTTATGACCCGAACCCGTTTAACCCAAACTCAGGCCTGCTAATTTCATGTCAGGTTGTGTCGGGTCTACCGTGTCAGGTCCAAAATTGCCAGCCCTAGTAGAAATGATATTCAATTTTATGCAAATAATACTCAATTTAATTGAGTATTATTTTGTATATTTGAATACCAATTACAACCACTATAGTTGCTACAATGATTTTTGTCATGGCTACTTGCTTATAGACTCCCTACAGTGAAATCATTGCAATAATAATACTCAGTTATATGCAAATAATACTCAATTTAACTGAATATTTTTTTTGTATATTTAAGTACATTTAAAACCACTATAGGGATTTTAGGTAACATTTTGTATAGGTGAGTACCGTTTAAATTGATAGTTAATTATATGAAAATGATACTCAATGCTACAATGATTTCATTGTAGGGAATTGAGTATCATTTTCATATAATTGAGTATCATTTTAAATAAATGTAGTAGCTATAATAAAATATTGTTGTACTACAGTGAAATCAGTCAATTATATGAAATTATACTCAATGCTCCAGTGATTTCAAAATAAAAATATAAGTATTATTTGCATAAAATTGAGTATCGTTGCTATAGTGATTTCATTGTAGCAAAAACAGTTTTTAGCAGTCATGATGAAAATCACTATAGCTACTATAGTGATTTCATTGTAGATGCTATAGTAAAATCACTGTAGCAAATATAGTGATCCAGCTATCATTTTTGAAAATGAAATTTCATGGGGATCATATGTGGCTTATAGGTTGTGGTAATTTAGTAAGTTACTCTTAACATTTTAGTCTTTTAGCAATTAATTAAGCCGTTGCAATTGAAACAGTGAAACACGGACCTAGGCTTAAATGAAAAGATTGTCGGGATCTGTTTCAAAATAAAACAATTAAAAAGAACTGATTGCTATCTGCCAAAAAAAAAAACCATACAATGATTTGTTCTCACTGTACAACTTCTATAAAGGTAAAATGACCATTTAAAATAAAGGAAGTGAGGGAGGGACTTAATGTTCTACGCAAAAGATAAAAGGGTTTATCAAACTACCTGGTTGGTTTTACCGCTTAAAATTATAACGTTTTGTTTTGAAAAAAGCACGGTAAAACCAGCACCAAGGATGTTCAAAATGGTGGGGCCCTAATTAGAGTGAAGATAAGAAGTTTCACTAAATGGGACCCTCCCACTCTGGTAGGGGGATCATCCAAGAGAAATTGGGAGCATTTTATAGAATGTTTGATGAAGACAGGAAATCACGGGAGGGATTAGTTTGAGTCCGAAGTAGGTCCATTGTTTGAAATGTTTTCGAAGAAATCAATCAGGACAAAAAAATAATAATAATAAATAAATAAATAAATAAACTCGTGCCACCCACTATCTAAGCCAAGAAAGGATCAAACGTGACCATTCAACAGCTTGTTTCTTGAGGTGGCGTGAGATGTATTGTTGCTGCTGCTCTTTATTTTATTTTATTTTTTTTGGGAAGGGGAACACAATATCGATCAGTATATCACCTGTTCCCTTGTCCGTTCAAATGGAGTTCAGATCGCCTCCGGTCGGTCGGCACTGATCTGTGGGCCCGGCATGAATCATAGCGGCACGATGGCGACCATGAGTGGCTGTGATGCACAACAAGTCTACCGACCGGCCCGACCGACTGGAGGAGATCTGAACTCGTAACTGGCAGTGCTTGTCAAGGTGTGTGTCTTTGGTTGTCGGTAAGTGTTGTTCCCGCTAAAAATAAAAAAGGGTTATTTTGACTTTGACCCCCAAATTTTGTCTTCAATTAGACTTTACCTCCAAAACTAACTGTTCCGTCAGCTCACCCCCCAAAACTGTCTTTTGTGTCAGCTCACGATGGTGACCAACGGAACGGCTATTTTTGGGGGGTAAAATCTAATTAACGAAAACATGAGGGGTAATGTCTAATTCAAAGGCAAAATTTGGAGGGCAAAGTCAAAATAACCCCAAAAAAAAAAATTTAATGTGTGAAAGGTCTCTAACAACATATCCATCCTATATAAACATCCTATAATTTCATTTAGCGTAAGGTCTCTGGCTTTCATGGTAAATCCGAAACCACCCTCCTTTCTTCTTTCCTCTCTCCCGATCAGCTCCGGCAACGATGAATATATATATTTTTTTTAAAAGGTAGAGCGACGAATATTTATATAATACTTCTAAAACTCCAATTCCCACGAGACCAAAACAAGTGATTGACTGATAACTGATTAGTCCCAATTAGTCATTGATCAATCTCTTTAATTAAGTATTATATATATTTATAATAATTAAGGCATATGGAGGTCAGGTCGGGCTGGGCTGTAGGTTTCCCTAGTCCGGCCCGACTCTTAGGTTCTTGGAAGTAGGGATTTGGAGGTAAGGGCCGAGCAGGGTACCCGCTCCAAAGGACCAGATTAACATACCTACTTATTGGCAATTAGCAAAGAAATTAGAAGGAAATAAACAATTGCCAAAGATACAACCATCTCCAAGGAAAACAGCCACGATTACTGACCAGTAATCACAACCGTCCATTTCAGAAACTAAAGCCGTAGTGACTTGTTTGAGGTAGGCAAGACCTCCGAGATGATCCACTTCGAGTGTAGGCCTGAACTCCTAAAGATGGTTTAACACAAATTAACGTCTTTCGTGTTCTCATTCAACACACAATGTTACACATAAGCAACCTACGGCTACGCAACCACCCACCCAAACAATTACCCACTACACATAAACTAACCCAATGCACACACAACCGACACCAACACATAGGGGGTGTCAACGGGTTGTGTCGTGTTCCTGTCCAAAACCCCTAGACCCGGACCTGACCCGTTTAACTAATCGTGTCTAGATTCTAAACCCGTACGCAACCCGCTAATAAACAAGTAGACCCGATAAGACCGTTTACCACACAGGTCTATTCAGTTGACCCGATCCGTCCCAATCCAACTCGACCCGACCTGACCCGATAGACCCGCTGGTACTATATATTACAACATCAAATTGAGGATAAACTCGACCTGACCCATTGAATTTTAAATGGGTCTTCCTGGATCTACCATGTCCAAACCCTAAACCCAGACCCGACCTGTTTATTAAACGGGCCTATCGTGCCGACCAGTTTATGATCCAAACCCATTTAAATCTGACCCAGACCCGCTAACTTCGTGTTGGGTCCAAAATTGCCAGCCCTACCAAGACACAAACCTCCCAAACCATCCTAACGAGAAAAATTTTGGTATAACCATGATTTTTGCTAAGGTGGCTGTGGGCATCGAAATTAGCCCACGGATTGGACCCGACCCGCATGCGAAACCTGGCCCACACACAACGGCCCGCATGCGAAACTTGGCCCGCACACAACGGCCCGCATGCGAAACCTGGCCCACACACAACGGCCCACATACGAAACCTGGCCCGCACACAACGGCCCCATGCGAACTCGGCCCACACACAACGGCCCGCATGCGAAACCTGGCCCGCACACAACGGCCCGCATGCGAAACCTGGCCCGCACACAACGGCCCGCATACGAACTCGGCCCGCACACAACGGCCCGCACGCGAACTCAGTTCGTGCACAATAGCCCGTTCATAAAAAGGGCCTGGCTCAAAGCGAACAGGTCCCACCGGACCCGCTACCCGAACCCAAAAAGGGGCCCACCGGCCCCCCCTTTCTTGAAAACTGTGCCCCCTCCCCATGGGGAGGTGGGGCCGGCCATAAAGGAAAAGAAAAGAAAGAAAAAAGAAAAAAAAAAAGAAAAGAAAAGAAAAGAAAAAAAAAAATCAAAATCGCCTTGATGCGGGGGGAGGTGGCGTGGACGTCTACACAGCCGTAGATCCGCGACGATCCCTCGATCCAACGGACAAGATGACGTTGTGTCGCCATCCGATCCAAAAGTGCAACAAAAATAACAACTCAATCTTTAAAAGATCGAGTCACAACTCGCCCGTAACCACCCCAACTAAAAAGGAGGGGATCGAGTTTGTTTCCTTGGATAAAGGAACAAAATCTTGATGGTTATGGGGGGAGATATCGGATGAAATAAAAAGATTTCAGCCATATCTCCCCCAACCGCCCCCCTTTGCCTATAAATAGAAGGGGTGGGGGAAGGCACAAAGGGTCCGAAAAGCTGAAGACGAAAGAGCGCTACGAAGAAGCTCCAACGCTTGAAGACCGAAGGCTTCACGAGGCACGGCAAGCATATCCTACGGGAGTCCTTGGCCCTTCAAGTCCTCATCAACGTGAAGACCTTGCACTCGAAGATCAAAGCTTCGACTCCTCGCACGAAAAAGAAAGCGTGGAGAAGAAGACCGGAGTCGTCATCACCCGATTGCTCCAACGATCTTCATCAGCTCCGAAGACGCCATAAGCAAAGGCCGGAGAAGAAGATCGAAGCCGACAATACCCGTCGTCTTCAACAAAGGCATCGACTCCTCGCACGAAGAAGAAAGCCGGGAGAAGAAAGCCTGAAGCCGGTGCTACCCCTGCCGTCTTCGTCAACAAAAATCGATGCTACAATCGTCGCACGGGGATCGGTGCTACCTCCGCCGTCTTCATCAACAAAAATCGACGCTACAACCGTCGCACGGGGATCGGTGCTACACCCGCCGTCTTCATCTACAAAAGCCGACGCTACAACCGTCGCACAAGGATCGGTGCTACCCCCGCCGAGAAGCCAAGCCGACGCCACAACCGTCGAGGAAGCCAGAAGAATAAAGAAGCCTCGCAGAAGTAGCAATCGCCGTTCGAGAAGAAGATCGAGTCGAAGCTAAAGCCAAAGCCGACGCAAGAAGCCAAAGCAAACGCACCGGTAAAGCCCGCGCTAAAGCAACGCACGTGCCAAAGCCAAGCAACTACGACGGTCACGAGCAAAGCACCGCACGTTCTAGCCGATACGACGCGAAGTCCGGAAGAACTAAAGCATCGCAAGCCTCTACCCGTCTACGTTCAAGCGCAAGAGCCAAAGCAAAGCAAACGCCAGAGCCACACCAGAGCTACGCCAAAGCCGAAAGCTAAAGCCAAAGCCGACGCCAAAAGCACGATCGACGCCGCGAACCGACGATCAAGGACGCCGAGGTCTAGCAAGGATCGAGGAAGACACGAAGGTCGAGGAACGAAGCCCAAAACCTCCCTAGCCGAGAAAGCGCGAAGCACGGACGGGACAAAAAAACAAAGGCGGATACTCCTTAGCCTCTCAAAAACCCTCACCCTGTAAAGACCTCTGTCCTGGGCAACCCCTTCAGAGCTCTCACACGAATACCACGTGGAGACGCGGATCAAAGGGACCCTCCAGAGGATCTCTCCCATAATCTCCTGATCAAAACTCTGTAATCTCGTGTGATCCGCAATAAAGATGACCTGAATCTTTTTTTCGCGCTCACAGATTTCTGGCACGCCCGGTGGGACCTCCTCTCCTTTCATCCGTATGTTTGAAGGAGTTGCTACAAGTTCACCATGGCCGGAACGAACGACGATACGTTTGCTCCAACAAGCCTCTCACCTATCGCCGAGTCTCCACTACTCCGACGCGGCGATCCAGAAAACCCGGTGGATGACATTCCCCCGGTAGTACGTGTCTACACTCGGCGTACTCAAACTCTTGCGAACTTCTTCACGCCAGAAACTGTTGCCGAAGATGCTCGCCAAAGCGCCAATGAGGCCTTGGTGCATGAAGAAACGAGCCTCGATCCTGGAACATTTGTCCAGAAATTCGGGGAGGACCAGCCCCAACCCGGAGCCCATTCGGGTTCTCCAGTGGACTTTGCACCTTCTTCGCAGGGGGCAAACGTCCGTCATCAAGCAGAAGCAAGTCAGCGTAACTACGTCTCCGACGACGATGGTGAGGGTGCAGGCATGCACCTACGGCATCATCCTCCGTCCGCTCTCCAGCTCCAAGTCATGCAAATGGGTGAACACATGGCTCAACTCACCCGACTAATGGAAGAGAAGGATCGTCACATCAACACCTTGCTTCAAAGGCTGAGTGCCAGGGATGCCGCAACATTCAGTCAACCTCCAGTTTCTCCAATAGCTGCTCCAGCTCCGTCTCCAACTCCCGCTCCTGCAGAAGTTGGCCCGGCAATACTCGGAACTACTCCAGCACTTTCCTCGGCTCCCGTGCCAATCTCGGTGGCCACACAACCTCCGACTACAACAACGATGACTGTCCAGCAAATACAAGCGTTGGTGGCCGACATGGTGCGCTCCCACGGCGGCAGTCTACCTCCAATCACAGCGGCATACTCAAAGCCTTACACCATAAGGATCCAACAGCTGCGCTTCCCTACCGGGTTCCAGCCACCAAAATTCCAGCACTTCGACGGAAAGGGCAATCCAAGGTAACACATTGCTCACTTCATCGAAACTTGCAACAACGCCGGCACATACGGCGACGAGATGGTGAAACAGTTCGTTCGCACCCTCAAAGGTAATGCTTTTGACTGGTATGTTGATCTTCCTCCAGGATCCATTGACAGCTGGGATCAAATGGAGAGGGAGTTCCTCAACCGCTTCTACAGCACTCGGCGCATCGTCAGCATGACCGAGCTTACAGCCACCAAGCAAAGGAAGGATGAGCCGGTGATCGACTACATCGATCGCTGGAGAAACCTTGCGCTAAACTCGCGAGATCGCTTGTCTGAAGACTCGGCTATCGAGTTGTGCACCCAAGGCATGCACTGGAGCTTGCTCTACATCCTCAAAGGGATCAAGCCTCGGTCCTTCGAAGAACTGGCGACTCGGGCTCACGACATGGAGCTCAGCTTAGCAAATCGCGGGAACTCAAAGGCCATAGCCTTCCAGAAGGTGGAAGAGGAGGAGGAACCGGCGGCATTAAAGCAAGTCAATGTCACCGACCTCGCTTTGACTTCCGAACCACTCAAGATCAGTGGCAAGCTGGACAAAGGCAAAGGAGCCGCCATACCACCTCCTCAGCCTCAACGGCCACCAAGGATGACTCTCGAGGAGCTTGAAGCTAAGGAGTATCCCTTCTCAGACTCAGAAGTTTCCTCCATGTTCGATTAGTTGATGCAAGAAAAGATGATCGAACTTCCGCCACCAAAAAGGCCGGAACAAGCACATCGAGTCAACGATCCGCTCTTCTGCAAGTACCACCGGATGGTCAGCCATCCCATCGAGAAGTGCTTTATCTTCAAAGATAAGATCATGGCACTCGCCAAGCAAGGGATGATCGAGATCGACTCTGGTGATATCGTCGAGTCAAATATGACGTCAATCACCTTCGATTCCTTCCCGCCAGCACTGACTGCTCCACAACGCACTTCAACAAGGCTGCGCATCGTCTGTCAAAGATCGATGGCGAAACCAGCTCCAAGAAGACGACGACGGTATGCTCCTGCAGTGCCCAGGGCCAAATCCTCACTGCCTTGGGGGCAACCGCCTCTCGCGCAAACACTCCCTCTTCCAAACAAAGCTACATCCCAGCATGTGCTCAAAGCAAGAGACGAGCAAAGAGACCCTGAAGTCAGCCTGCTAGGCCAGCCATCAGGTAAGTTCGACTTCTATGTCTTCTACTCCAAGCCTCCTTCAATCCCAATAAAAGAAGTCAAGCCAACCGGCTGGGGATCAGAAGATGAATCGGTAAAGCCTCCAGAAGAGCAAGTCCTTCATATCAAAGAAGAGCCTTTGATTACAACACTAATTCTTCACCCTGGCGAGGAAGATCTTCTTGATAAAAACGCATAGGCTATGACGCCTCGAAGGAAAAGGCCACGACAGTCAAGCTACAGGATAGCATGTCTGGCCAACCACGAGCAAGATCGGACGACAAGAAAACTCCCCGAAAGAAAGACCTTCAAGGAAAAGAGTGAAGCTCCAGAAAGAAAGACGTCCAAAGTACCTCCAGCAAGTCCGAAAAATCTTCTCCAGCAAACTTGCCCAGAGCTGGCGACACCCCAGGAGTTTTTCCCCAGCCGCTTCCTTGAAGTTGATCAAAATCTCAAGGTCTCCGGTTGCATGAGGGAAGTTCACCAAGTGCTCAATGAAGAAAGCAGCACCAACATCGAAAGCATGGGGAGAACCATCGTCGCCAACGGCAAGCACTGCAACGAGGCTGAATCACACCTTGCTGACGTAGAGTTCCACCAGGTCAAAGACCCCATTGCAGAAGTTCCTCCAGTAAAAGCTCCACGAGCCCAGAAAGTTAAAGCAGCTGTGAGAGACAAAACCTCTCCACTTGCAAAACTAGCGACATTCTCCAGCCAGACGGTGCACAAAGTCAAAGGAGCGCCAGCATCAAGACGAAAAATCCATATCAACTCCAAATCAAGCTCAACGCCACACGTTCCGTTGCCTGCTCAAGATGCGACAGTCCTGTGGCTCGCGCCTCAATGGCTTCGCAAGCCAGGACGATCGCCTTCCACTCCAGCAAAGGAACTATCGTCACAATTCTCCAAGGCCAACTTCATCACTTTGCAAGAGACGGCACTACCGTTACATGGTCTGTTGCATGTCTCGAGCTCAACCGAGTCTTCCGAGTACACCAGCCCCGAGCAACTCGCAATCAAACTAGGAAACACTCAGGGGCAAAACTCCACCGAGCTGATGTTCAAATCCAGCTGCAACAAAGAAAGCACAGAACATATGGGTTCATTACCCTCAGTTGCGATACCACATCGCCTGACAAAGACTCAAGCTCGTCTCTCCAAAAGCGACGAACAAAGTCTTCTAAACCATCGAGACATCAACTCCAGTCAAACTCCAGCAATCATCAAAACTCTAGTCAAGAAGATCTTCACTTCTAACTACATTGAAGCGAAGAAGGCGGATGACAACTGCGAACCAGCAGCGACTCTGCCTACCAGCGGCAAGTCTCTCAAAAGGTACTTTGCCTAGCGCAAGGTTACCCCCCTTGCCCAAAAAAAAAAAAGGGAATAAAGGAACTACGTGTGACTTGATCCCTCTCAGTAGGGTACGTAGGCAGCCTGTAAAGGTTCAGTCCAAACAAAAAAAAAAAAGTAAACCACCATTCCAGAAAAATAAGCCCAGAAAAGACGCAAGTCCAACTCCGTGGGACGAGAAGCCGTTAGCCTCTGTCAAACCACCAGCTCCCAGCGCTGCCATAGCTCATCTCTCAAGGCACCCACGCGGTGCAACTCCGAAAGGCGAGAAACCACCAGCTCTCAGCGATTCGTAAGCTCCTCCAGCTGCTTTGCAAGCTCCATTGCAAAAGTCTTCTCGGTTGCTCGAGCTTTCTCCAAACGGGACTACAGCTTCTGAAGCAATGCATGAGTAGCAAGTTGAAGTCCTAGAGGCGCCGAAGCGGCTCGCCTCCCGCAGCTTACACGTGCTGCAACTCCAAGGGTAAAGAAATCGTCAGCTTCCGACGCGCTGCCAGCTCTGCACGCTGCTTCGCAAGGTTCACTCCAGAAGCCTTCTCGATCGCCCTACCAGCTCAACGCGTCACCAGTTTTGCACGCTGCTTTGTAAGGAGGGACTCCAGCTTCTGAAGCGATGCGCGAGTAATCTTCACCTTCTTCTGCACCCGAACAAAGTCTGCAGTAGCAAACGTGTGAAGCCCCTCCAGTCGACATTCCTCTTCCTCAGCCTTTGCCAACGCCAAGGAAGCATCCTCCTCTAGTGAAGCCCGTTGCAAACAATGAGCCTACCTATCTGCCAAAAGGGTGCACATATGCTCCTCAAACAAGGAGCCATCCACCAGGAAACCCACCAGCTACTCAAAGTGTCAAGACCCTCCTACTCGAAGGGTGCGAGCGTCGCCTGGATAAACTTCCGGCATAACTCTCCAAAAGAAGCTTAGAAGGAAGGCTCTGCGATCTATACTTTCGCTGGCAAGTCTCTGAGTGTTGAGACAAGTCATGATCCTGTCCTGAAGACCCAAGCACGGAAACCGCCTCCAGGACCATCACCGTGACGGTTGTCAAAGACGCCACAAGAACTGACAAAGAAGCTGCGGGCAAAACATCTGTTGGAACTGACTCCTGAATGGCAACTCCGGACTTAGTCAAATGATCTACCGTGAAGATCCCTCATCGGTGAGAATAAGCTCGTCCAACTTCGACACACACTTCCTGCTTCGAAGTACGGCGGTAGAAGACCCGCGCAAAAGGAGAACGAAGATGCGTACTCCCATGGGAGACTGCATCGACGATCCATCCAGACAACGAAAAGCTCTCATAACGGCGGACCCTGAAGAAAGAAAGGGAGAAAAGCACGAATCAGTCACGCATACGGGCACAAACCAATCAAGTCAAGGCAAAAAAAAAAAAAGGCACCGAGCTAAGGACTGCATCCTTCGCGACCTCCACGAAGCCAAAAAGACTGTTGTAGCTGTCATCGAGGTCAAGATCGGCAAGCAAAGGACGACCAAGACAGGCTGCTCATTGTCAATACTAGTGGCTTCGTCTTCCTCCTCGTTGAACTCCAGAACACCCATCTTGATGTCCTCCAAACCGGTGTCACCACCAGAAAAATTTCTCTCCATAGTCCAGAGGAAAATCCAGCCCACCTCAGTCAGCCTGCTCGTGTGCGCAACCTCGCCAATCGTTCTACTCTCGCTGTAGACCTCATCGACGATCCAGCCGGCCTTCGGAAAGCACTCGAAAGGACGAGTCCTGCAAGGAGATAAAAGGTGCAAGTCAAATCAATATGCAAGGTTAATTCCAGAAGAAAAGGCAGTTCACGTCCAGAAGTCGAAAAAAAAAAAAAAAGAAAGAAAGAAAGCCTGCAGCCCCTTTTGCAATAAGGGAAACCGAGAGGGGGCCGCAGCAAAAAAGCCGCAGCCCCCCGCTCCTGTTAAAAAAAAAAAAAGAAAAAAAAAGAGAAGGGTAGAACCGGAGGGGAACCACCACCTTTCCCCTCTCTCTCCATTGAAGGCCCGAAACGGGGCCGGTGCACGCCGGCCTCCGCGCCCCGCTCGCCGGTGCGCCCCGCAGCCGCCACCCGCGCCGGCCTGACCGCTCCACGTCCTCCCGTACGCTGGCCGCCTACGCCACCTGCCGCTCCGGCACCGCGGCCCGACCGCCGCCGGCCCGCGCCCCCGCCTCCAGCCCGCGCGCCGGCCGCCACCGCAGCCCCCGGCCGCGCCCGTGCCCGTCGCGCCCACGCCCGCCTCCAGCCCGCGCGCCGACCGCCACCGCAGCCCCCAGCCGCGCCCGCGCCCATCGTGCCTGCACCCGTCGCGCCCCGCGCCCCGAGCCCTCGCGCCTCGCGCCCGCCGGCCCGCGCCCCGCCGCCTGGCCGCTGCACCCCGGCCCGCCGGCCGCCCACTCGCCGCCGGCCCACGCCCGCGCTCCGCCTGCCGCGCCCAGCCCACGCCCGCTGCCGGCCCGCGCCCCGCCGCCTGGCCGCTGCACCCCGACCCGCGCGCCGCCATCCGCCAGTCACCTCCTCGCCGCCGCCTGCGCTGCCGCTGACCCCGCGGACCCGACGGCAGAGACGAAGAAGAAAAAAAAAAAAGAAAGAGAGAAATGAAATCTATTTTTCATTGACCCTCTATAAATAGGCTTAATCGGTTATTGGGATAGAGATAAGATAACTCTCCCATCCCATAAATCTAGGGTCTATATCTGGAGTGCATCCTGATCCGATGCAACCACTGTTTCAAAAAAAAAAAAAAAAGAGAGAGAAAAAAAAAGAAGAGAGAAAAGAATGAAAGAAAAAAAAAGAGGAGTAGGAAGAAGGAGGGAACCTCCTGCGGCTTCGACCACTCCGCCTCCTCCGCTCGATGCGCCATCCGCATCGTCACCACCATCGGCCGCGACAATCGGCTTCCATCATTGCGCTCCTGCACCGAAGAGGGACAACAACCCTCCGCCGAGGCGCATCGCGGCTGTCCTCGCGCTCCTATCACCTTGCCGCCCTGGGACTCTGCGCAGCGGCCGCCGTCAATATTCGCGCCATCCTTGAAGCAAAGAAAATCTGCGACGACAACGAAGATGAACAAAACCCTAGAAGATGTCTTCGATTACTCCAAGCCGCCAAAGCCTTTCGTCTCCCGCGCTAGCAAAATGACGGGGGAAACGAAATGGCGGGGATTCTAGTAAAGACCTAAAGTCCGAGCGAACACGCAAGTCAAGTCCAAGCGCTACGCGTTTTCCGCGGGTGCACTCGAACTTGAGGGGGCATTTGTGGGCATCGAAATTAGCCCACGGATTGGACCCGACCCGCATGCGAAACCTGGCCCACACACAACGGTCCGCATGCAAAACCTGGCCCACACACAACGGCCCACATACGAAACATGGCCCGCACACAACGGCCCGCATGCGAACTCGGCCCACACACAACGGCCCGCATGCGAAACCTGGCCCGCACACAACGGCCCGCATGCTAAACCTGGCCCGCACACAACGGCCCACATGCGAAATCTGGCCCGCACACAACGGCCCGCATACGAACTCGGCCCGCACACAACGGCCCGCACGCGAACTCAGTTCGTGCACAATAGCCCGTTCATAAAAAGGGTCTGGCTCAAAGCGAACAGGTCTCACCGAACCCGCTACCCGAACCCAAAAAGGGGCCCACCGGCCCCCCTTTCTTGAAAACCGTGCCCCCTCCCCATGGGGAGGTGGGGCCGGCTATAAAGGAAAAGAAAAGAAAGAAAAAAAAAAGAAAAGAAAAAGAAAAGAAAAGAAAAGAAAAAAAAAATCAAAATCGCCTCGATGCGGGGGGAGGTGGCGTGGACGTCTACACAGCCGTAGATCCGCGACGATCCCTCGATCCAACGGACAAGATGACGTTGTGTCGCCATCCAATCCAAAAGTGCAACAAAAATAACAACTCAATCTTTAAAAGATCGAGTCACAACTCGCCCGTAACCACCCCAACTAAAAAGGAGGGGATCGGGTTTGTTTCCTTGGATAAAGGAACAAAATCTTGATGGTTATGGGGGGAGATATCGGATGAAACAAAAAGATTTCAGCCATATCTCCCCCAACCGCCCCCCTTTGCCTATAAATAGAAGGGGTGGGGGAAGGCACAAAGGGTCCGAAAAGCTGAAGACGAAAGAGCGCTACGAAGAAGCTCCAACGCTTGAAGACCGAAGGCTTCACGAGGCACGGCAAGCATATCCTACGGGAGTCCTTGGCCCTTCAAGTCCTTATCAACGTGAAGACCTTGCACTCGAAGATCAAAGCTTCGACTCCTCGCACGAAGAACAAAGCGTGGAGAAGAAGACCGGAGTCGTCATCACCCGATTGCTCCAACGATCTTCATCAGCTCCGAAGACGCCATAAGCAAAGGCCGGAGAAGAAGATCGAAGCCGACAATACCCGTCGTCTTCAACAAAGGCATCGACTCCTCGCACGAAGAAGAAAGCCGGGAGAAGAAAGCCTGAAGCCGGTGCTACCCCTGCCGTCTTCGTCAACAAAAATCGACGCTACAACCATCGCACGGGGATCGATGCTACCTCCGCCGTCTTCATCAACAAAAGTCGACGCTACAACCGTCGCACAGGGATCGATGCTACACCCGCCGTCTTCATCAACAAAAGCCGACGCTACAACCGTCGCACAAGGATCGGTGCTACCCCCGCCGAGAAGCCAAGCCGACGCCACAACCGTCGAGGAAGCCGGAAGAATAAAGAAGCCTCACAGAAGTAGCCATCGCCGTTCGAGAAGAAGATCGAGTCGAAGCTAAAGCCAAAGCCGACGCAAGAAGCCAAAGCAAACGCATCGGTAAAGCCCGCGCTAAAGCAACGCACGTGCCAAAGCCAAGCAACTATGACGGTCACGAGCAAAGCACCGCACGTTCTAGCCGATACGACGCGAAGTCCGGAAGAACTAAAGCATCGCAAGCCTCTACCCGTCTACGTTCAAGCGCAAGCGCCAAAGCAAAGCAAACGCCAGAGCCACGCCAAAGCTACGCCAAAGCCGAAAGCTAAAGTCAAAGCCGACGCCAAAAGCACGATCGACGCCGCGAACCGACGATCAAGGACGCCGAGGTCTAGCAAGGATCGAGGAAGACACGAAGGTCGAGGAACGAAGCCCAAAACCTCCTTAGCCGAGAAAGCACGAAGCACGGACGGGACAAAAAAACAGAGGCGGATACTCCTTAGCCTCTCAAAAACTCTCACCCTGTAAAGATCTCTGTCCTGGGCAACCCCTTCAGAGCTCTCACACGAATACCACGTGGAGACGCGGATCAAAGGGACCCTCCAGAGGATCTCTCCCACAATCTCCTGATCAAAACTCTGTAATCTCGTGTGATCCGCAATAAAAACGACCCGAATCTTTTTTCCGCGCTCACAGTGGCATTACGAATCATTCACAACCGCTGATACCAAACTCACTCCCAGCAATCGTCCTTCAAATCAGAGTAATAGTCGAGGTGCAATTGGAGCTGAGTGCTATGCACCTGTTGTGGTGGCTGCCATCGTGTGGCTATGATGCAATTGTAGTGGCACTTAATGGGTGCTCTAGCATTTGATTTGCCCGTGATACCAGTGATCTGGCGTCATCGTTATACCATAGATTTTTTTCCCTAACAAACCCCTCCACGTTGGCATGCAAACGATGCTCGGCATCTAGCATTGCTCTCAGGCTTCAACAATGCAGACCGATCGTCGTACACGAGCAATGGAACCTGGTTAAAAAACTAACAGATTGATCTCAACAGTCGAACCAATCATAGTAGAAAGGAGACATTCCAAATAATGACGACGGTAGTTTTGCCACCTCCGCCATCATCACCACATCATCATCATCTGCTCCTATCGAATCGGTGCTTCCTTCAAGTCTTTGGCGCCAGCCCTCGAATGCGTGGCGCTCGTAGTCCAACAGCGCGGATCAGACTGTTCTTAACTGGGTTACATTGTCTGTGGACGGAGATCGATCTGCACTGTTGAAGCACAAGCTCCACAGATTCAAGGCCTGACTCCAAAGCCTCCAAGAACTTCTTGACTCGAGATAGAGCTGGAATCCTACGAATTGGTGCCCTCAGGATGGTTAGTTACCTGAAGCAGTCTCTTCACAGGAGGCATTGATGTACAGACTTCTGACCCATCGGTCATCCCAGCAGACACTCGGGGCCCATCAAACGCAGAATGCTGAACGGACCGCCAGACACTCAGGGCCCACCAAACATGGAATGCGTGGCAGGCGGGAAGCATATGAACAGACCACCAGACACTCAGGGCCCATCAAACATGCCACCGATGCCTCCTCGCCAAGTAATTGTGAATCATCCACGATGTTGATGTTGATGTTGATGTTGCACCAATATAGCTTGGTCTACCACCACCAAAAAAATCACGAGGCAAAATACAATGTATCAAATCCCTTCAGAGGCTACCACATCGATTCATGACTGATCTCCCACAAAGCAGTGCAACATCGCCATCAGGCTAATGGTTTGCAGTTACTACATGATTCAGAATCCGAGGAAAGGGATTCTGACCGCAATGTAGTGACGAAGGCTGCTTCGATCGGTGAATACCGCAACCACGAGGTTCCGACGACGGGTCAGTTCCATGGACCTCGTGATGTATCCGGTGAGAACCCTCTGCTGCACAGGATTAACTACCAAAGCATATGTTGACCATTCGGAATAGAACTCAACGGGGATTGAACCTGTCAACGGTCTGCGTTGACTGGGCCTGCTTGCACTGCAATAGCAAGGATCAAATCTGTGTGCATCAGACATCATTGGGGGGGGGAGGGGGAACAGAAATGAGAAAAAGTACTGGCAATCAAGTTTTTTCTTCTTTTCCCTTGCATGGATTGGAGCATGATGAGACTTATGAGTATTAGTCTTGGATTAATGGAAGGGTAAAACATCTTTAACGATAAACAGTAGACGATTGAGAAAGATTTAGTACCGTGAAATCAGATGTCAAGGCTAATCAGGTGGCTTTCTTGTTGCTCCTGTACAACGTCGGTCACAAAGATGCTACCAGATTCACACCATCCCGCCAAAACATCCATATTTGCACACTGCAGTATTCTATCTGAATCAACTACTAACATAAAAGGTTGCATGAGAGAGAGAGAGAGAGAGAGAGAGAGAGAGAGTACCTTGCTAAATCCCAACCAGTTTGAGTCTCCTCTAAATGAGAAAACTTTTCTGTGTTCTTTCCATCCACCGCATAGAACCTGCGGCAGTTATGACATGGAAGACGATTTCTCCTATTACATAAATCATTGAGAAGGATGAAAATATTGTGGCTTAAATGATTCAATCAGCTGATGAATTTGCTTTCCAAACCAAAATCATCATTTTATCAGGTGGAGAAAAGACTGAAACAAATAAAAACGGAGACAAGTCATATGGTCCTTTCCAAAAAAGATTTTAAACTTCTTAGTGGCGTTGAACGCCACTGTCCATGATGCTTGTCTCCATTCCAAAGGTTGTCATAAGTCACATCCTTTCAAGATGCGACCGACTGTCGAGCACAACTCTAACTAAGACGGCTCTGGGAAATGTTGGTAAGAACTGTCTGAACCACCTGTTAATGCCCAACCTATTAAAATTTGTCAAATACCTGACAATGGCAACTTGGCAAGAGAAGCACCCGTTACAACAACAGAAAGGTTAGTTGGCGGGTAGGGAAACCCGTCTTGTTACTTGCGTAATTCAAGCTCCAACAACCAGAGAACAACCCACTATGGTTTCCCGATACTAGGAGTTGGTCAAACGAACATGATAGAATGAAAGATTTCATATAGTGAATTGTATTCATCTCTGTGGCACAAATTTAGATTTATTGAAGAGTTATGACCACATCCACATGGAAGAAAGTTGACCAAAGGGGGTTGAGGCTTATGATAAACCAGTTCACCATATACCCCCCCCAACACACAACACACACACCCCTTATCGTTGCAAAGAGGTAAATCTTAATGATATGCCGTGATTAGAAGGCCTACCACATGAGATTACTAAAGTAGTAATTGTTTTCCATTGTGCATGCAAAAAAGTGTGGATAGACATACAAGAACTCCAAAGTAAAGCTAATGAAACATTTTTAAAAAAAGAGAACATGGCATTATGTTTTTATATTGACTAATCACCTCATAATCAACACCCTGTATGTATATATAATCTGGGTCAATTGATGAAAAAGAGAGGCCTGTTATCTGCAACCAAAAAGAGGAAAGCGAGGACGTTGAAATGCTTCCTAAGCCACATTAGCACATCTTACTATTGGTCAATGATGTTGCAATAATCTGATACAAACTAAACCTCATATTTGGAACAGTTCACCCATCTTGACAAGGCTGACCACCTGTATTCAATGAAACAAATATAAATATGATTCTTTCTTTTTACAATACAAAAATACTATATGTTGTCGCCCATATCATATGAGATTTATTCTACAGCCATATGGGTCTATTATGCAATTTATTATGTTGACATTCTCAGCTCATTTCAATTCATATTTCCATTTGGTGATGTAGACAATTTTATTACGAGAATTCCATATAAAACCCGATAGTATTCAAAATACTTGAATTCATCGAGACTTACATTTTGCTGTTAAAATCCTGAAAATGATGGGGTTTTTTTACAGTAAATTGAGACACTAGTTTCCAAACATATTTAGGTGCCATTTAGTTTAGTATCTAATTAAATCTATCATGGAGAGGTTGCATACAAAGACTGTGATGCTTATTACACACCTGCGAGGGTCATATATGGTTACAGTCCGATCAGAACCACCCACTGCAATGACTCCAGATGGAGAACTGCAAACAGAATATATGATATCTCCAATAGCACCACAAACACGTTGTATACAGCCACCATTGTGATTCGTCCGCAAGTCCCATATAGTTAGCTGGAAAGATCCCACAAATGAGGAGAAACAGGTTTGCAATGAATGTAGGCAAAAGCTAAGCACATTAACGGATATAATCCAAAGCCTAACCTGAGAACCTTCAGCAACGCCTAGGATAGAGGAACTCCCATCCCCGGATGGTGAATTTTCTAGAAAGCTTATTGACGCTGGATACCACAAACTGAAGGTTGGCAAAACAAAGTATTTTAGAGGTAATCATGCCTGATTTTCATCTATCACTTAGAGTAATCCTTCAATCCTAGTACTAATTCATCTTTAGATAAATCCTTCAAAGCCTGATGTAGGGAGTCTAAACATCACTAAATTACAGAAATAGGACCAACAGCAGCAAAAAATGAGAAAGACAGCTGTCTCAAAGCCTCCATTTAACCCACATTCATCTAATGCGTACAGTAGAAGTTAGGTCTGAGAGCTATGAGCAGATTAGTGATGAAATAATAATAGAACTTTTGATCCAGGACAGCAAACGATAATGCTCTAATGATATTAGAAACGTATATTTCATAGTAGCAAAAGGTGGAAAACAATTCTGTATATCTGAGAGGGCTCACACCAGAGGTTGGTGCACAACAAACTGGTATTATTTAAAATGGAATCCATACATCTTGGCACATGCACACGTCAAAGAGTACTCTCACAATGCCAATCGCATAATCGTATATAATATGATAGTATGGTGCACATACGTATTTAGTGATGTACATGTATTCGTTAGCATTTGTATCTACATGTGTCAATACAGTCTATATAGTGTCTTATACACCATTACACCCACTTGTCTAATTATGTGTAAAAAAGAACACATATTTGCAGCCACATATCGTGATGACTAATGGGATTTGGTCCAACAACAATTCTTCTAAAGTTGATGGTAGCAAGCCCTTCCCCGCCGATAACTTCCGGTTGTTGCATTTGGAGGTTTGGAGGATCATACTACATTGAATGTGACTCCTATGCTAAAAGGGCCATTAGTGCACCCTCACCAAATAGTTCAAGCTTTGAGATTTCGGGTTAGGCCTTGGCCCAAAAGAATATATCAACCATTTTGGCTGTGTAGGGTTCGAGTTTGGCCATTTTGGCAGAAATATGAAAATAAATAAATAAAACACATTTAAAAATTGAAAACCTATGAAATAAAATCAAAACAAAATATTAGAAGTGTAGTTTTGTGCTGCATAAAGGGACATATAATTTTTACTCCATAACCAACAATTTTTATAGTCTCCATGAATGTTAAATTGGAAGGAAGGAAAAGCATAAAAATGGGTTGTCGAGTCATGAAAATATATCTTAGTGTACTATCTCTATAAAGAATTGTCCTAGGATGTGGTTCGATTAGGATAGGCTAAAATCTGTATTGTTTCAGGTTTTCCAGTTTGGGTGGACGAATCCTTAAGACATGAAATAGTTTTACCAACCAACTACCAAAATTCTACAAACTAATCAACTAGCGCCCTAAAGTTTGCTGGATTCGAAAAAGGTTTAGGCTTTTCGGCTCTAAGAATTGGCATTTGGATCTTTTAAAGGTCATCGGGGATGGATTAGATCAGACCTTTGGAGGGTTGATAAAGGCAACACTTGAGAATTGTACCAGAAGGTATATATGACCTTCCTCTTCTTCATCCATTGTTCTGGAGATTACAGAATGTATGAATGAATACCACTATTCTTCTTACGGCCGGCTATCTTGCCTTCTACCCGGGAGTGACCAGATCGCCAATATTCTTTGCCTGACATATTGAAAGCCTGTGATCCTACACGAAGGTGGTAGAAGGTAAGGACGAGAACCTGCAGGGAGAAATCGAGGCAACAGCCTGGAATTCTCTACGAAGAGAAGGAAGAAGGATATGACTATATGAGCAACTCAAAATCCATGAGCCATAGTTTTCATTCTCGAATTCAAAGATAATTGCTTATTACAATCTCTAATAGGAGTAATAGCCTATTTATAGGCACCCAACAGATATGTGGAAACAAATAAAATATCACCAAATCTTAATCCAACCATAATATTTAAAAATCAAGTTCAATAATTTTTTTTATCAAATCTAAGATTAATTAAATCCGCAAAATCAACCGAATCATCCGGATGATGCGAGCATTCAGTTGGGCTCGTTCGAGCTTGGCCCAGTGGGCTCGATCCAATTTTCGGTCTGCATGAGAATTGGAGCTTTAAGGCCTGTAGGAGAGGATCAAAGGATGAACTGGTCTTGAATATCCCATGAGTAGAAGGCCGTGAAAGGTATAAGAAATTTTCCCCAAGATTTGGAAAGGGAATCTTGTGACATGCAAAACCTTATCCTCTCTCTCTCTCTCTCTCTCTCTCTCTCTCTCTCTCTCTCTCTCTCTCTCTCTCTCTCTCTCTCTCTCTCTCTCTCTCTCTCTCTCTCTCTCTCTCTCTCTCTCTCTCTCTCTCTCTCTCTCTCTCTCATGCTAGAATTTTTTTTAATCTGAACAATCAAATCGGAGAGCTGGCTGGTTAGCTAACAGAGAGCAAAAGAGCAAAGCCAATTTATTTGGCACCCTAATTTACCTTTTGCAAGAGATGATTGTAGAGCTGTTTTTTGAGTATCTAAGAGTTGTCTTATACAAACATATGTTTTGTGAATAATATATCAAATCAACAAGTTAGGAACAAATTCTGTAGGAATTAACTATGAGTTTATAATCTTTAGAGACTTGTTTTCAGAAAATTTTATGAATATCATAAATTAGAAGCAAGACATTTATTTAGAACATCTCATCAATTAAATCATTAAATGATCATATTTGTCCAAATTTTATGCTTCTATTTTTTCTCACTTTTCTTCTTTCAAAAATGACCCTTAAAAGAGAACTTGAGGAATTTTATAATTTGATTAAGCCATCCAGAAAAGTTTTACAAAAAACTTTGTTTATCTTACTAAATGATATTGTTTTAAAAAAATGTTGTGAAGTAAATACCAGTAATTTCGTGAATAAGAAGCTTTGTGTTGATGTATCAGAGGCTAGTATTCTCTCTTATTAATACTTTTGTACCTAGTTTGGTGCACTATCAGTGCTCACTACTAAGATACAATTATATTCTATGCTACACAGGCACAGGATGGGGATCAAGTGCGGGAAGGATTAAGTACAATGATCTTTCAAATTATAGAAGAATTTGAACTAACATGAAGGACCCCATAGGAGTTTCTCATCCAATATGGAAATGTCAAATGAATGGGTGTTCCATGCAAGAAGGGCCAGAGTATTATAGATTATATATGTTCAACTACCACCAATCAACATACATTGTAAAATGTTATTTGATACGGCTTTCAAAGTTGTATAATTTTCTTTTTCCCTCATGTTTTCTATAGGTTTTATTTTGTTAATTTCTAAATAGTGTGAAACCGAAACTACCTGGACGGCTAGACTGCAGCTGAAGTTGCCAACACTGTCAAAAATACCTAACCTCACGACTTGCACTTAGGCCAAAACAAAAACCAACTTATAAACCTAGATCTATGCTAATAGTTTTAGAACAGATTGGTCAACGGTATAGTCTAATTACAGCTACCAATAGCAGATCATATGAACAACAAAAAAATAAGAAATATATACATAAACTAACATTTCTGCGGACAGCCTTGTTTCTTATCTAATCCCTATCAACAATACTATATTTTTAGTTTTATCCAAGAGTTGACAACCTTATGTGCATCCATCAATCACTATGACTGATAGTTAAAAAAGGGAAGAATAGTTAAAATCCACCACTTGGTTTGACACTAGGACATACGTATGCAAACTCCGTAGATGAATATCTTGATCATAGACATCTATACTTCTGCAGAAGCTGCGAGCAACTGCTGCCTGAAATAATAAACTTTTAGCACAAATTAAACATGTATCAATAAACAAATACACTACAACAATGTAATCCTTGAAAAATTAGGCAAAACCTAATATATATACTAGAAAACTAAAAACATAACAGTGATGCTAAAATTTCTTCCATATGATGCAGAAACCATCACTATTTTCATACAATTGCATTACAATAAATCCTACTTTATTATTGTTAATCCTAACAAGGTTAGATTGTGGAAATAGATGGAAAGATAGATTTCCAGCATCTATCAACCATATAAGAAAATATTTGCAACTGAATGTGTGAAGAAGAAAAAGATTAATAGAAAACATAATCCAATGAGACTCAACTTTTCATAAACCACAATGGGGAAATCTCAACCTCCCACCACACTCTCCTTTCCCCATCAAAACTGCAATTCACATCTGCTATATGGTTTTGGAGCTTTCCTGCTTATTATATAAAAATGAAAGAAAAATATCATAGACACATGGAACACCAAGGATTCTTCTTAAAGTATATCCTAATCAAGCACACAAAACAATGAATACTCTTTATGTTTGTAGATTCCGCTAAATCATTTTTGCGGCTTGAAAACCTATTGCAAGACTAAATCCCCCCTAATATTGAACAATTCAATATCAAACACGTCAAGGAAAAGGCGAAGGATTTCTTTCTTGCTTAAGCTTGTTTACTGTTTTCTGTTTCATGTGAAGAAACGTTTAACTTTTCCTTGAATTAAAAACCGTCCCATCAGCAAATACATACACATGATCTTTGTTCACGTAGCTAGCATCAAATATTACCCACATTATGTCCTGGCAATGATAGGCGAAGAATTATAACGATCGCTTACACAATGCAAACTAAAGCTAAAGCTATCCATGTTGAAGGCAAAGGAATTTTTTCTAATCTTGTGATCCCCACTAAATTTGTAGATACATAGATGTCCCCTTGATATGCACCCGTTTAGATGACTGGCTACATCACACCAACTCTCACCTGGCCAAGGTCCTTTAGTAGAGGAGACTGAATACTGAAAGGGAATCTAAGCCCAAAATAAACACCACCCCCCTTGTCTTTTCTTTCCTCCTCTTGGTTGTTCCCCTTTGTTAGGAGATGACGGCTAGGGTTTGGAGAGGAATGGAATGCTCTCTATTGAGGGACTCAAGCCCAATATATATGTACATGTATGACCATACAACCCGACCCGACTGTACATGTAACCCGACCCATCTCTATACATTAACACTCCCCCTCAAACTCACGGTGGATCATGAACCGAGAGTTTGCCGATAAAGTGCCGGAAACGAGCAATCGTAAGGGGCTTCGTCAGAAAATCAGCAGTCTGCTCCGATGATGGAATGAATGGCAAGGAGATGGTATGGTCGAGAAACTCTTGGCGAACGTAGTGACAATCAACCTCAATGTGTTTTGTTCGCTCGTGGAAGACCGGGTTGCTAGCAATCTGAATAGCACTCCGGTTGTTACAGAAGAGAGGCGTGGGCCTGGATATCACAACTCCCAAGTTGAGTAGAAGGCGGCGAAGCCAGACAATCTCTGCGGTGGTGGAAGCCATAGCCCTGTATTCGGCTTCGGTGCTGGAGCGAGCTACAGACTCCTGTTTCTTGCTGCGCCAAGAAATAAGAGAATCACCAAGAAACACACAGTATCCTGTAGTAGAGCGGCGAGTGGCTACATCTCCTGCCCAATCTGCATCGGAGTAGGCACACAGCACCAACGGAGAGGTGGAGGGAAACAGTAGTGAACGGGTGACGGTGCCTCGGAGGTAGCGGATAATCCGAAGGACAGCTGCATAGTGAACTGAACGTGGAGCCTGAACAAACTGACTGACAATGCCAACAGCATGGGCAATGTCTGGCTCACCATCTGTAGCTAGAAGCTTCAAATTGAGCTCCATGGGTGTGTCAGCAGTGCGATAGTCAGTAAGAGCAACATCAGCAAAGATGTCAGAGATGTACTTTTGCTGGGAGACCAACAGACCACTAGCTGATCGGGCAATCTCGAGGCCCAAAAAGTAGCGAAGAGAGCCCAGATCTTTCATCTCAAACTGACTCTGGAGGTGACGCTGAAGGGATGCTATGGTGGCACTGTCATCCCCGGTGATGATCATATCATCCACATAGAGAAGAAGAACTGCAATACCCTGACTGGAGGAGCGAGTGAATAGGGCATAGTCGGAGTGGCGCTCAACAAATCCGGTGGCCAGGACTGCACTGCGGAATCGCTCAAACCAGGCACGAGAGGCCTGCTTGAGTCCATATATGGCTCGGCGCAAACGACACACGCGCCCTGGAGGAATTGAAACGCCCGGAGGAGGAGCCATGTAGACTTCCTCGGAGAGGTCACCGTGGAGGAACGCATTGGTGACATCCATCTGATGGAAAGGCCACCCTCGAGCAGCTGCCACAGCTAAGAGGGTGCGCACAGTAGTCATCCGAGCAACTGGAGCAAACGTCTCCTCGTAATAAATCCCATACTCCTGGGAGAAGCCACGAGCAATGAGGCGGGCCTTGTGCCGCTCAATGGATCCGTCAGGTCGAGTCTTGACCTTGAATATCCACTTGCAGCTAACATGCACCAAACCTGAGGGACAAGGCACCAAATCCCATGTCTGGGTCCGCTAAAAAGCCTCAAGCTCAACTGACATGGCCTGTCGTAACTCTGGATGTAAAGCTACCTCACGGTACGATTGTGGCTCCCGGTGGGTGTGTAGAGCAATAAGAAAAGCCTGATAAGATGGCGAATAGGAGGCAATGGCAGAGTAGCCAGAGGAGTCATGAGAGTCAGAGGAAAAGACAGAGTAGCCAAACCTGTCCGGAGAGTAGTCATATCTGTCAGGAGGGTGATGTTCGCGCGCTGGGTAACGCCGAACAGGAGCAGGATCCACGACCGGGGAGAAGGGGGCAGCAGCATCAGGCGAGGGAGTACCAGTGTCAACCGACTCTGGAGGAGGAGCTGCAGATTGACGAACATAGACACGAGTAACAGGTGGTGGTGGAGGTGGCGAGGGAGACGGAGGAGGTGGTGGTGGTGGTAGAGGTGACGGGGAAGATGGAGGTGGAGTAGGCGTGGATGGGGCAACAGAAAACGGGGGTAGAACGGAGATGTGGAGATGTGATGAAGGCGAGGAGGGTGACGCAGGAGGCAAGGAAAGATCCCGAGACTCAGGGGAAAAGTACGGGACATCCTCAACAAAGGAAACATGACGGGAGACACGGATCCGGCGAGCCAAGGGATCGTAACAACGATACCCCTTGTGTTCTCGATTGAGCCCCAAGTGAACACACCTAACAGACCTCGCAGAGAGTTTGGTGCGCTCATGGGGAGGAAGAAGAACGAAGCACGTGCAGCCAAACGTGCGAAGAAGAGAGTAGTCAGGTGGGCTGGAGTGAAGGCGCTCATATGGGGTGGCACCGACAGAGCAGACGACGGAGTGATATTGATGAGGTGGATAGCCGTCATGACAGCTTCAGCGCAGTAGGAGTGAGGAACAGACGCAGAGAGAAGCAAGGCTCGTGCGGTCTCAAGGACATGACGATGCTTGCGTTCAGCAATGCCGTTCTGCTCATGGGTGTGGGGACAGGACTGCTGGTGAAGAGTGCCGTGAGACTGAAGAATCTCACGCATCTCAGAGGAGAGATACTCCTTGGCACAATCAGACCGAAAGGTATTGATGCGCTGACCAAACTGAGTGTGTATCATAGTGGTGAATCTCCTAAAGATGTGAGGGACTTCAGACCGATGACGCATAAGATAAACCCAGGTGCACCTAGAGTAGTCATCGATAAAACACACATAATACATGTAACCCGAAATAGATGCAACAGGAGCAAGACCCCAAATGTCCGAATGTACTAAATCAAATAAAGCATCAGATTGGGAAGCACTAGCAGAGAATGGAAGAGTTAGATGCTTTGCCAGTCTATAACCCGTACAAACAGAGAGGGGGGAGAAGGACGATCGACCCAAAGCGCCCGAACGGAATACGCTTTTGAGTCGATCACTCGATATATGACCTAACCTTCTGTGCCACAAGTCGGCATCAGAGGTAACAGACATGACAGACGTAACAGGAACGGAAGACACATGTAGATGATCCAACTGGTAAAGTCCTCCTGCTCTACGGCCCAGCCCAATCCTCTGACCCGTCCGCGAATCCTGCACAACACAAACAGAAGGGGTGAAGGTGACAGTCAGGTCAGAGTCGCAAAGAGAACTGATAGAGATCATATTAATGTTAAGACGGGGGGCATGATGGACATGGGGTAGGGTCAGGCGACCAGAAGGGTCAGAGGTAGTAGTGATGGATCCACATTGTGGAATAGGGACGAGAGTCCCATCCGCAGTGCGAACCTCCTGGTGGGTACTAGTGGGTGAACAGTCAGTGAGGACAGTGGAGTCAAAGGTGAGGTGACAGGAGGCACCCGAATCGAAGATCCATAGAGCAGTAGTACCAGAGGTGGCAGACAAGCCGTGAGCAGTCGCGGAGCCGGTGGAGGCTAGGTGGCGAAGAAGGAGCTCCTCAAGGCGCTGAAGACGGTCCGGCTTAGGCTGAGAAGGTGCTGTGGTAGCAGTGGGGAGCGTCGAGGCCTCTATAGTAGCCGCTGTACCACCAAAGTGACAGAAGGAGGACAAACCACGTCCACGGCTCCGTCCACCTTGACCGCCGCGTCGATCGTCGCGGGAAGCCGAAGCCCAGCGTGAGGCTCTCTCATCCGGACCCCAGCGGGGGTTGCGTGGAGGACGTGTAGGGCATTCGCGCTTCATGTGTCCGGGCTCCTTGCAGTAGTGACAGAAGACAGTCTCATCGGAGAACCCGGCCGCCAGGACAGTGTCGGAGCTAGGAGCAAGTGGAGGAGGACGAGTGCCCTGAGTCTGAAGGCGGGTCCTCCTCATCGACCAAGGCGAGTAGAGCATCCTCTAGCCGAGGGAGTGGCTCACGGTGCAGGAGCTGAGCAGCGATGAGAGCAAAGTCCGGCCGAAGCGCTGCCAGGAACTGGTGCAAGTGGCCCTCATTGAGGTAGCGCTGGAAATCCCGAGAGCGGGGGCAAGCACACCGCTCCGGGATCAGGGAGTCCAGCTCATGCCAGTATGCAATCATCAGACTAAAGAAGTCCTGAATCGTGCGCTCCCCCTGACGTGCAGACTGCGAGTCACAAATAAGTTGATACCGGCGTGCGCCGCCGCGCGGAAAAAACCGGTCCCGGAGATACTCCCACATCGCGTGCGCTGTAGGAAGGCGGCCGATGGGAACAAGAAGCGGACGAGCAACAGAGTCCAGGAGATAGGCCCGGATGGCCTGATCGTGACGTCGCCACGTGAGAGCAGCAGTCGTGGCTGCTGTGGGAGTAGTCAGGACAGTAGCAGTCGCAGCAGAGGATGCGACACTGTTGGTGACAGAGGAGGAGCCGGAGAGGACAGCTGGAGGAGGATCATCGCCGGTGATGTGACCCCACAGATCACGACTAGAGAGCGCGGCCTCGACGGTGAGTGACCAATCAGGCCAGTCGCTGGCCGATGACAACTGAAAGGTGACCGCCTTCAGCGGTGGAGAGATCGCAACGACGGACGACACGGCAGGATATGCCATGGAGGAGGCTCAACAGAGGGGGGAACCGGGAGAGGTTATCGGGCGAAGGGAAGGGGGCGGGTGGGCTGAGGGAAGGGGTGGGGGGGCCGGTCGGGTGGAGGAAGGGGCTCGGGGGGTGGAGGAGGGGGGGTCGGGGGGCCGGTCGGGCGGAAGAGGGGGGCCGGGGGGGTGGAGGGAGGGGGGCGGGGCTGCCGGGTGGAGGAAGGGGGGCTCGGGCAAGGAGGAGGGGATCGGGCGGGTGGAGGAGGGGGGTCGGGCGGGTGGAGGAGGGGCTCGGGCGGGGCTGCCGAGTGGAGGGGGGTCGGGGGGGTGGATGGAGGGGGCGGGGCTACCGGGTGGAGGAAGGGGGGGGGGGGGCTGCCGGGTGGGTGAGGAGGAGGGGCGGGGGGGCTGCCGATCGGGTGAAGGGAGGCCGGAAGGGAGGGGCTGCCGGAAGGGGAGACCGTCGTCGTCGTCGTCGCCGCGCGGGAGAACCCAGAGCTCTGATACCATGTTAGGAGATGACAGCTAGGGTTTGGAGAGGAATGGAATGCTCTCTATTGAGGAACTCAAGCCCAATATATATGTACATGTATGACCATACAACCTGACCCGACTGTACATGTAACCCGACCCATCTCTATACATTAACACCCTTCAATCCCAAAGCATCAACACTAGTATAAATGAGACAAATAGGTACAAGCGTTCATCAACTTAATTTGTTATTGACCTCCTTTTGTGCTGCAACATCAATTTTACATACATACATACATACATATACATATGCATATATACCATAACCATAACAATCAAGCCATGTCCCATTAACTTGGGCTGGGTTTATGAACCCTTCTTCGCCGTTCATATCTATTTAGGGCTATATATGTCGTCAATGAAAGTTTTTCCATGTCTTTTCTAATAACTTCTATAATTCCATCAATGTTATTCTAGGTCTTCCCCTCCTTTTTGGATCTTCCACACTAATTTGGGACCCTCCTTATCGGGGCCGCCTCTACTCTACGTTATACATGGCCAAACCATCTTAATCTATTCTCCATTATGTTGTCCTCAATTGGTTCCACTCCAACACTTTCTCTAATACACTCCAAAATTTGTTGCATACCGACTACCGATGTTAAAACAGTTCGATTCAAAAGAACTACGCAAAAACAAAAGTTACAAGCATAAACAAACACATACCTACACTATATTTATTAAAGTACACGCATATGTGCATACATGCATTATGCTTCCTGCAAATACTCTATTAAGTGATAGGGTTAAGCATTCAATGTTAACATGTAACTTTGAAGTCTTATATCAATCACAGGTATGAGAAAGTCCTAATTATGGTTACAGATAAATTAAATCACACCTGTTTTTTATTAGCGTGCTCAAAACTTCAATTAAATCATTCCAATCACTAGATGTATTACAAAAAACTGATCTAACTTCTGTTGAATGGAATTATTAACCATTAATTTATGGTCTCGAAAGAAGGCGTTTTACATGAAAACATGTTAAATAAGTTCCAATCATTTACTACAAAAATGTTGTTTGTAATCTGATAATTTAAACAAATATATTAAAGGTTGATTACCCAAAACATGTTTAAAAAAAACAGACGTTTTTAAATGGAACTTGCTAAAAATTGGCCTTATGAGACACGTAGGACACTCTCTTAGAGTTCATTAGAACTACAAAGACCTTATATCTCCGTTACATGAAAAAGTTAATAATCCGAAACCAATTAAAAAGTGAGGGACTATGTGACGACCAAGATCCAATAGCCAAGAGTCAAGAACCAAGACTCCTAAGGCTGTGATGCCAAGATGGATAAGGTGAGGTGGTGAGTTAGTCCCACACCGCTTGGAGAGAAGGAGATTCTTAGCTACTTATATAATTTATTAATTTCCCCTCCCAAACATAGAAGACGTGTTTTAAAACCGTGCGTTGCTACGGATTTCGTAAGAACTCCGTAGTTAAGCATGCTCGGGCAAGAGTAGTACTAGAATGGGTGACCCCCTTGGGAAGTCTTCGTGCGGGCATGAGAAAAACGGACAATATCTTGTGTGTTTGGGGTGGATGTTACAAAATGGTATCAGAGCTGGTTCTCCTCGCAATAGGAGGTCTAACCCTACACATAAACGTGTAGCCCTTAAGGGGGATGGATTGTGATGACCAAGATCCAATAGCCAAGAGCCAAGACTCCTAAGACTGTGATGCCAAGATGGATAAGGTGAGGTGAGGTGAGGTGTCCAAGGCTACTGAGTTAGTTCCACATCGCCTGGAGTGAATGAGATCTTGAGCTACTTATACAATTTTCCCTCCCAAACATAGAAGACGCGTTTTAAAACCATGAGCCGCTACAGATTTCGTAATAACTCTGTAGTTAAGCGTGTGCTCGGGCGAGAGTAGTACAAGGATAGGTGACCCCCCCTGGGAAGTCCTTATGCGAGCACGGGCAAAGCGGACAATATATTTTGTATTTGAGGAGGATGTTACAGACTACATGTGGCGTTAACATGACATAGTACCCCTTAATCTCCAAGGGAAGACAAAGTGGAATAGGGTAAGCTTTTTTAGCAACCCCCATAATCTGATAGACCTTGAAGCATAACTGCATAAGCACCCTTTTTCACCAACTTATTTAAATTATACACTGTGAGATTCTTTATTGCTCCTCAAAATCACCAAAAGAGATGTTGAGCAATGTAATTTCCCAATGAGCCACCAACCAATTTACTGTTTTGGTATAAATCATGTTCATGTGCATAGTTGCAATTAAAAAAAAATTAAGTGAAGTTTTTCATCTTCTCACATGAAATTTTATTCGTGATTTTCGATTGCAATTTTTAACTGGTTAATTCCATTGCAAATATCCATCCAAGCGAAGTCTCAGTATATGATGACCTGACTTTACCAGCTCAACCTTGCAATGTCTTTGAACTCTGATTACTCCACTTTATTGAGCCAATCTACAAAATCATGCAAACTGAGGTTATCAAGAATTCTGATATCAACCATGAAAGCATTCGCCTATGTGATTGATTGTATGCAAGCTAGAAAAATAACGAGAGTTCCTAGCGCTATTAAATTATTTGACTTAGAAATTATTCACATGCTGAAAATGCTCAGCCTTTTGCCTATGTTCAGAGCCTTTTCAGATAATCAGACATATATATAGGAAAATATGGTGTTTCCCCATGTCATTTGTTTCACATAGCAAGGGAATTCTGCTTTGCATGGCAATTGAGAAGACATATAACTACATAGGTATTGGCAATGGGACCTCTATATCTTAATTAATATAGTACTCCACCAGTTAAAAAGGATTAAGTTCGCAATTCAAAGAATAGGACCACCTTCCAATGAAACATACAATTGTATTACATTGTGTATAGTAGGTTGGATTAGCTCAAGGTTTGTTTATAAAAAAAATCCTGAAGGAAAACACATATAACCAACTTTTGAGAGTATAAATATAATATACATCGAAGTCAATTTGCAGTGGATCGTTCACTCTCTATGAGAGGTTTCTCCGTTTCTGAATTAAACCAACAGCATCAAGTCATTACAGTTCAGCGATTGTGGTAGTAACTACGATGATTCCACAAGATGCCTCCAGCTAAGGAATCCACATCAAATTGGTGCTGATAGAAGAGGGACAATTTTCTATTGGAGACTACTATCCTTAAGAAAGTATGTGAACAAGCAGATGGGAACATAACAAAAGAATTAATAAAAGTCATATTTGACTACACCCAAGTTTTGGAACAGCACAATATGGAAAAAAAATCAAAAAAATACAATGTGCAGATTTCCCTAGTGTATTAACGACCTCTACTGAACATGTTGTAGCCCTCCTACTATCTTTCTAATAGAAAAGAAACAATAAACATATAATCTCGAACCACAACCATTCAAGCCTTGTCCCATCTATTTGGAGTCGGGTGTATGAATCCTTCTTAGCTAGTAAGTCTTTTCAAGGAACCTAAATCCCAACTGGAAATATGTAATTCATATTATAAATATTCTTGTGAACCCAACTAAATCACTCTTGCTCCTTCCAAATACATGGCATGCTTAATATTATATTTCCATACACTGTTTCAAAAGGTGGCAGAGGCATGCGCCTCGAGGCGCGCCTCAAGGCGAGGCGGATCTGCAAAGCCTCAAGGCGCATGCCTTAGCTACAGTTTTAAAGAATCCCACGCCTCTACATATAGAGTCGTACGCCTCTGCCTGAGGCGCGCCTCAAGACGTCGGAGACGTACGCCTCTATCTGTTGATGCGGGTCGGGTTTTAATGGGTCTACGGGTCAACAGCCGGGTTGGGTTTTAAAAAAAAACCATAACATTTATTGTGCAGCTTCTATCTTTCCAGCAACTCCCTGCAGGCCGACTCTTCTGCACTTGGTCTAGGGTTTGAGAGACGAGCTCCTCTCCTCTTCGTTGGCCGGTCTTCTCCACTTCCAAGTCGTGCAATTGGGTCGTGTGATAGGGCTGACTTTTCAAGGTAAATGGTATTTCTCTCTTTACTCTCCATTGCTCTCTTTTTTTTTAACAACGGTATCTCCTGCAGGCCTACCCTTTTTTTTTTTTGAACTCTCTCTCTCTCTCTCTCTCTCTCTCTCTCTCTCTCTCTCTCTCCCTCTCTAACAAAGATCGGCACGGTCCTAACTGGGGTTTTTGTTTTTTTGACCGGTCCCTGATTGGTTTTTTGGGGCAATTAGGGCTTCTGATTTGAGTAAGTTTGGGTCAATCTGACTTTAGATCCTTCTCCTCCGTCTCCTGAAGAGTAATGTCATTTGAACAAACTAATGGACAAACACCGAGCGACAATCTCCTCCATCTTTCTTCTTTTTTGTTGTTTGTTAACTTATTAGAGATTAGTAGAATGTTGAACTTGTTATATTGTCACTTGAACTTAGTATGTTTGAATCTTGATAATGTTGAACTTGTTATATTGTTGAAATTAGTATGTTTGAAGCTTGTTTGAGCAATTTAATTTTCCATTTTGTTGTTAGATTATTTGATGGAGTCCTCGAGCGTGTCATATAAAGTATTTTCTAACACGTTGTGATTTATTATGCATATCTACTTCAATTATTATTACACATTCAATAATATTCTTTATTTTGATTTTTTTTTTCTTTTTTTAACAATTTTTTACCAAAACGCCTCAAAAAATTTCGAGGCTTACGCTTTTCGCCTTTTTAAACATTGCCCATACATATATTTATAATACAGGAGCAGGTCCATGTTATGTGAAAACAAATGGTTTCACTTTTCAGCTTACAGCTGGATTTTTGAAGTGCGTCACAGAAAGTTGATGTAAGTGAACTTGTGCATAATTGCATTAGAATGAGTATCCCGTGCTTTCTACAAACCTAACTCATACATCAATATCTATAAACTGGTCAAGTGCAATGAATAGCAGAATCAGATCTTTCTTAGTGACCAGTGAGTACAATTAGTGTTGCAAGGGAGCCATGGTTCGCTAACTTAGTCAGCAAAGGTTAAAATTGCAACTAATTCCTTCTTAAGTTCACCATACTTTGCACCTATAAATCAATGGAGACAGATTTCTCAGCTTGTATTTTGCATTCCAAATTGCATATGACTACTATACGAGACAGCTAAGGCAACAACATAAGCTGTCTTCAAAGGTAAAACATGCTCATTTGGCACATACAGGCACAATCTTCGAATAACAATACTGTAAATTCGACGAAGTTCCAAACCGTGATCAACTTGCTACATTAAACAAAGGGGTCTAGAAAAAACATACAGTAGACCAGTTGATTGGGCTGAAGCAGACGCCAGCCCAACTCCCTTCTCCTACACCACAATCCCGAGGCAGAACTGAATATGAAAGCCTGTCAACATCTGAAAAGTTCAAGTGCTGGCGCATCAATAACACAAGGCAATACAATTCAGCACCTAGCTTAACTTCAGTAATTAATCTGCACAAGAGTACAAAGCACAGTTCCTACACAAGTCCTTATTCACAGCCCTGTATATTCTCTAAGATATCATAGCTCTATCATATGTTAGAGAAAACTTCACATGCTATTCCTGAAACTCTGAAAGTAAAATGTGAATCTATATACCATATTCTGAGCAGAGTAAATAAACAAAAACGGCACACATGATATTAGTATACATAGGCAGCAAGTATCAGTCTGATTCATTTTGAGGTCATACTATACATGAAGTCGAAGAATCACTATGCAATAAAAGCTCGACTTAGCCTAACATGCAATGGAAAGAGGTGAGCCTACAAAGTTAATGCATACATGTCTTAAGAAGCAACAAACTCAGGTGATGAAGTTCGAAGCCAAAGTGGCCATTAATCAACCTATTTCGTAGTAATGCAGTATGGGAAAGAGAAGAGGAAAAAAATAAATGGTACCTGAACCAATCACATCCGATCGGGTTATTATAAGGTGACCATAAGAATCCACTGTACCCATAATCACGCAGTTATCACCTGTACATATCATGATAATGCAAAGTGTTACCTACGGCAACACTTAAAGGAGCTATGGTATCTAAGGCGAATAAAAATACAAAAAATTTCATACATAATGCAATCATATTTTTTCTCAAAGTTAGTAAATGCAAATTATAGTTAGTGATATAAGAAAATATAGGAGATTAAAAGAGAAATAAAGGAGATTAAAAGAGCAATAAATGCTGTTTCAAACTTTCAATGACTCTTTCACAATGGATAATTTTCATGTTACCCAATTTCTAAAGAAAACATTTGAACTTCACAGTTCAACTTAATCCGTGCATAGTAAATCACATGCTCTGAGAGGCTTTCATGCACAGAGCTACACTAATGAACCAGCAGATGGATAAGAACAAAATCAACACTATAACAATATAAGCACAAACAGGTTCTTGAAAATTAGTATTATCTTCACTAATAAATGTCCCATGTTTCCCAAATTTCACCATTTTTCACAAAACAAGGCAAGTCGTGTTTATTGTGCTACTTCCTCCTCCGAAAGATATAAACTGCCTCTCACGTCACGATTATTTCTCTAGAGGAACTAATTAAGACGAGGATCAGACTCATAAAATACCAGTACAGCATGAAGATGATAAAGGGTCAATGATAATAAATAGCCATTGCCCCACCTCCCTCCTCCTCCTAATAGAAAAGAACCGGGAAATAATCTCCATTTTGTCCAAGTGTTAAGTGATGACGGTCCCACTACTTATAAACAAGAAATATAAATATAAATCTACTCTATGTCTTGTGTCCACATAGGTAGACCTCATTTTAGAATAAGAAAAAAAAAAGAGAAAGATAGGTGTGTCAGCTGCATCTTTCCTAGAAAATGTCCTGGAAGAGATACCCTTCTAAAAGAGTGGACCATGGCCTCTTCACTTCCAAATACATTTGGCCCCTATATACTCTCGTCTATCCAGCCCATCACCACCACCACCTTAGGTCCCCCAAGTAGATTATCTCCTCTTAATCTAACTTTTTATATACATATGCTCACAACTTAATTTCTAGATCAGCCTAACAACATGGACTGCCAAATAGATCCATTAAATAACCACATCTAATAAAAACTAAAAATATGTTCCATAAAACAAAGTTTCATAACATTCATTAGCCCTAAAATTCCTAACTGATCCTCGGTGCCACCAAGGCTTAAAACACAGGCATCGGTACCAGTATCAGCCAGCCTCTAGCCGACTCGTACCGGCCGATACGGATCGGTATCAGCCAGTACATGCCTTTTTTTTTAACTCATAAAATTTTTAAAAATCCTTAAAAATCAGGAAAAAGTCTAAAAATTGCTTGCTTAATTTTCTGATGCGGGAAGAATTCTAACGCAGTATGAGTATTTTCCTAAATAATCAGTGAATCTTTTAATGAATGTGTTGCTAAGTACATGTTTCCCACTATAATTGGGTGTAAGCAAAACAAAAGGCTATTTTCCAAGAATACATAGTCAAATATCTTCTACTAGCCTTTATTGGGAAGCGAAAAGTGACAACAAAGATGATTTTAGGAATAAGATATCAAGAGGTTAGATATAGCTGGTGAATTGCTTGCAAGAAATAAAAGGCACTTTTCTACAGCAAACCCAAACATTATAGTAAATACTCTTTCTCATTAATTGTATTATACACAGAAATCAATTTTTAGAACCATGATGGTTGAGTGTCTCGGTAATGCAGAGTACTCTCTAGGTCGAAGAAAGATGTTTACATCCGAATATTTCAATGGTCAAAATGTTATTGTAGCTGTCAATGTTCAATAGGGATAATACAACCAAGAGGATTCCTTCGTCATGAACAGGTCTTCATTAGAGCAAGGTATGTTTTGTTCGAAAAAATACAGGAATTACAAAGCTAATGTTGACAATAAAGATATTACCATATGTTTAAAGACGAAAGAAACGATAGATCTTGGAAAAATGCAAAGCAAACAAAAGGACGCGTTGATAGTCTAGAATCTCCAGATGACGATGGTTTCCTCTATATTAGTGCAAGCCTTAAAAGTGGTGACATTATCATTGGGAAGGTTGCGGAGTCAGAAGAAGACCATAGCATCAAATTGAAACATACGAAAAAATGGATGGTCTCGACGTCCCGTTACCTAACATTATACTTGTCATCACACACTATACAAGACTAAATGATTACAAATTTACAAGACATACTTTAAATTACACCAACAATATGATACAAGATGACAAACCGAGTAAGCATAAACTTTAATACATCATGACAAACCGACTCAAAAACTTTTGCAAGGAATCATACGCTAATGTAGCCTGCATGACGAAGTGGATGTATAGTGCGGATGATTCCCTGAATGGATGCTTTAGTGCTATTGGTGGGATCATAGGATACGAACCGGTACCAACTGGTTCTGGTTTTTTTTTTTCTGATTTTTTGGATTTTTTTATCTCAACCAGAATCGGTCTGTATCGGCCAGTACCACTACCGTGATTTTGAACCTTACCCATAATGAGTATAGTGTGCGATTTGTGTTGTTATGTCAAACTAACACAAACAACAATTGACGCATAAACCATGGTCTAATGTGAAAGTATGCCCTGATGCTAGCCAAAAAATCAGAAACGAGATACTGCAGACATAAAAACGACCTACAGAAAGCCGCTCTGAATCCATCGTTATTGCAATAAGCAAGCACACCAACTACACATCTGAAATTGAGTGGACGGAAGGGCAGGAGGCGGATACTGAAGGCAATGATCACAATAAAACCTCTTCACTTGTGGGGTCGCCTAAGCCTTAGCCACCAAAGCAACAAAAGGTGAAGCGAATGAGGACCAATTCTCAGCGGCATACATAGTTCTATTATGAATGTAGTTGAATGAATTATATGAATGTAGTTTTTTTATGAATATAGTTGAATTAGTTATATGAATGTAGTAGATTATGAATCAACTTCTTTTGACTATTATTTAAGAATTTTTGGAAATTTTCTTCAGAAAAATTTTGAGATGTGGTTTTGGTATTTTTTTGACAATTATTAAAAATATATCGGACAAATAGTCGTGTGATCGTATATGCATTTGTGGAACCAGAATCGCACAAACCGCATAGTGCAGTTTGACACCATTGATAGTAAGTCAATCTAATTTACTATCACTGCCATATAATAGCACATTATTAAGAAATCATCAGCCCCATCTGCATCATTCTCTTCCACATGACGACATATAGGATTATTAATGTTGATAATGCATTGCTTTGTTTTCTTCCACTTCTTAAATCAGAACAGATCAATCTATTCCACCTCTTGTAGCATTTGATTTATGAAAAGTGCAAATAAACTATTCCACAAAGTATTCAAGCCAGCAAACAACAAATCTAGGATAGGAAAGAGGATACTAAATATCAATATGGTAACAAAATTTATATGTTTGATAGATTTTTTCATGGTTTGTAGTTTCGGTTTCGGTCCGCCCACCGAGGATCGTCTTCGGAGTTTCGGATTAGAATTTCGGTGGTTTCAGTTTTTTTTTTTAAATTAAAAATAATTGCAATATATATATAAATGAAAATTAATATAAAATAATTACATCGGTACCCACTTCATATTGGACTTGTTTTCAAAAGAGTGTGGCTTTTGCTTTACCCGAACGCTTTGTCAAAAAGCTAAAAAATCGTGATTCTGAATTTTGGCTAGGTCTGGAGGAAAAAAGAGCTCTTATGAAAGATTTTTTTATAGATTCAAAATATTTTACTGGACTTTGGGTTTTAAAAATGATCGTATAATTCTAGATTTCTACGATTTTTTCAATCCAAAATACTTTGAGGTTTTTATTCCACCGAACTTTATTTTTAAGCAAAAAATTGTAGAGTCTGATTTTGTATAGGAACTGAAAAATTACATTTTGATTCCTTTGTATTTTGATTTTTCTGATATTTTTATTAAATCCAAATAGGGGTTTTTTTGCTTATTTACATAAAATAACTTAAAGTAAATCATTTACGAAAATGTTTTTTATGTAAATATGGTTATCAAGCTGTACTGTTGAAATATACCTTATCCTGAACCCAGTCCTGCTTTTACTGAGTGCTGAGTTCCAAAACCAGAAACTGTAGGGTTTCGAGACCAGTTCTGACCAAAACTGATCAAAACTCCAAACCCTGGATTTTTTTATAAGTGAGAAGAGTGTTTCATAAAAAGATTAAAACCAATTATATTACGTTCGCAGGGTAGATCTGACAATAAAAGTCAATGGTTACTTCCCCTTCAATTTCCATTAAAAATCTTGATGGATGCATTCAATACTAGAGAATGATTGAGAGGGGCCTTAGCCAAGTCCTCCACCAAACAATTTGATATATGTAGTACAAAACGAGACTCAGGTTGATACCATAAGACATTTGGTGAACTTCACAATCATGGTAGACCAGAGGACCTTTGGCTGAAGATAAGATTTTGTTATTCTAAAATAATTAGCAGATAGTTAAATTAGTCATTTCAAACTCACAAGACAAAACGTTGTCACATCTTCTTCCTTGCTTGAGTCCAAAACACAAATCGGACACATATGGCAAGTAGAAATTCGTCTTCTAAGTTCTAAATGTTTCCCCTAATCGGCAGGTCACCATTAACTAAGAGAGTTTACATAATTCAATTTGAGATATTTGCAAACATCAGAATTTAGCAAGTTTGATTTCTACCCAACATTTGTTTATTTAGTGGTGGTATTGCTGGAAATAGTATTGAAAGATCATACATGCCCAAGTGAATGAAAACAATTTATACACAAATGAAGTGGAAGGTCAAAGGGATGCCTACAAGTACTTACCATCGCCTCCTGCAAGCACCACACTTTGAATCTCAGAACGATGTGGGCAGCGGTCAACCACTGAAGACTTCATGACCTTCATAGGGGCAATGACTCCCACGAAATTAACATCAGTTGGCAATAAGACGGTGAAATGACACTGATCCTTCTTTCGAATGCCAAGAAAAGTAGACTTCCTCATAAGGATCTTTAAATGATACATGGATATAAACATATTGCATGCATACCTGTGCAGGAATAGGAATCAACAGACTCTCCTTCCCCTTGGTAACCATGGCCTCTTCCATAGATATCTAGTGAAAAGGCATGAAGTACATATTAGATTTACAAGCTAATCTACAGACGAAAGAATAATGAAAAATATCCCAACAGTTGCTGCAGTTTTATGCCAGTTTAATTATAAAAAAAAAAATATCAATGAATATTTGTAGAAAAAAGTGAAATCCTATATTTGATTATAGACACATGTTTGGCATACATGCTCTAGTGTGAATATCAAGACCATCAAGAGACGCAGCACAAACCTGTGGAATATGCCCCACTAAATCAAAGGCTCCTTTCCTCAATCCTAACAATGATACTTATATGTTATAGTGTATTCATCAACCATTTGGATGGCCTGTCGTGATATTGTACGACGACCATACCCGACAGTCTTTTTTACTATTCCTAGCAGAATCCCCCTGGGATTTGGGTACCATATCTCAATGTGGCTCTTTGGCTTATAGCGTGTGCTGTTGAGATAACTGGATATCTCTAATCAAACTTGGCCTTCTTTCCTTCCTTTTTCCGACTCTTTCCAAGTCCATGAGAACCTTTAGGGTTGCTCCTTGATTGCATGAATTTAAGCTGGACAACCAATATGGTAGAATTGACCTAACCACCAAGCCTTCTAGGTCCTATGGTAGGCCCCTCTCTTGCCTCCAATTTAATTAGCAAAGAATAAAACACTAGTTTATAGAGTATTGATATCGTGTTGAGAACCTTGTCATGTGGGTCCAAAAAATAACTCCATCTAGATGGTAAAAAACTTGTCGGTAAAGGTTGGTTAAGCTTAAGGTTAAATGTAAATATGCCTTCTCTTGCACCTACGCATGTACATATTAATTCGCACATTCATGGAAGGTTGGAGGATGCCTATACATGGATGTACAATATATAAATATCATTCAGTGACGTGTTACATGGTTTCATTACACGAGTTGCTTCAACAAACTCAGTTTTGTTCCAGTTATCTACACAAACAGACTCTAAACGACCGAAGTTCACTACATTACCAAAGAAACAAAAAGTTGTGTACATCTCCCACATTAGCTAGAGTAGAAATCAAGTTACTGCTTTTAAGTTTTCATTTGTTCTCCAATATTTATACTACTAAAAGATATACTATCCATTAACACTACTAAGACTCATAATTGTCCAAATTCCTCTTACAAATTTAAAAAAAAAACAAAAAGAAACAAGAATGTCTAGTTTGCCTGTAATGTGCAAAGTCACCATCTTCAAGGAATAGATCAGCATGTGGACATATAGAAAAACTTTGACTACAGCATCCATAAGAAGTTCTTCAATTTATTTTTCTTTCTGCGAATTATTTAAGATGATATTTTTTCTACTCAATCTCTAGCACTATTTGTTGACGTATAAAAGTAATTTTGTAGTAAAACAAATTATGAGCAACTCATGAACCCTATCCAAAAAATCTAATCAATGTTCACTCTACACCGGAGAATAACTATAGAGTCACGACCTCCCAAGATCCAAAGAAATCTCCTTAGAACTTGTCAGCTATGCCTTACTGAATGTTAATGTATATACCGGGTCGGGCTCTATGTACAGTCGGGTCGGGTTCTATGTGTATACATGTACTTATATATTGGGCTTCAGTCCCTCAATGAGAAGAATTCTATTCTCTCCAAACCCTAGCCGTCATCTCCTAACATGGTATCAGAGCTCTAGGGTTTCTCGCGCGACGACGGCAGCCACCTCCGATCTCCCCCTCCACGCGGCAAACCACCTCCGGCCTCCCCCCTCCACCCGGCAGCCCACCTCCGGCCTCCCCTCTGCCCGATAGCCCCCGCCCCCGGCCCCCCTCATCCACCCGGCAGGTCCTCCGGCCCCTTCCCTCCACCCGATCACCCCCCTCCCCCCCTCTGACCCCTCTCCTCTACCCGACCGGCCCCCCCGACCCCTCTCCTCTGCCCGTCAGCCTCCCCGGCCTCTCCCCTCTATCCGATCATCTTCCCCCCCCCCCCCCCCCCCCCCCGCGGCCCCTCCCCTCCACCCGATTACCCTCCCCGACTCCTCTCCTCCACCCAACCCCTCTCCTCTGCCCGACAGCCCCCCCGACCCCTCCCATCCACCCGCAATCCGTCTCCCGGTTCCCCTCTCCTTTGCATCTCCTGCCGTGCCGTCCGTCGTTGCGATCTCTCCACCGCTGAAGGCGGTCACCTTTCAGTTGTCCTCGGCCAGCGACTGGCCTGATTGGTCGCTCACCGTCGAGGCCGCGCTCTCCAGTCGCGATCTTTGGGGTCACATCACCGGTGATGATCCTCCTCCAGCTGCCTCTTTCGGCTCCTCCTCTGTCACCAGTAGTGCAGCCGACAGCGCCGCGTCCTCTGCTGCGACTGCTACCGTCACGACTACTACCACGGCTGCTGCTGTCACATGGCGCCGCCACGATCAAGCCATCCGGGCCTATCTTCTGGACTCCGTTGCTCATCCGCTCCTTGCTCCTATCGGCCGCCTACCTACAGCGCACACGATATGGGAGTATCTCCGGGATCGGTTTCTCCCGCGCGGTGGCGCACACCGGCATCAGCTTATCTGTGACTCGCAATCTGCTCGTTAGGGGGAGCGTACGATTCAGGACTTTTTCAGTCTGATGAGTGCCTACTGGCATGAGCTGGACTCCCTGATCCCGGAGCGGTGTGCTTGCCCACGCTCTAGGGATTTCCAGCGCTACCTTGATGAGGACCACCTGCACCAGTTCCTGGCAGCGCTTCGGCCGGACTTTGCTCTCATCGTTGCTTCGCTCCTGCACCGTGAGCCACTTCCTATGATAGAGGATACCATGCTCGCCTTGGTCGATGAGGAGCCTCGCCTTCAGACTCAGGGTACTCGTCCTCCTCCTCTTGCTCCTAGCTCAGACACCGTCCTGGCGGCCGGGTTCTCCGATGAATCTGTCTTCTGTTACTACTGCAAGGAGCCCGGACACATGAAGCGTGAATGTCCTACACGTCCTCCACGCAACCCCCGCTGGGGTCCGGATGAGAAAGCATCACGTTGGGCTCCTGCTTCCCGGGACGATCGACGAGGCGGTCGAGATGGACAGAGCCGTGGACGTGGTCCATTCTCCTTCCGCCACTTTGGTGGTACAGTGGCTACTGTAGAGCCCTCGACGCTCCCCACTACTACCACTGCACCTTCTTCCGCGCTTGAGCCGGACCGTCTTCAGTGCCTCGAGGAGCTCCTCCTTCGCCACCTAGCCTCCACCGGCTCCGCGACTGCTCACAGCTTGTCTGCCACCTCTGGTAATACTGCTCCATGGATCTTCGATTCGGGTGCCTCCTGTTACCTCACCTTTGACTCCACTGTACTCACTGATTGTTCTCCTATTCCCACTCACCTAGAGGATTGGGCTAGGCCGTAGAGCAGGAGGACTTTACCAGCTGGACCATCTACATGTGTCTTATGTTCTTGTTGCGTCTGTCATGTCTGTTACTTCTGATACCAACCTATGGCACAGAAGATTAGATCATATATCGAGTGGTCGACTCAAAAGCATTTATCGTTCAGGCGCTTTGAGTCGAGCGTCCTTCTCCCCTCTCTCTGTTTGTACGGGTTGTAGACTAGCGAAGCATCTAGCTCTTCCCTTCTCTACTAGTGCTTCCCAATCTGATGCTTTATTTGATTTAGTACATTCTGACATTTGGGGTCCTGCATCTGTTGCATCTATTTCTGGTTTCATATATTATGTGTTTTATCGATGACTACTCTAGGTGAACCTGGGTTTATCTTATGCGTCACCGGTCTGAAGTCACTCACATCTTTAGGAGATTCACCAATATGATACATACTCAGTTTGGTCGGCGCATCAAGACTTTTCGGTCTGATTGTGCCAAAGAGTATCTCTCCTCTGAGATGCGTGAGATTCTTCAATCTCACGGCACTCTTCACCAGCAGTCATGTCCCCACACCCACGAGCAGAACAGAGTTACCGAACGCAAGCATCATCATGTCCTTGAGACCGCACGAGCCTTGTTTCTCTCTGCGTCTGTTCCTCACTCCTACTGGGCTGAAGCTGTCATGACGGCTGTCCACCTCATCAATATCACTCTGTCGTCTGCTCTGTCTGATGCCACCCCATATGAGCGCCTTCACTCCAGCCCACCTGACTACTCTCTTCTTCGCACGTTTGGCTGCACGTGCTTCGTTTTTCTTCCTCCCCATGAGCGCACCAAACTCTCTGCGAGGTCTGTTAGGTGTGTTCACTTGGGGCTCAGTCGGGAGCAAGGTTCTAAAAAGCGCTAGGCGCTAGTCGGGCGGTGGGGGGCCGCCTAGCGCCTAGGCGGCCTAGGCGGGGCCTAGGCGGCGCCTAGGCGTTTTGCTTTTTTTAAAAATTATTTTAATTATTATTTTGATATTATATAATATATATATGTTTAAAAATTAATATAAGTTCAAGATTATCCCAAACCATTATTTTAAAGAACACGTATATAACCATAATTCAAGATTGAGTGATTAACAAGAACAAAAGCAAACATGGTCCGCCTGGCCAGCCTCAGCCCGCCTAGCCCGCCTGATCCGCCTCAACCCGCCTAGTCAGCCTCAACCCGCTTGGCTCGCCTGGTCCGCCTGGCCAGCCTCAGCCCGCCTAGACCGCCTAGGCGGCCGCCTGGGAGCTTGGCCGCTTTTCTGGAGCGCCTAGGGCCTAGGCGAGGCGGTGGGGGGCCGCCTAGCGCTTAGGCGCCGCCTAGGCGGCCGCCTAGACCGCTTTTTAGAACACTGGTCGGGAGCACAAGGGGTATCGTTGTTACGATCCCTTGGCTCGCCGGATCTGTGTCTCCCGCCACGTTTCCTTTGTTGAGGATGTTCTGTACTTTTCCCCTGAGTCTCGGGATCTTTCCTTGCCTTCTGCGTCACCCTTCTCGCCCTCATCACATCTCCATATTCCCGTTCTACCTCCGTTTTCTGCTGCCCCACCCACGCCTCCTCCACCTCCATCTTCTCCGCCACCTCCACCACCACCTCCGTCTCCCTCGCCACCTCCACCACCACCTGTTACTCATGTCTATGTTCGTCGGTCTGCAGCTCCTCTTCCAGAGTCAGTTCATACTAGTACTCCATCGCCTGATGCTGCTGCTCCCTTCTCCCCGGTCGTGGATCCTGCTCCTGTTCGGCGCTACCCGGCGCACGAACATCACCTTCGTGACAGATATGACTACTCTCCGGACAGGTTTGGCTACTCTACCTTTACCTCTGACTCTCCTGACTCCTCTGGCTACTCTGTCATTGCCTCATATTCGCCATCTTATCAGGCTTTTCTTACTGCTCTTCACACCCACCGGGAGCCCCAATCGTACCGTGAGGCAGCTTTACATCCAGAGTGGCGGCAGGCCATGTCAGTTGAGCTTGAGGCTTTTTAGCGGACCCAGACATGGAATTTGGTGCTTTATCCCTCAGGCGTGGTGCCTGTTAGCTGCAAGTGGATATTCAAGATCAAGACTCGACCTGACGGATCCATTGAGCGGCACAAGCCCCGCCTCGTTGCTCGTGGCTTCTGACTTCTCCCAGGAGTATGGGATTGATTACGAGGAGACGTTTGCTCCAATTGCTTGGATGACTACTGTGAGCACTCTCTTAGCTGTGGCAGCTGCTCGAGGGTGACCTCTCCATCAGATAGATGTCACCAATGCGTTCCTCCACGGTGACCTCTCCGAGGAAGTATACATGGCTCCTCCTCCGGGCGTTTCAGTTCCTCCAGGACACGTTTGTCGTTTACACCGTGCTATCTACGGGCTCAAACAAACACCTCGGTCATGGTTTGAGCGCTTCCGCAGTGCAGTTCAGACAGCTGGGTTTGTTGAGAGATACTCTGACTACGCTCTGTTCACCCGCTCCTCCAGTCAGGGTATTGTTGTGTTACTTCTGTATGTGGATGATATGATTATCACCGGGGATGACAGTGCTACCATAGCTTCCCTTCAGCGTCACCTCCAGAACCAGTTTGAGATGAAGGATCTCGGCCCTCTTCGGTACTTTCTTGCCCTTGAGATTGCCCGGTCAGCTCGAGGATTGTTGATCTCCCAGCAAAAGTACATCTCCGATATTTTTGCCGAGGCTGCTCTTACTGATTCTCGTACTGCTGACACACATATAGAGCTTAACTTGAAGCTCCTCTCTACCGATGGTGAGCCTCTCCAGGATATCTCTCGTTATCAGCGGCTGGTTGGGATGTTCGTTTATCTCAACATGACTAGGCCTGACATTGCCCATGCCGTTGGTATTGTCAGTCAGTTCGTTCAGTCTCCTCGCTCGTTTCACTATGCAGCAGTCCTCCGGATTATTCGGTATCTCCGTGGCACTGTCACTCGATCGCTGTTTTTTCCCTCCACATCTCCACTGGTTCTGCGTGCTTACTCCGATGCCGATTGGGCTGGCGATGTTGCTACTCGTCGATCTACTACCGGCTACTGCGTGTTCCATGGTGATTCTCTCATTTCTTGGTGCAGCAAGAAACAGGAGTCTGTTGCACACTCCAGCACCGAAGCCGAATACCAAGCTATGGCTTCCACCACTGCAAAGATTGTCTGGCTTCGACGTCTTCTACTCGACTTGGGAGTCAGGATTTTTGGGGCTACACCTCTGTTCTGTGACAACCGGAGTGTCATTCAAATTGCTAGCAACCCGGTTTTTCATGAGCGGACCAAACACATCGAGGTCGACTGTCATTATGTTCGGCAGGAGTTTCTTACAAACATCATCTCCTTGCCGTCCATTCCCTCGACGGAGCAGACTGCTGATTTTCTCACAAAGCCCCTGACGATTGCTAGATTTCGTCACTTTATAAGCAAACTCTCGGTACATGATCCACCGTGAGTTTGAGGGGGAGTGTTAATGTATATACCGGGTCGGGTTCTATGTACAGTCGGGTCGGGTTTTATGTGTATACATGTACTTATATATTGGGCTTCAGTCCCTCAATGAGAAGAATTCTATTCTCTCCAAACCCTAGCCGTCATCTCCGAACACTGAAATTATATCCCCAAAAAAACAGAAGCCGTGGGACCCTTAGAAAGAAAATCTTCTGATCCACTATTGTAAATCTTGTGATCTTGCATCTCCTCTAAATCGTGCATGGCTCGGACTACATATGTTGTGTCGCCCATGTATCCCATCACACTACTCCCACCAACTTTTCCTAGCTATCTCAAAATTCGCACAATTCTCCTTCAGATTTATGGTACACATGATTCATCGTGGCCATTGTTGGTTGTTTGACACATCCAAATCCAACCAAACCACACTTCCAAATCTCTCGCTCTCTCTCTCTCATCCTCCCTACGGAGACATACAACGCGCCAACAACCTCTAGTATTAAGTCGTATAAATAGAAATAGATAAACAGATTAGAATAGATAGTAGATATGACAATTTATGATTAAAAACAGTTTCTTTTTGGTCCCAAAAATGGATTTAAAAAAAAAAAACTTTTTCACCCTGATTTTAGGTTCCATTAGACATCAGCTCAATTCAGAATGAAGAACCTCAATGTTATGTACCTAAATAGTTATTGAGCCTGATCTCCAACAACTTCGGAGCTTTTGGAAAAACGGTCGGTTTGTAACATTTGGTAACAGAGCCAGGGGGAAAAACCCCCCTCCCCCACCCGAGATTTCGGAAATAACTTGACCCCCTTTTGTATTTGGTGTCGAACGCCTAAGTTTATTTCAATGTTGCCCCCCCTTTAGCGGCCCCTACATCCTGGCTCTTGCAACAATGCCTTGGATCGGCTTCTGTTCGGTTCACCACTTTCCCTTGGGTAAAGATTCCCACCTAGTAAACTAGCGGATCATTCAGAACCCGTGAACTATAGAATGAACGTCATTTGATTAATGTGAGTCGTGGGCTACCTTGAATCAATTGAGAATTTGTGAGGATCAGTCCTCCTCTCGTTTCAGTCCCATCTCATGTGTTTTCAATTAAAACTCCTCTTCTATTGCATTGATGCTTGTAACTGTGGTGGATTGGGGGGTAGATAAATGCGACGGACTACCAACTTTTAACGACGGATTAAAACTGTCACTATAATCTAACGGATCTAATATGTCGCAAAAGCCATAGTGAATTATCTAATTTCATGTAGTGTATTTACTATTTTGAACCTTATTGTCAATGGATAGTTGTTGAAAAGTGTAAAAATTGTTGACTACTATATGTCGATCATTGTTTGACAATTCACCTTACTTAACACCTTGCCCCCCCTACAATAAATTTCTGGCTCCGCCCCTGGAGCCAACCCCACGTCCAAGGTTCGAATCCCAGAAGGGGCAACCTAAAGGCTATTAAAATACCAGTAAGTGAGTGGAAGCCGCCAAACAAAGAAAGGGTTACCATCAGGCCAGTGTCGATAGAGTGGGCCAACGAGGACGTCGGCCGCAGAAGCGTGGTGGTATGTTATGTGCCTAAATAGTTATCAAGCCTTATCTCCAACAGCTTCCGAGCTTTTGGAAAAACGGTCGGGTTCGTAACACCCAGCAACACATTTTTTGCTATCTACAGCATACAAAAAGGAAATGCATCAATTCCAAGCAGGATCAGATCACGAGAGAGGGAGAGAAGGAAGCAGACGTCGTCTCATATCACTAGTGAGAGAGAGAGAGAGAGAGAGAGAGAGAGAGAGAGAGAGAGAGAGAGAGAGAGAGAGAGTTCCGGACCTCGATTTTGTAGACTCGGCATCCGGAAGCGATGTAGACGGAGAGAGAAGAAGCTCCATCGTTGACCTGAGAGAACATCAATGTAATCAGCAGAGAAGAGGAGAGAGAGAGGGAGAGCAGTAAAGAAGAGGGTTAGGGTTTAACGTGGAGAGCGAGACGATTGGATTGGAGGTTCGCGGGGGATGGGTTGGGGATGAGGGAAGGGGGGACGATCGCCCTCCGCAGGCTCCTGGCCTCCACCATTCTTTGCCCCTCTCTCTGGCGGGAAACGGACATATGAGCTCTAGCCGGTCACTGCGAGAACTCTCTCAGTGAAATGACAGTGGAAATCTCTCAACCAGCGGAAGGGGTTCAATCCTAAACAATTAAATTGTTACCAACCCGACCGTTTTTGCAAAAGCTCCCAATCTGTTGGAGATTAGGCTCGATAACTATTTATGAACTTAACATTTATAGAACATGGCACGGCGGTTTTGTGCTGACTAGACAAAACGGAAGCTGATTAGGACAAACTGACTGGACAAAAATAAACCAAATAGATCTAACCATTCGTTCAAAAATCAAAGCACGGTCTCTTCTTGGTTTCAAATTCCAACCCATTTAATTTGCACTAAACCCCTAAAATCCCAGCACATTATAACTGCACTAAACCTGATCGTTCATCCCGTGATCGTTGTCCGCATTAACGGCTATAAACCCGCCTACTGAAATTTTGGCCGCTCCAAACCTTCAGGTTAATCTCGAGGAATCTGTTCGAACAGAGACAATTATAATTGATCGATTATAGGGGGAGGGGGAGTTATTTTGTTGCCGAAGGCATTCAGGTGTGTTGCATCGAAGACGGCCCGCTGCAGTGCTGATAAGTGTGTTGCTGCCGAAGGTGGCTCGCTACAGTGCCAACAGGTACAAGCATGCACTAGTATAATATACAATCGACACTGTCCGGCGATAGCACTTTTCTTTTTTTTTAAGATTTCCACTCACCTACCAGTATTTTAATCTAGTCTTTCGATATTTGAACCTTGGACGTGGGGCTAACTTTGATACTAAATGTTACGAATCCGACCATTTTTTCAAAAGCCCCGACGCTGTTGGAAATCGGGCTTCATATTTTTAAACTAACGGATAATATTTGATCCGGTGGAGTGAAAGAACTTGGAAACGATATTTTATCACTCCGTGTGTTTCTATGTTAATCGGAACGTTGAACCATCAAATTACATTAGAAATAGTAATTGACAGAAATACCCACTTTTGGATGAGGTTTTAGCGGAACAATTGTTCCTTATGCCAAACACCCCCTTAGAGTCCAACCAAAATTGGTCGGACATTGATTGCCCACCAAGGACGAGACATTATTTGCCCGAAGAAAAAACAGAAACACTTACCAAAAGAAAATAGATTTCCAACCCATTTAAGTCCAAGGTAGAAAAGAACATAGGAAATAAACGTTATAAAAAATTTAAATGGATTTGTCCAATAGAAAAGAAATTGGGATATCATTGTCTCTGCCCATGAATGTCTCAAGCAAACGAATTTAGATGTATTTCTTCCTTTCTTTTTTAGACAGCCAAATGGTAAGAAACGACACTTTTCTTTTTCTTTCCTTTCTGATGAATTTCTTTCTTGCCAAAACTTTTCCATCAACCAAACAATATTTAAAAAATATTTATATTTTCCACTCCATGTAGTAAAACAGATTTGGCAATCCGAGACTAAATGAAAAAGAACTTAGAGCATCTCCAACGGGCTCCGAACAAGGAGCACCTCCGAAGCATGTGGGGCTCATTTTTTGCTGCCACCTCATTGAAAACCTCCTAGTTGAGAGGTTCAGCTCCAACGACCTCCGAACTGGATATCCTAGCCATTTTGCACCAAACACCCTATCTATTTACAAGTAATCCAAACTCTCCAAATTTACTCCAAACCCCTCCCACCTTAATTTTTTTTCCACGCATCAATTTAAATATTAAAAAAATATAAAAAATTATAAAAAATTTATGAATAACTTATTAAAAAATATATAATACTTTTAACAGCTATATTTATTTCCACTGGGTATGATCGCGACGCTGCTTACATTTCTACATGTCAGGCACGATCTACGAATCGACACACATTCCAAAAGCTAAACAGATAGATTTCTATCTGTTGGACACGATCTGCGAGATGACATAAATTTCAAGGGATAAACTTATAAATTTCTATTTGTTGGGCACGATATGAGAGGTGGCTCGTATTTCAAAAGCCAAACTGATAGATTTCTATCCGTTGGGCACGACATGCGAGGTGGCACACATTACCACCACCAACGGATAGATATCTATTCGTTGGGATTTTTTCTATATAAAGATATCGCTTCTCTTATCACAGCATCACACATTCAAACTTTCTCCAAACCATCCACTCTCCAAACACCATATCCAGTTTGAGCCCCTTCGACAACACGTCGAGCAACAGCGACGATAGCTCCACCCTTAGAATGTTATTTCTTCTGGGAGCCACCGCATGCAAGGAAGAGCAGCAAGCTGAAAATTCACGCCGACGTAGAAGACGTGGCTTTGTACCAGTCCACGTCGTGCTTGATCGTAGTAGACTAGAAGGTCATAATCAGCTATTCCAGGATTACTTCGTCGATCAGTCAACTTACCTTCCTTACCAATTCTGGCGGAGATTCAGGATGAGTCGTCCTCTCTTCCTGCGGATCCACGACGCAATCGTGGACCGCGACAACTACTTCGTCCAAAAGAGGAACAATGCTGGAAAATTAGGACTATCCAGTCCTCAAAAAATTACCGCCGCTATATGGATGCTATTATATGGAGCATCCGCCGATTCCGTGGATGATTACATTCGGATCGAAGAAAGTACTTCGATCGAGAGCTTGCAGAGGTTTGTTCGAGCGGTCATCAACGTCTTTGGGGAGGAGTATCTTCGTTCACCGAATAACGAAGATGTTACACGACTCCTCGCAGAAGGTGAACAACGAGGGTTCCAGGCATGCTCAGAAGCATTGATTGCATGCACTGGAAGTGGAAGAACTACCCAACAACCTAGCAAGGTATGTACACTGGCCATATTCATGAGCCAACAATTATTTCAGAGGTTGTAGCTAGCAAAGATCTATGGATCTGGCACTCCTTCTTCGGGCTACCATGGTCGCACAATGATATCAACGTCCTCGATCGTTCACTGGTCTTCAGGCAACTTGCAGAGGGAAAAGCTACCCCATGTAATTTTACAATCAACGGCCATGACTATTATATGAGATACTATCTCGTCGATAGGATTTACCCCTCATGGTCAATATTAGTGAAGACTATTCCAGTACCTCGAGGAAACAAGAATAAGTATTTTGCTCAACAGCAAGAGGGGGTAAGGAAAGATGTCGAGCGAGCTTTTGGAGTGTTACAAGCCCGATTTGCGATAGTAAGAAGGCCGACAAGTTTTTTTCAGCCGAATGTGCTTATAGACATCATGATAGTGACAGCCTGCATTATAATACATAATATGATTATTGAAGATGAATGGGATCTTTACCACGATCTCGACTTTGACATCCCTGATGTAATGCCAACTGTAGAAGCTTCTCACGAGCACACGGTGCATCTGATGGAGTTTATCCAGAACCATCATCGGATAAGGAACAGGGAAACCCACGACCAACTTCAAAATGATTTGATCGAGCATTTGTAGCAACTCAAGGAATCTCAAGTTTAAGATTATATTTTTTTATTTTAATGTAATTGCCTCAAACTTATTCGAGTTCTTGTACGCGCTTTCAATTTCAATAATAAAAGCACTTTTATTGAATGCCAAAAGAGTTCAACACCTAATACAATCTACTGAAAATTACGTAATTCAAGTAATTCAAGAAAATCACATCTCTAATTAAAACTACTACATATTACAACTCAAAAAAATCATAACCCTTTCCGAGCTCTAATCTCAGCTTTGCGTAGTTCGAAGTATTCTCGCTCTGCCTGTGAGAGCCCCATGAGATTCTTCATCATGATCGCATCATTCAATTTTTATTGCTTTCGTGCTTCCTTTTGAGTCTCGGTTTGTGCTTGCAACTTTGCGACTTCGACCATAGTTGTATTTTCGGTATTCTTATCCCTTTTCTCTTTCCTCTCCTTCCTAGATTGTTCCTTATCCATCTTCATCCATGCAAATGCCTCCCTGAACAGGTCGGAGGTGGATTGGTTGCTTCCTTCGTCGATTACCACCTGACATTTACACTTTCTTGCTAATTTTGTTGCTTTCCTCCTCTCCGACCTTCGCATCTTGGTAGGCCCGTCATCTTCATCCCAAAGGCTCATAACATTTGGGATTGTTGGAGAAGAGGTGTTTGGTGAGGAATCGAACTCCCTCCCTCTCCTCGCCTCTGTTCTTACTTGATGAAAGGATTGTATTTACTGCATCTATTTCTGCTGATATCGTAGCTCCACCCAGTAATGCTCGAATTTGAATGCCTCGTGGTAGAGATCATTGTAAAGAAGTTTTGCATCTGCTAGCTGCATAAATGATTTAAAATAAATTAAAACCATAGATGATATAATTATTTAAACAAAATCACTCGCTAATAAGTATTTATCTGGTCAACAAGTCTGGTACCAGCTCTCGGTCGTCCTTCAATTTGGCTAACACACCCGCAAAATTTGTTAACCAATATTTGAATGGCTGACCATCGATGCATCATTTGGCTTTGGGTCTGTTCGATCGTACAGTGGGTATTGTACTTGCTATAATATTCAAAAATTCTAGCCCAAAAATGAAGTTGTGGTTGACCGGTACCTTGGATTGCATCTTGGCTCGTGTTGAGCCATGCAGACACAAGCAATCTATCCTCGAGGATGGTCCAGTTTCCTCCCCGATTGTAAGACTTCTTATTCCCCATGATCGATGCTTGATCGGACGATGCCTCTCCTTGTGTCGTTAGCTCCTTTTCCGGAATTGAGAACATCGGGTTCCCATCGACTCGGCCGCTACTCATGTATGTGTTGAAGGCCAATTCATCACCGGTGAGGAATTGTGAGTAAGAAAAATTTTGATACGGATCCATATACTACTAGGTGGGTGGAAGAAGTAACAATTTATTTTGAAATTGGGTAGGAGAATGAAGAATGGTGGGAGGATGAAGAATGATGGGTAGAAGGGGGTATTTATAGATTTTTAACAAAAAAATTATAATTTTTAGAATTTTTAAACCTATTTTTTTATTTTAAAATAATTACAAACATCCAAATTGGGGGCAACGGTCCAAAATGTAGCCGCTGCCCCCTCAAACGGATAAAAAGTAGTCGTTGAAAAGTACATGTTTTGATATATATAAAATAATTTATGAAAGATCCGGAGGGTTTTTTAAAAAAATACAGAATTTTTTATTCGTTCGGAGGCTCCAAAGGACCTCTGTTGTATGTGGAGGGCTTCGGAGGTCCGGACGGTACGTGGCCTACGTTGCATGCCACGTGGGACTTCAGAGCTCCGCTCGGAGTCCGTTGGAGATGCTCTTATAAGCAAGAAGGGAGTGAAAATGAAAGATCAATAGGGAGCACTTTTTTAGTATTTCCACACCTTAAATGGGATTAAGCCCACTTAGCTATGTTTCCATTGCTTTTGTTTTTACGACTTATATTTCACTTATTCTTTTATGGAGGAAGAAAATTAAGGAAATAGGAGAAAGAAAATCAAGTGAGAGCCTAGCCAAAAGATCGTCTCTCGCCTTCTAATTTCCTTTTTCAAAATGAAATGTCGTTTTCTCCCGTTTTGCTCGGACTTCATATCTACCCAAAATGAGGAAATGAAGCCCTTGTATGGATTCATTTCCACCCCATTAAGATACAAAAGAAAAGCGGAGACCGATGGAAAGAGAAAGACATTACCATCTCTCGGTTCGTTTCCACATAACGCTATAAAAATATAAGTGGAAATCATTTTCTATTTTCTAAACCCGGCCCAAACCCAATTGGGTCTGTTTCGTTAGAAATAAGTTTGAGCCTGTGTCTGAACCACATATATGAGCTTGTGCTTACATTTTGGGCCTGAAAATCAAAGTAGGTTCGATCTTAGGGAGTGTTTGGCATCATTCCGGACCCATCAATTTCTATCGGTTGTTTCATATTTCAAACTCAACGGATACTATTTGTTCGTGAAATGAAGGATTTGGGAGCGATAATTTATCACGGAATGCTGAACCATCAAATTACATTGGAAATAGTAATTGACACAAATACCCTCCTCAGGATGAGGTTTAAGCGGAATAACAATTTCTCATGCCAAACACCCTCCTGGAGTCCGGCAGTTACGGGGGTGTTTGGCATCATTCCGGAACAATCTATTTCCATTCCGAATTCCATGGTTTGAAAATAACGGCTAGTAATTGTTCTGGTGGAATGAAGGACTTGGTAACTAAAAAATTTCACTCCGGCTGTTTCTATGACAATCGGAATGTTGGACCATCAAATTGCATTAGAAATAGTAATTGACGGTAATAACCTTTTATGGAAGAGGATTAAGAGGAACAACTGTTCCACATGCCAAACACCCCCTACATGTACACTTGCAATGGTTCCGAATCCGGCTCACATCCGATTGAGCCTGGATTCCATATAGTAAGTGTGTAATCGATTTGGGTTTCTGATGCATCTTAGTTATCATGGAGCTGTGGGACTTGAATCCCATTCAGTGGGATAAGAAAGATGGTAACATTTTAGTGGAGAAATGATGAGGCGTGTTAGGATGCGGTGTACGGTACGTGCGGTGTACGTCTACAGCCGCACGATCAAAAATAAGTACGGTCCATCAATAAAGACAAGGTGCATCGGACGGTTGTGGTGCGACACTGCACACACTGCACATCACATTTTATCATTCCTCTCCGTGTTATTATTGAAAGTCCACAACACAATTTATAAAAAAACTGCTTATATCATTTTAGAACTAGGATAAATGTGGTTATAATTTTGATCAGTGCCAAAAAAAATTAAAAATTCCATGGAACATTGAAGGATTGTGGTCAAGCTCAGTCCAGGCCCGTGTCATTGATACGGGCTTGGATTTGGGCCGAGTATTTAAAACCCGTTAAAAAACGGGTCTGTACTTGGACTGAATAAAATAAAAGTTGGCTCAGACCTAGGCTTGGCTAAGTAGGGAGGAGGCCCGACCCATTACCACCCTAAAAATTTTAATATATACTTTGCAATATAAAAATATAATAAAAGGGTTATATTTCTCATATTGTTCCACTAATTGTATGGCCATTTACCTATGTTGTGAAGTAATAAGGTCATTTTGAGCAAATTTGGATCATCACTTTAACAAATATAATTTTTTTTATGTCTCTAACTAAATATTTTGTAAATGCATTTAAATGTCTTTTATTTTTCATCAAACACCTGAAAGCAATTCTTATGAATCTTATTATTCATTTCACAGGTTGAGTTGGTTTTTTACGACTGGCTTTCAATCTGACGTCAACCGACAGGATTTCTCATCCAGGTTTGGGACCGGCAATGGCGGTTTTGTGTCGTCAGCCGCACATCAAAACTGATTGAGGCTATGATCAAAACGGGGACTTAAATTGTTGGAAAATTAGTTCCACCTCGGTAAAGTAGAGGGCGGAAATGATCCTTATATGTATGATGGGACCTTATCTCAATACCTGGGTTTTGGGATAGAGGAAATCTCACATGGTATCAAAGCCTAACCGTACACTTATCTGGCGGTTGTGGTCCCCACCATCTATTATCCACATGACCAGGGCCACAAAAGATTGGCCTGCACGTGAGGGGAAGTGTTGGAAGATTAGTCCCACCTCGGTAAAGTAGAAGGCGGAAATAATCCTTATATGTATGATGAGACCACATATCAATACCTGGGTTTTGGGAAAGAGAAAATCTCACATAAATCGCACACGTAACGGCTTGTGATATGATTGTAGAACTTGGATGGCTAAGAAATACTTTGGACATTGTATTTGATTCATTTAGGCAACACAGGGCTCACAAAGAACTACTTTACATAGTACAGTGTTGTTCATCACTCTTTAGATTTTATACATTTTAACGATTCCAAAACTTGGAACCTTGTGGAAAATTGTTGAAAGAAAATTTAATATTTTAAAATCTCAATCATTATTTGTCTTTTTAAAATATTTCAATTTTATCTTTCCATGATCTTTATTAGAAGTCATTAACCATTAAGTTTAATAGATCGGTTTATGATTGTTTTGGACAATTAACCATAAGCTTAATGGCTCATTAACGGTGGGATGTTATTGGGTTGCGACTATAGGTCTAATCACATATATAAGTGTTGGAATCCAAGTCCCCGATGCCCGGCCACTATGTTGGGTGGATGCTAAGTCCAGACTTTATTGTTGCGCACACACTGTGGCAATCTGCCGAGTATAACCGAAAGCGTTGTACTACGGATTGAAGAACAGGAACCCACGAAGATCATGCCTAACAACCGACATAGAGAATACGAAGCAACACACAATAGTACAAATTACAAAATATCACCAGCAATTAGATATTAGATTATCATCGATCAAGATATTGCACAAGCAGTGGGTCACCATTTGTCGGACCCTCACAAAAACTTCTTTGATCCCTCTCACATAAACACCCGCGAAGTAGAGAACACTCGCCCAAGGGACACAGAGATATACCAGAGCATACGAGAGGTGGAAGAGCCCAAAGTAGAAGCCGAGGTAGATGCCTCGAAGAACCCGGATAATGATCCACATACCGTATCCTCATCCATCTTCGATCTTCTTTATTCCTTCTCCTCTTCTCCTTCTCCCTTCCTTTCTCCTCTCTCCTCTCCCTCCTTGCGGATTGCGGCAAACCCTAGACAGGGCTTCCATTATCTCCTGTCCTTCCCTTCGCTCTCTCAACCCTCTACCTTAGAAGCCACACTTCAAATGTCACCGTCACCTTGAGCATCCAAGAGCCCGAGGGGAGAACCACAGCGACGCCCCCTAGATCCTTCATTCTCACCGCAAACCTCTTTCTCCGTAGATGATCTCAAGCATCATATAGTCGTTGTAGACTATTCCCATAGAGTTTCAATCTAACCTAAAGCCACCCTTGCTTTTCTTAAATAGGAGAGCAAGCGTAAACCAATGAAAGACCAAAACCCCTACAAAAATCCGGCTGAAAACAACCTGAACGTATCGCCCAAACAATCAAACATGTGCCAAGATTTTCAGGTTCCCAAATCCGGCGACCAGATGAACTTCCCTCTGTGCCAAACATGGGTTCTACCGCTCCCGGTGCCCAAGCTCCCTCAGTCCGGGCGCTTGTCTGCTATCGCGCGAGTTTGTCTCTGTGAACCAACCCCAACAATAAGTGCCCTTTCAGACAGTCAGAGGACATGGCGCTAAAGCAAGGGCTCAAAGGGTTCCGGAGAACGAAACGAGGGGAGACGACAACTGCTATTTTTTAATTCCATAATCATGTGAACATGACATCAACGGTCAGGTTTCATATGCACAAATAAGGCACAACTGCCTTAAGGGAAAGTTTGCTCCACGGTGTCCATACCGAGAGTCGAACATGGAACCTCTCCAACATGGGAGAGAGGAAGTACCTCCGAGACAAGACCCCGTTGGTCCCTCCACCAATTTTCGACATGCTTAGCACTGGTTGTCTTGCAACAAAATGAGCCAGCCGCAATGATGGCACCATCCTTTTCGGCAAGAGGAAGTCTAGTGCTATATCCTTGCCATGACCCACGGGTGTTGGGTAATTGGTGCGATGTATGCTTGATGATGTCATGCTGACATCCTGATTGGAGCATCTCCAACGGCCTCCAATGCTAAAAGCTAATTATGGTGAGCTATTCTTGCCACATCAACAATTTGGTGAGTGGATTTTTCTCATGGCCAATTGTCTACCTACTTCATAAAATCTGATAATTCTCAAGCGAGCCAGCAAATGGGGCGAGTGTCATGAGTTGAAAATAAATATAGTGATGGTTAAGAGAGGCCGTTGGAGGGCTTCAAAAGCTACTTCATCACCACTTTTGGTGGGTCAACGGCCTCAAGCGAGGCCGTTGGAGATGCTCTTATGCATCAAGATTTGGGCACTGCACTCGTTCCATGATCATATCGTTGCCATACAGATCATACAAATCGAGTACAGTTTTGTTTCCTGTCACCAACGGGCTGTTGGCCTAGTGGTACTTCCTCTCTCCAAGGTTTCGTGTTCGACTCTCGATATGGACACCATGGAGCGAACTTTTTCTCAAGACCGTTGTGATTTGTTTATGCGTGCGAATCCAGATTGTTGATGTCATGTTCATGGGATTATGGCAGCTGTTGACTCCTCTCCACTGATGATCATCTCCCCTATCAATCGATGACGATTTGGGAAGAAAAAAGTGGTGATTCAAAGATCAATGGCAATGATATTTGGCTATGGGATGAACCCAAGGGGGATGCCACCACCCCTGGCCGCCACCCACCACCTACCACTGCCGCCGCCGCCCACCATCGCCGATTACCGATCGCCCACCACCGAGGCAGTGTGTGGTGCCCGACGGTGGCCGCCAGAGGCAATGACCGACGACCGCAAAGAGGCGGCAACAAGTGGTGGGCGGCGGCCGGCGGTGGTGGCGCCCTCCTTAGGTTCATCCCACATGGCCATGACTATTGATTTTCGGATTGACACTTGTCGCTTCCCAAATCGCCAGCGATCGATAGGGTAGACGATCATTAGTGGAGAGGAGTCGAACCCCCGACAAGGGTCTGTGCATGAGCACCATGCCCCCATGCAGAATCCACCACGTACTAAGGCGTCTGCACACCAGAAGCACCACATGGGCGCAAAAATAAGCCTTGGGAAGAAGGCTCATCAGAGTCGAACCCGTGACTTTAGCTCCAACCAAAGTGAGAGACACCCTACCACGTACCTCCAACACCATGGAAGCATAAATAATGGAAGTGAAGTATGGTGAATAAAACAAATCTAAAGGTAAACTTCTAGAATCTTCCCTGGTCTGAGAAGAGAGAGAGAGAGAGAGAGAGAGAGAGAGAGAGAGAGAGAGAGAGAGAGAGAGAGGGGTTTGGGGAGAAAACTCTTTGTATTATCTCACATATCATTACATAAGAGAGAAAACACACACCATTACAATACCACAACTAAGGTGGGACTAATAGTAATACTACATCTAATACCTCCAATCAAACTGATGTAAGGCATAAACCGACATCATTTTGTTTAATAAAAAAAAAAAAAATACATCAAATATCCCAATTTTATTTTGTAAAATAAAAATAGTGTCAGGGTGACCTGCAAGCAAGTCGTCCTAGAAACCCGATTGACCTTCAAGAAGGACAACCTGTAAGCAGGTCAATCAGGGAACTGGCAATGACCACTAGGATCGGAGCAGAGAAAATCAGTGGTGATGGAAGCCAACAATGAAGGAGGTTGAAAGGGGAGAGATCAGCTAAGAAAGATGTGGATGTGTGAGACCTTATAGAAGGCAAGCACTCGGCCGAAGTAAGCACTTGACACCTCATAAAAGATCTCAATCATCATAGAGAGGGAGAAAAAATAGAGCATAACTTTGATAGGGTTGCACGACTAGGGAGAGAGAGGATCCGAGAGTCGTCACAAGAGTGTCCAGAAATAGAAAATCCGAGGGTCCGTGCGACTAGGGAGAAAGAAGATAGAGTCAAAGCTCTGATAAGGTTGCATAACCGGAAAGAGAGAATAAAAGGATAAGACAACGACTACAGAAAGAGATACCGGAGGGAGAGAATATCGATCGGAAGGATGGAGAAGATCTCGATCGGCAAGGCATATGAAGATTTTGATCGGCATGGCACGGGTGGGCTAGTGGAGCGTAGGGCGCAGACAACTGCCAAGGCGAGCACAGGGCGCAGATTGGCAATGCACAAGGTGCAAGCAGGCCAACAAAGTGCAGGCGGTCGGATCAGTAGAGCACAAGGCGCATGGCACAGGCGGCCGAATCGACTGAGTGCAGGCGGATGGACCGATAGAGCGCAGGGCGCAGAGCACGAGTACAGGTTCAAGCGAACCGACAAAGCGCAAGGGCTCAAACACAGAATGTGAGTGGACACGAGGCAACACAGGGGATGTGGAGATCAAGGGTGAAGAGGACTTGACCCTCCAACAGAGGAAGGGCACCCTCATGAGGTGAGCTGCGGCCCTCGCGATAACGGAGGAATTGAGGTAGATGGCAACCTGAGAACAAATCCAACAGAGAGAGCCTCGATGAAGGTCTCGACGGAGGTAAGGGTGAAGGAGGTCTCGAGTAAACCAGAAGGGGAATCAGATCACAGATCTTGAAGGAGGTCTTTGGCATGAAGCTAGTTGACTAGGATCAGGGGCAGTGGGTAGATCCGGTGATACTAGGAAGGAGGCTGGCACGGGTTGCACTCGAGCAGATCGTTGTTCGGTAGTGAATCGATGGCGATGTGATCTCTGCAGAGGCGATCCAATCGACACAAGGAAGAAGGAGGCCGGTGGTGGTCGGCGCAAGGAAGAAGGTCGGAGGTGAAGCCGAGGCTGTGATATGGTCTTGGACGAAAAGAAAGAGAGAGAGAGAGAGAGAGAGAGAGAGAGAGCGAGAGAGAGAGAGTCACAAGGAATCATGGACGATCAGGACATGCATGCATGCATGGGTCTCGGTTGTGACTAGCTTTAGGGAGAGAATCGCCCTAGGAGTAGTCTCAAGTACGATTCGTAGAGTGATCGTGATGGATCTAAAGAGAGATAAAGAAGTTCGCAAAAGAAGAGAAAGAATATCACGAGGGTCGGGGCTGGTTCAACTGGATGAGAGAAATATAGAAATAAAAGAAAGAAAGGGACAATTGTGATGAGTTTAGAGGAGGGAATCTTGGAGAAAAAGAAGGATGAGAGGCCAGGAAATGGACATGCATGGAGGGAATCTTGGAGAAAAAGAAGGATGAGATGCCAAGCAACGGACGAGCATGGCCTTAGCTGCGGATGATTCGGAACGTGAGAGAGAGGATCGAGAGGGAAAAAAAGGGATGGCTGTGATCAGCTAGAGGGGTGAGGCACGTAATAGATTTGCACACGACGACAAGGCACAAAACATATCTGCATGCGATCGTGCGATCTCTGCGAGAGGCGACCTCGACGGACAATCAACGAGGGCACAGGGCTAACTCGAAGGAGCAGAGCACAGACGACCTCGATGGGGCTGAGCGCAGGGCGACCTCGACGAGGCCGGATGTAGGCAACCTCGACAGGTGATCAGTGATGAGATCGGCACGGTGACCGGCGGCTGCGGGCTGCCTCGGGTTGAGAACAAAGGGAGGAGACTAACGATCTGGTGCCTCGCAATCTAAGGATAGCATATCGTGTAACTCAGAGAGGGATCATGATCTGGGCTGAGAACAAATAATTTTTTGCTATTTTTGGGCTCCTCAAAGCCATTGGCGACCGAGGAGGCCGAGGCCATAGGGGTTTTTGAAACTCTAACCTGGCTTTGATACCATGCTACGATTCCCATTCCCCCTCAAAACCGGTGATGAGAGGGAGGGGGCAACAATATATAAAGATGTGGAACTTCCACCCCTTTACCGATGTGGGACTATATTCTCACCACCCCCCTGCACGCAGAGCGCCTCTTGATCGAAGGAAGGGAGAAGATCTTGATCAGAGGGAAAAAGAGGGTGTGATGGGACCATATGGAGGGAAAACGAGGTGGGGCCTAGCTTTGATACCATGTTACGAAGAGAGAGGGAGAGAGAGACTAGGGTTTGGGGAGAAAACTCCTTGTATTATCTCACATATCATTACATAAGACTACCTCTCCTTATATAAGGAGAGAACACGCACCATTATAATACCACAACTAAGGTGGGACTAATAGTAATATCTAATAACCTTCTTTGATAAGTTATGACTCATCCACAAGTAGTGGAGTGCGATTTTGTTCACCCTCATGATAGGGAGGGGGGGATCCTTCGTACCATACAATATCGGGGCCCATTACCCCTGAGTCTATCAGCACGCTCTGAGTGTTGGGGGCCACTACCCCTTGTAGTGGGTCCTCCTAGCCCACGTCTCTTCAATCGCAGTGGGCCCCATGATTGTATGGTACGCAGGATGTGTTGAAAAATTTCCCCCTGACAGGAGGTTGGAGCACCTTTGTAGATAGGGCTGGCAATTTCGGACCCGACACGGCAGACCCGTTTAATAAACGGGCCGGGTCCAGGTTTAGGGTCTGGACACGGTAGACCCGGGAAGACTCGTTTAGTATTCAACGGGTCGTGTCGGGTCGGGTCTACCCGCAATCCGATACTATAATATATAATACCAGCGGGTCTTTCGGGTCAGGTCGGGTCGAGTCAGATTGGGTCGGATCGGGTCAACTGAATAGACCCGGGTGGTAAACGGGTCTTACCGGGTCTTATCGGGTCTACCCGTTTATTAGCAGGTCGGGTACGGGTTTAGGATCTAGACACGATTAGTTAAACGGGTCGGGTCCAGGTATGGGGGTTTTGGACACGACACGAAACTAGACACGACACGACCATTGCCACCCCTACTTGTAGATACGTACATGGGGACGCTATAGCACACGGTGATCAGAGGTGCCCCTACAAAGTTATGTGGTAGGACCTCCTTGTAGATACCCTTACACGTCGAAACCCGGGTCATAAGGGAGGTCCACATAGGGTATATGAAGGCAACACTACCCAGCCTACTAGTCGATGTGGGACTAAACTCCAACACTCCCCCTCACGTGCAGATTGGTTTTGTTCTTCCTTATGACATGGGTAGGCTCCCACTCGGCTTAACAAGCATATGTCAAACATTCTATGATACCATGTTAGATATCCTCACATCTCAAAACTTGGATCATAAGGGATCAAGGTCCACATAAAATATATAAAGACAGTACTGCCCAGCCCACTAGTCGATGTGGGACTAGACTCCAAGTCTCCAACCCCCTTAAAGTTTTTTCCAATAAAGGCAAGCAATCTATACTATAACATAAGTCGGATGGTCCTAACGTTGCACCCCCGAAAATCACATCTCTCATCCCTTTCTAGATGCCATGTGGCGACCCCTAGAGACAGAACGCTCGCCTCTCTCTCCAAAACTGCTCCCGCTCTGCTCTACAGAACCACTCACCTTTCTCTCTCTCTCTTAGCGTTTCCGTTTGTTTTTTGTTTGTTTATTTTTATTTTTTCGTGAGTTGCTCCCGAGCCTTGCCCGAGGGTTGGTATTCCGACAGCGTTATGTGGTAGGGCCTCCCCATCCAAGTTTTTTTTTCAATAAAGACAAGCAATAAGGTTTAATACAACAAAGGTGAGCAAACAAAGGAGCTCCTCTAGTGGTAGCCATTATATGGAGCTAAGAAAGCATTTAATTAGCTTACCGAACTCAATCCAAATCGATCAACATCCTCAATCCACAGAACAAGCAACAACTTTGTTGTTTCCACTTGAATACTTGCTTCGATCACTTTGTAGCTGCCGTAGCCGATAAGGAAGATGCTACCTACTCGGCCTTGCTATCTTTTCTCCAACCTGACGTGGCACAATCACAGCCGACCGAGGGGCAAAGGAACAGCTGTGGTTCAGTGCCACCTAGGGCTGGCAATTTCGGACCCGACACGGCAGACCCGACACGAAGTTAGCGGGTCTGGGTCAGGGCTAAACAGGTTCGGGTCGTAAACGGGTCGACGCGATAGATCCGTTAAATAAACGGGTCGGGTCCGGGTTTAGGGTCTGGACACGATAGATCCGGGAAGACCCGTTTAAAATTTAATGGGTCGTGTCCGGTTGGGTCGGGTCTACCCGCAATCCGATACTGTAATATATAGTATCAGCGGGTCTATCGGGTTAGGTCAGGTCGAGTCGGATTGGGTCAACTGAATAAGCCCGTGTGGTAAACGGGTCTAACGGATCTTATCGGGTCTACCCGTTTATAAACGGGTCGGGTACATGTTAGGATCTAGACACGATTAGTTAAACGGATCGGATCCGGATCTAAAGGTTTTGGACACGACCCGAAACTAGACCCGACATGAACCCGACCCGACACAAACCCGACCCGACCCGACCCATTGCCACCTAGTGCCACCTCAGGCTGGAAAAAAAAAAAAGTTGGAAAACCGGTTTGGTGAATCGCATTGCTAATGGGATAAACATCAACCATTCTACCGAGTGCCACCCACTTCCCTTTCCGTGTAATCATAATCAGCTAGTTTAGAGTTTGACCAAAAAAAAAAATTTCTCTTTTTTTGGTGAGACATTGCACCCTACACATTATGCTAGACGCCACCTATTTGCCTTAAAAGGACACACTCGCACTCATATCAAGTTTAACAATAATATCCCTCCCATGGTGGAGAGGTTCCCTGTCCGACTATCGGTATGGGCACCCTGGAGCAAACTTTTCTTCAAGGCCGTTGTGCCTTATTAGCGTGTGAGAATCTTGACCGTTGATATCATGTTCACGGGATTATGTAATTAATAAATAGCAGTTGCTGTCTCCTCCGTTTTGATTTCCGGACCTCTTTGTGCCCTTGCTCTAGCGCCATGTCCTCTGATTGTTTGATCCATGCAGACAAAAAAAGAAACGGTAGACAGAGGAAATGGCCGAAAGGTGGAAACTTTGGAGGTAACTATAAGTATTTATAATATTCTACTAGGCCCTGATGGGGCCTCTATCAAACGAATCAGTAGGTTGGCTAACTCTAGCTTGTGCGGGTTGGATGGCGAAGAAATCTAGAATCACATCTAGGGTTAAAATTCGGGCGGGTTGGTGCTCAACCCATAGCTCAACCAGTAGTTAGTATATCTGAATCCTAACCCTAACCTTTATTGCAAAAAAAAAAAAATTCTAGCCCTAACCCTAACCCAACATTAGGTTGGGAATTCTCGACCCAACCCAAGAGAGTTTGTCGAGTTAATATTTTTTATCATACTAAGTCTACCATATTATTATTTTTTTTAAATCCACTTTTTCTAAACAAAAATAGGAAAACTACTTAATTAACATTCAAGCAAATTAAGTTTTACAAAAGAACTATCAATAAATAAATATAATGTAAAAAAACTATCTATACTAAATTGCTAATATAAAAGATAAAAGTATCGCTAGCATATCAAATGCATAAAACTTTTGATTAGATATAGTTTTGACTAATCATTTTCTATAGTTAGACTTGTCAATGGATCATATTTTGATCTGAATCTGATCCGTTTAGTCGGATATGAATAGATTTTTTAATTTGACAATTCGATATTAGTCTGAGTCCGGTAACATGTTTCCTTGAAAAATCAGATATGTAATTAGGTCAATCCAATCCATTAAGAACCTGACTCGACAAACTGTAACAATTTTTTTTTTTTTAAGAAATCCCTCAGGGTGGCGGGGGGGTTTGGCCTAGACCCCAACTAGTATATAAATAATAACAAAGTTAATAACATGGTACAAAGAAAAGCAAACTCTAAGAAATAAGGGCATAAATCAAACGCTAGCAATACAATCCAACATACTATATTTAAAAGGATCAGCTAGGGTAGCGCTCTAAAGCTCTAACGTACTTTTGATCCTACGAATCAGTTCTCGTTGTGGGACGGAAGATTACATGAAGACCCTTCTATTGTGCTCTAACCAGATGTTCCAGGCAGTGGCCATCACTATAATATCCCAAATCTTCCTATGCTTATCACCAACTTTTTTCTTTCTCCACGGAGTCCAAAGGGATGGAATTGAAGCTGAGTGCCCTCTGATATGAAGTGTGGTTTTCATCAGGTCCTAAATAGGTCTCACGAAACTGCACGATAGGAGGAGATGACACAAAGTCTCCTCGACTCCGCTACAAAGAGGGCAAAGAAGGTCATGTGTACCTTGGTATTTTCGTTTGGCCAAATTAATATTCGTAAGGACCTTATCTTGCTCTGCAAAACACAAGAAGATTTTTATTTTTGAGGGGACCTTTGCCTTCCAAAAGACCTTCTAGGCCTTACTGGAAGCAGTGTTGCCATTCAATAGCTTGTAAAGCGAGTTAACAAAAAACTTTCTGGAGGAGTTGAGTCTCCAAGACGAAAAGTCTACGGTGTCAGTGATGGAGAATTGGGAGAGGATAGAATACATGTCTTCTAGCTTCCTCTCGAGATCTCCTATGATTCTCCTCATGAACGCCGGTCTGTAGATGGTGCTCGCTCCGCATGTTGAAACCAGTGATCTGATGCTAAATTCTTTGAATCTAACTAGAGCATAGAGTTCAGAAAATATACTATTAAGAGGTTGGTCACCAATCTAATCATCTTTCCAAAACCGGATCTTCCTACCATTCCCCAAAATAAATTTGTTTCCCCAACAATAAGCCCCTCTTTAACCTTCACAGCACGTCTATGGTCATGATGGTTAGGGGTGTGCAGGATCCAAACCAATCAAACCGACCAGACCAAACCAACCAATTTTGATCGGTTTTGACACACTCAATGGATCGGATCGAATCGGATTGGGTTTTTAAAAAACCGATATGATTGGATCAGTTGACGGATTTGTAAATTCAAAACCGACCTAAACCAAACCGAACCGACATATATATGTATATACATATAATATTTTATTAAATATACCATATATCCTCATATACCCTTGCTACCACAACCATTGCAATACTATAGGATGACTCAAAATCAGTTAAAATCATATTTAGGCCTAATGATTTGATAGCAATTATTATTTTTTAAGTTTGAACTAGGTCCTAATAGAAGGGGGGGCCCGAATAAGAACTTGGTCCAAAGCCTAAACCGACCATCCAATCCAATCCAAACTGACTTTAGTTGGATTGGATTCCAATCTTAGTTCGGTTTGGATCGGATTGAAAATCCTAAAAACCGACCAAGGTTGGATCGGTTTGGGTTTTGCCTAAATAGGTCAGTTTCGAATCGATGCACACCTCTACTGAGGGTCGATATTAAAAATATTCTCATGACCCCCCGATCGAGACTCATGCTATCTTGGCCCTTCCTACTCCATATTCCGGACCACTTATGTAGATTCAATTATCAATGATATCGCAACCGTATGATGGAGACTTGTTAATGGACCAAATTATGATCAAAATCTGATATGACCCCGTACTAATCAGATATGGATTGGATTTTTTAATCCAATGATTTGATAACAGTCAGAATCCACTAGCTCTTTTAATTAATGAATTGGATTTGGATATAGCATAATCCGATCCGAATATAATCCGTTGACTAGCCTAATACAGCAGATGTACGTTGTACGTAGGTTTACATGTGGTGGAGATGCAGAAACGCATCTCCACTTGCCGCCGGTTGAGGGCCACCAAGCGATGATCTGGACGATGGACCCCAATGACATCCATCGAGGCCCCTTGTCCACTCTCTAACTTCCTCCCCATAATATTTTCACAATAATATTTTTGCTTTATATCTGTTCTTTCGATCTACAACACATTCTCTCTATGCAGCTCTCTTTACAATATTGTCTCTTTGTATAACTTTATTTGTCTATATCAATCTCTCTTTATAATATCAATTATTTACTATATTTTCTCTCTAGATCTCTGTCTCTCCACAACATTATCTCTCTAGAGAGAAATATTGTAAAAAGAAAAAATAGTATCAAAAAATGTATTGGAACATAAAAGATTTGTTCCTTAGGCATATACAGGTGTTATGAAAAACACGGCACATGAGTAGAAAAGGAACTATTAACAAACAACATCGTCAAGCTCATAAACATTTCACACGAGCAATACCAAAAACAATCCCTTTGTTAACTTTAAGGGTTTATATGCAAAATAAGGATATTTTTTTGAGAAATCTTCACTTCATGGAGCGGGGTTTAGCAAAATAAGGATATTTTAAAGAGCCATTATGTAAAATCAGTTTTATAAACAGGAAGATTTTAAGAAGTCAATGATAAAATTCCAAATATCTTTCTTTTAAGAGGACATATATGTTATGTTCAGAGCGAAGACTGTAAGTGCCATTACACAAATAAGATCATTGTTCGAAGCCTGCCTATTGCAAGAGTGCAATGTATGCTTTTTTCTCGCTAAAGGCCGAACCCTGTTTTACCAACAAGAGCACCACAAGCCTGGGATTTGATCCTGCGACCGTCCGGGAGGGAAACGAAAGGGTTAACAACTTGACCCGACCCAACCCGACACTGGGTCGGGTTTGGGCTCATTTTATTGAAGGGCTGGTTGGCTCCAGGTTGAAAAAATTCAACCCGAACAAAGTTGGGTAGGGCTCGGACCAAGGATTGGGCTTGGGTTGATCTTGGGTTGGGTAGCTCGGGTTGAAGGTCGGGTTTGGATTAGGTTGTGGGTTGAGGGTTATACAATACGGATCGAGCTTGGGTTGATCTCCAACCCGACCCAACCCAACCCATCCGAGTTTTAGCCCTAGGGTTAACCACTAGGATCCAACAGTAGTAAATTCCTAATATCTGAAGCCCAACTTTGACTCTATAATCTTGAACATGAATAGATATAGACCTACTCTTTAGTTTCACTATCAGGTTGCTAAGTAGGGGAGGTAATGGAGTCCAAAAACCTGACTCCATCCCGACCCGAAACGTCGGGTATGGGTATAGATTTTGTACCCAAAGCAAGGTTAGGAACTCTGCCCATTTGGATATGGATGTAGGTACCTCAATACCCATACTCGTAACCTGATTGGCCCTATAACTTGTGTCTAGTGAATACTACGGTAAATTTCTCAAAAAAAACAATAGATAAATAAATAATACAGTTGGGCTCCAACCTTCTATAAAATATTCAAATTCTAACCAAACTTATGTCTCTAATCTCTATCCAAACTCATGCCATGCTAAAACCAAGTTTCTTAACATTGCATTGTAATATATTGATTCTTTTCTCAAGCAATTTCATAGGTGGTGGAAAATATAGAAACAAACTTAGATGCAAATCATACACAAAATGTTGTGTGCAATGAAATCGACGACCACACAAGATCGTCCAAAACAGCGACACGAATAAAAAATATGCAAAAAATACAAAGCGATCAAACAAGAAGAGGGAGAAAAATCACGCACCATAAAGAATATTAGAGTTTTTGGTGGTTCAGCAATCTTGTTTACGTCCACCGGCGGTACCACGAGAGAGATTCGCTATCAAATAGAGAAGAGCGTATAATGGTTCCTCGAACCCTCCAATGAAAACCTTCGAAGAAGGCTCTTCAATCTCTCCTCTCAAGCAAACAATGATCTCTCAACAAAAGCCCTCTCAAAATCAACCTCTCAAAAACCTTAGATTCTTTTATATATCAAGGGAATATGTTACATAAGTCCAATTCCGAAATTCCCCTCAAAACAGTCCCCAATGGAAAGTCCAATCGTGTAAGACTGGGTCAATCGCGTGCTGTCTGCCACAGTCGTGCGCACGATAGTCTCGTCAATGACCCGTCGAAAATCTCGGGCTCCAGATCGTGCGCACGACTGCCTATAGACAACTACTTCTTCGTTCTTCAACTGAAATATCTCTCTAACACAAAAATGGGTATGGGTTGGGCATATATGTACCCTCTTATACTCGAATGGGTATGGGTAAGGTATAAGCTCTGCCATACCCGAATGGGTATGGGCCTGGGTAGGGTTAGGGTCAGGCCTGAACCCGACCCATTGCCACCCTAGCAATAAAATCATCCTTTGTCTATAATATCAACAACTGAAAATTTTAAAAAAATCATCCAAAAAAAATAAAAATTAAAAAAGAAACCCAAGATATTTGTCAAGAAGCCCGGCACTTTAATAGGCCAGCTAAGGTCACAACTCATAAGTGTGATCATTGATTTCTTGCTTTGGCATTTTATAGGGATGGAGGAATACACAATTAGACGCCTAACAGCTATTCCTTCGTCTCCAAGTGATAGTTCAATCTAAGGGCCAAATTGTGAATTAAAGGGGACTCGAAAGTAGTCATCAACAAGCTTCAGACATACATACTTTCGGAGGCCATCATCGACGACTGCAAAGTCATGATCGTATTTTGCACATAGATCCGGGCGTCGCACTTGTTTAGGGAGGCCAACAAGCTAGCTAATTGGTTAGCTAATCGAGCCAAAGGCTGGAATCGGAGGAAGGTTTGGCATGGCAATTATCCCTCAAAAGAGAGTGAAAATTGCAACTGAAGACGAGGGCCTGACCATAGGATGAACCCAAGGGGGATGCTACAACTCCTGGCCGCCGCCTACCACCTATCATTGCCGCCGCCGACCACCCCTGCCAACCATCGGTCGCTTTCCACCGCTCCGTTGGCAACCACTCGCCGCCTCCCTCCCCAGTGGCGCCGCCTCCCTCCCCAGTGGCGAATGGCGGCTTGTGGTGGCTGGCGGAGCGGCAGTAGGTAGGGGTGGTGGACGGCATTGGTGACCGGTGGATATGTTGACCGACAGAGACGATAGATTGTGGGTCGTTGCTAGGGGTAGTGGGCATCCTCCCTTGGGTTCATCCCATGGCCATAGATCGTAGTTGTTGATTTTCGGATCGCCACTTGTCGCTCTCCAAATGGTAAGCGATCGATAGAGGAGACGATAATTAGTGTGAGAAAATATCCAATGGGACGGACGTACCACGTCAGCCATGTACCCCCCCCACCCAATGCACTATCAATATGTTGCAATTCAGCTTTCTATATTAGCTGCCGTTGTCCCCATATTGATATTACGTTTGGTTTGGGGGGTACACTGCTGATGTGGTACGTCTATCCCACTGAATATTTTCTCCATTAGTGGAGAGGAGTCAAACCCTCCTTTGTCATGGGTTCGAATAGATGCTACGGTATATTTCCTCCTGCTCTGTAGCTGCAGACCTCCCTCTCGTCTTGGTGGCGAGCTTCCAAAGTCCAGACCATGGGTTTCTTAAAAATCAAGAAAATTCTCTTGCTCTTGTGATGAGTTTGGATCCTTGGTCTATCTCGTACCGGTATACTAACAAGTGATGTACTAACCACTTGATTTTTAAAAGAAAAGAAAAGAAACTTCTAATGGACCAATGAGTGCACTTGTAGCCACTAGCCATTTGGATTGGCCCCTTAGCTGGCCCAAATGATGGATCATTGCCAAAACCATGTCATGCTTGAGTGTTGGGGTCAGCCACCTGTGCACGCAGATGTTCCATTTATAGACCTTTCTTGGAACTGTGGGTCCCCTCCAAGAAAGCATTGTTCAAGAGATTGAAAGGGATGGGCTTAGAAGATAAAATGATTAATTAGCCGCATCCTAATCCCCAATTTTAATGCATCCTCATGCCAATGGATTGGTTTAGGGATAACGTTTAATTATTTATTTTTTTGAGAAATTCCTCTTAGTGGATGAGGGGGGGGGGGGGGGGGGGGGGGGGGTCGACCTTGACCCGTATCATTTATTAGAAGAAGCATAATATACAAATAATGCCTAAAAGGCACCAAACATCCAAGAGGGAACCCCGCCCAACAAGGGCTAACTAAAAAAGCCCAAATCTCTTAACAGGAAATAACTAAAGACCCTTAAGGGGACGTTTGGTTATGCTGTTTGTTTATAAGTAGAGTTGTTTCTATAAGAGCTTATTAAAAAAATTTGCCGAAAAAAGCTCTTATAATAAGAAAAGTCATTTGGCAACTCTGTTTAGATAAGCTCTTAAAATAAATATAGCAATTTAAAAAATATATATTTGGAAAGAAAAGGATCAAAAACTTTTAATTTATCAATAATAGATTTATACGACAATTCAATTGCCGTATAGGCAGTTTAATTGATGCATGCCTCGATATACGACAGTTTGACTGTTGTGTAACCTTATATGACAGTTTGATTGTCTTATAAAGACCAACGACTATTTATACGGCAGTCTGATTGTAGAATAACGATCCCAACAGCTAGTCTTGACTTTATACGGTAGTCGGACTGCCGTATAAAGGCTAACGGGTAGTATCGCGGGAAGTAAATGGCTATTTTTTTTTCTTATATAGCAGTTGAATTGCCATATAAGTTTGTTGCTGCTAAATTAAAAGTTTTGGGTCCGTTCCTTCCAAATAAATTATTTTTTAATCCGTTTTTAAAAAATCGCTGAAATAAAAAAGCGACAAATTAGGTATATGTCCTTAACTTTTTTGCAATATTAGACGCAGGACATAATTTGCTATATTAGCTAAGGTCCCTATAAGTATACATTCATCTCCAGGAAGAGTATATATTCATCTTCAGAAACAGTATACATTCGTTTTAGAAAGAGTATACGTTCATCTTTAGAAAGAGTATATATTCGTCGGGAGGGACTTTAGCTATATTTCAAAATTAATGTGTCTTGCAACTAAAAGTCATCTCTCAAGAAGGACTTATGTCAAACTTCCCCATAAAAAAAGTGTGTTTGGTTAATCTCTCTTTTATAATGCTTATTTTGAAGTAATATTGTCATAATTTTAGGGCGGAGGAGATCTCGCTGCAAATCTCACGGCAAATGAAGGGCAGAGGAAGTCTGTGAAGGGGGCGGACTGCGGAGGAGGAGGACGGACGAGGAGTAGAGGAGGGCTGACAAGGGACGGAGGAGGTGCAGACGAAGGGTGGACTGCGGAGGAGGGTGGACAAAGGTCGAAGGAGAGCGGGCGGACTGCGGACGAGGGCAGACTGCGGAGCAGATAGGTCAAAGGTAAAAACAATTTATACCCTCTGTAATTTTCTGATAAGTGAGGGGCTCAATAGTCCAAAAAAACGCTGAGCGAATAGGTGCAAAAAGTCCCTTTCAAAAAAGCTTCGGTCCGGTTGCTTATGAAATAAGAGAAAAAAGAGCTTATCTCTTAAAATAAGCACTGCAAAAAAGTACTCGACCAAACAGGCTTTTTGGATAAAAAAGTATTTATTTATCAAATAAGTCCAATAAGCACTTAAAACCAGCCGAACCAAATGCCCCCTAAGTTTCATGACTTCAAAGCTCTCGACCTTTCCAACTGTCGGATATGAGCTAGAAAGGACTTTGAACCCTCCCCCTTAGTTGAGAAACTGATCGAAGAAGCCATATCGAGAATGGTATTGTTCTTCGAACAAGTTTAGGGATAACATTGTTAACAAAATATAGCAAGCAAATTTGGCTGATGTGGCCCACATTTTCAAGATAAGCTTTATTTTGAAAGTGAATGATCTCTTTGGGAGGGGGGATAAGCTTATTTTGGAGGGATGGACCTAAAATCTAGTTTTGGAAAGATGTTTGGATTGCCGAGGTAGCTTTATGCTTCTTATTCTCGGCCCTTTATCAACATGTAAAGAGAAAGCGTGTCTCGGTATGCTCGCAAGCAGTCCTAAGAGGAGGAGCTTTCTCCTGGCGGATTCGATTGAACAACATTGTCACTGAAGACCTAGCTACCGAATGAGCGAACCTCTTACTTATCTTGGGAGTTGTGGTGTTCTCGGCAAGGCAGGAATCAGCTAGCGATGGCATGCCTCGGGCTCCTTTTCGGTACACTCTTTCTATTCGCATTGATGGAAACAGGAATCATTCCTTGCTGCAAGAGATGTCTGGAAATCAAAATTAAGCTCCACCAAAGGTTAAGATGGTATCGCTTCTGTCTTCTAGGGACAAGATCTTAACCAAGATCAATCTCCTGAAGTGGAACAACTCGAACATTTTGGATCCTTTATGCGTCTGTTGCCAACAAGAGGAAGAGACTTCGAGCCGCCTCCTATTGTAGTGCCCTTTTGCTAGGTTAGTGTGGGATTACTTTGAGCAAAAGACAGGGATTAATTTCCACCCGGTAAATCTATGAGCCTTGTGGTCCTCATAGAGGCGCATACGCATCCACCAGATCTAAGTATCAGGCAACCATGAGATGTGCTGGCTATGGCTATCATTTGATGCATATGACTGGAGCGGAGCAAAATAGCAGGATCTTCAATGGGAATGAGCCTCATGCAACTGCATTGAGAAAGTCTATTGTTTCACTCTTTAGAGTTTGGATCTCTCCATTCTTTCCTTTTTGGCCGGAGGAAGTCCTTGATTTCTGTAATATCCTAGAGACTTAGAGCTTGAGCTCATTATTAATAAAGTGTCTGATCGGAGTCTGCCAAGCCCTCGCTCATCTATAGGGGTTTACTAAAGAAGAAGAAGAAAGATGTTGATTGATTCGAACAAATTTAAAGAGCAGGAAATGTTTAACGAAGGAATAATAGACTAAAGGTTCGATGCGTAAGGATAAGCATGATTAATAAAATCGGTCATTGAGAGACGCTAGAAACAAAATTAAAAAAAAAAGTAAGCATGCATATAGCCAAATTGAAGGAGCTAAAGTGGGGCCCCAGAGTTGGTGCTAAATTTATTTTTAAATAAATCCATGTCAGCAACATAGAGATAAAAGAAAAAACAAAATGTGATAGTGTGATCAATAGGACAAAGACTAGAACCTTAGATATATGGACGTACTCTTTTGCAGTTTGGATTGACGGAGAGCACAAGAAGAGCGAGTGGAGCCATATGAGGATGAAGGCAATGTGCTCTTGGTTATGCATTGTCCATATTAATACGGCCCGGTTGGTGGGTCCAGAGCGTATCACAGCCACACGATGGTAGGTGCCCCGAAAGTGAATGGTACTTTAGCCGACTGAATGCGGTTGTGATGCACACCGGGCCCACCGACCAGGACCGGCCGACTAGAAGAGAGATGAACTCTATTAATACAAGCATTCATGAACCTTGTCACAAAGACAAATCGCATGTCACGGGGTCATAGGCAAAAGAAATGGATGTCTAAGGGGCAAAGGAAAATCTCTAACCTCCTCGTAAGAAATAGGAGGTGGATAGATTATTGTTCCACCACAAATCAATGAAGATTTTGATTTGTTACTAATTGTAGAAAGAGGATGAGAGGATAGGATGGACAAATATATATTTAGGTGATGAAAGCAATTCACTAGACGAAAGGTCAACCAAAAAAGATTTTCCATTATTATTATTATTATTATTTTTAATTCTCCTCTTACTCCAAAGTCAAAAAAATATTAGAGCTAAGGACTTGAGCCGATGCACTAACAGGTGATGTACCGGAGAAATTATCCAGTGGAGCATGTGTATATGCTGTTGTGGTGGAACGCTTACTCACAGCCAACTGATGCATGTTGGACTCACCTGTAAATCGCACCGTCCCTCATATGCAGTCATTAGAGTTCGACTTTTGTACCATTCAATTTTGGAGGAGGCTTCATTGGGTCCGTCTATTTGCAGCTATGGAATTAGTTATGGTACCCAAGAAAAGTTTTTTTTTAAATTTTATTGCATGTTTACCCTCATCCCCAACCTCCAACCGGTCTCCATTAATCCTGCCCCCATCGCTCTCCGTCTCGCCGCCCCAGTGTGCTCTACCGCCTCTTTTTTCAACGACACGTACCCATTGCCACTCTCCTCTTCCTCCTCCTCCTTCCTTCTTTTTCCATCCTCCTACCTTCTTCCTTCCTCCTCCTCCTCCCTCCTCCTTCTTTCTTCCTCCTCCATCTTCCTCATGCCGAAACCCTTAGTTGTTGGCCCTCCTCCTTCTCCTTCTCCCCCTTCTTTCTTCCTTTTCATCCTCCTCCTTCCTCCATCTTCCTCGTGCCTGAACGTTAGTCGCTGGTCAATGTCAGTGGCAGTCCGTCAATGCTATATCGGTGGCTGGACGTCGATGTTGTCGTGGGGTGTATATACCGGCATCATCATAGGGAAGATGGAGGAAAGAGGAGGATGAAGAGGAAGAAGGAAGGAGGAGGAGGAAGGAGGGCCAGCAGCTTAGGGTTCAGGCACGGGAAAGATGGAGGCAGGAGGAGGAGAGAGGAGGAGGAGGGCGGCTGGGCAGGGCGGGGCGGGGATGGCTGCGGAGGCGGAGGGGTGGGTACACCAATTCCAGGGTTACGAATTCATGGACCCCACTTCATCAAAAGGACGATACGATTTATGGGTGGGCCCCATGAATTGGTTGGCTATGAGTAGATGTCCCGCCACATCAGCATATATACCCTTTCCACTAGATAATTATTAGACCACTAGGGTGGTCCCTAACAAAAGTTTTTTGAAAGATCCTATTTTTCTTGCGTGACTCGTGAATTTCATAAAGGAAAAAAAAATTGGTTCATTTTAGAAAGGAAACCCTTTAAGCAATCCAACCTCTCATTTATGCTCATTAACATTTAAAACTCATGTTTGTTTACAAATTCCTCTAACTGTCATGCGATACGAAACCTACAAAAACTTTTTTTTTGGACATGGAATCTTCCTCCCATTTATAGAAAGTCACACGCTTGAAGATAAAGAATTAAAATCAATAAAAAAATCTAGGGTAAATTATAAAAACCTCTCTAAACTACCCACCACATTTTATATTGGTCCCTCAACTTTTTTTTTGAACAATTTGATCCCTGAATTATGCTCCATCTACATTTAATCCCCTCCGTCAACTTTTTATTCCAAAAATACCTCTATCAATTTCCAATAAGACTTAGAATTGTTTTAGAATATTTAACTTATGCTTACTAGGCTAAGGGTAGTTTTCGAATAAAAGCAGACAAAGGGGGCTAAATGAAGACGAAGCATAGTTCAGGACTTAAGTTGTTCAAAATAAAAGTTGAGGGACTAATATGAAATGAGGTGTATAGTTAAGCGGATATTTTTGTAATTTGCTCAAAATGCTAAGATCTCCATAGTCTCTCTTTTTTTCCTCTCTCATCGCAAAACCACAAAGGAGAGGACAGAGAACAGCTTGCCCAAAACCACCCCAATCAGAGAGTACGATTTTGTTCCAACCTCTTTAAATAGGTTGGAGCATCCCGCTCTCTCTCATTGGTCCATTCCAAGAATATGTTTGTTATTTCATATTGTTTATCACGGTGAAATGACTAAAAGCACTGGGATTGTTGCATACACCCCCCTGACAATATTAACAGTGTAAATAACCCTCTCAATTTTTAAGTTTTATAATTAACACCTCACTTATCTTGGATTTGCAAAAACACTCGTATACACAACTTTATTATCATTTTACCCTTGGCCGTCATCGATGCTCGCGCACACCACCACCACCAGACCAAAAATCTCCAAATCCTTTTCCTTTTGTCAGTCCACATAAAAAAATTAAAAAGTTTGACATAAGTCCTTTTTGAGAGATGACTTCTAGTTGCAGGACAAGTTAATTTTGAAATATAGCTCCTCTCTCTCGGCGGATATATACTTTTTCTAAGACGGATGTATACTCTTTTAGGACGAATGTACACCTGTAGGGACCTTAGTTAATATAGCAAATTATGGTGTCTTGTGGCTAATATTGCAAATAGTTAAGGACCTACACCTAAGTTACCGTAAAAAGGGATTTTTTAAAAATAATATTTAAAAATAAATGTTCAATTCAATAGCGTTTGATCGAAAGTATTTATCAGTTTAGCACTCTGACAGTCACGTGGCATGTTAGCACCACAAAGCGAGTCGCGATATTATTTTTTTCTGTTTCAAATAGGATCCAATATTTTGATTACAGGCTTTAAACCCGGTATTTTGGACACCGGGTTTAAACAAAGCCTCCTTATATAACGTTTCCATACTTAGCCGTTTTCTCGTTGGATTTCGAATAAACCCGATATCCATAATACTGGGTTTAAACCCTGTAATCTAAATACCGGATTTTTCTTGAAACAGAAAGAAATAAAACATCACGATTCGCTTTACGGCGCTGACATACCACGTGCTGTCAGAGCGCTAGTATGGTTATTCCTTTTGATCAAGTATTATATGTTTAAATAATTTTTTTTAAAATATTATTTTGAAAAAAATCCCTAAAAAAAAAAAAATAGAGGGCTAGTGCCGGTGGGTCACGGGCGCTGCCCGCACCACCGATGGCCAGCACTATACCCGGGCCCGCGGGGCCCACCCATTTCCTTCCAGAAAAGTAGATCCTTGCTTTCCTCACTCCTTCCTCTTTATTTGCTTGTCCGAGTCCTTGCAGTCGCCACCTTTCCTCCCCTCCCCCCCTCTGTTCGCAACTCCCCCCCCCCCCTCTCCCGTGTCGCCTACTGTCTCCACATCGGCGAGCAGATCGGCAGTCCGATCTCTGCGCATTGGTGCGGATCGGCAGCCTGATCTCATTCACCTTGTTGGGAGGTGAATGAGAGCGGGGGCGGTCGACTGGCAGGAGGGGTTTCGGGCTCGGGCGACCGATGGAGACGGGAGGGCGGCTCGTCGCGGGCTCCCGGAACCGGAACGAGTTCGTGGTCATCAATGCCGACGACATCGGGAAGGTGGGTGCGCTAAAAATCCCGGCTTTTGATCTGGGTTCTGCTTCTTCTCCTGTTGTTGCATGAGGGTTTTCGGTCGATCTCGGGGGATAACCATGTTTCTCCCCCCAATCCCTCCTCTTTGGTCTTGCATTTGCGGAAATATTGATGATTTTGGGGGTTACACGTTGAATCCGAATCCAAAGTTTGAACTTCAGTACGAATACCTCATGCACCCTGTTTTTTTCCCGGTTATTTTGCCGATTCCTGTTTGTGGCTTTGTGGATTTTACTGTTGATTTCAGGAGATCTCCTCTGATTCAGAAACATCTAGCTGTTTTTTCCCGGTTTTTTTTGCCGATTCCTGTTTGGTTTTCTTTACACTACTAGATGCATTTGCTCCTCTCTTTTTTAAATTTTTTTTATGGATTGTGCCTTTGGATATTGCAATCCCAATACACCCATGGTGATTCGATTTTCTCAATCGGTGGCTGTTGGGTTCTTGCAGCCCAAACCTTTGAAGGATTTGAGTGGGCAGACCTGCGAGATTTGTGGGGATGGTATTGAGATATTGGAGAAAGAAAAAGAGAAGGAGCCCTTTGTAGCCTGCAACGAATGCGCCTTCCCCGTGTGCCGAACTTGTTATGAGTACGAGAGAAGGGAGGGCAGCCAGGCCTGTCCCCAGTGCAAGACCCGATACAAGCGCCACAGAGGTTATAGAAATTTTCCCCTCTATATTTCTTTTTCAATCAAATCTAGAACACCCATTAGTTTGTTTTGGAATGCATAAGATCAGCAGCTTATTCTGATGGGGTGGATGATGTGCAGGTAGTGCTAGAGTGGAGGGTGATGAGGAGGAGGATGGCGATGATGATCTGGAGGATGAATTTAGATTTTGGCTGTTTGATGGGAAGGGAGCACAGAATTTTGCCAGCAGCCAGCTTAATGGAGGACAAGACTCACACGGTTTGTTGGGGGGTGCCACCGCCAATGCGCATCATCCTGGTTTTAGCACCAACATCCCACTCCTAACTTACGGTGAAGAGGTAACTCGCTTGTATTACAAGAAGGTCGGATGCATTAGGCTGCTCTCTCGGGTTGGTAACAGTAATTAATTATGTTTAGGTTGATGGGATCTCTTCTGATAGCCATGCCCTCATCATTCCTTCGTTTGTCGGTGGTGGAGGGGGACAGTCGATGCCTCATCAGGGACCCTCTGTCTCCTGTAAGTAAATTTGTTTAGTTGGATCTCCTGCTAAGTTTTACAATAGCTTAGTCATTTTGTTGAATGCTTCTCTTGCTGAGAGATTCATGGTAGCTCATGGGTTTGTCATTCTTGCTCAATGCTTTCCTGATTTTTGCTTTTGCAGTACAAGCTAGACCGATAAACCCTAGCAAAGATATATCTCTATATGGTTATGGGAGTGTTGCATGGAAGGATCGAATGGAAGAGTGGAAGAGAAAGCAGCTCAATAAGCTGCAAAGGGCTCAACCTGAAACTGGATATGGTGGGGTTCTTGATGGAGATGGGACCGACGATCCTGATTTACCCATGTAGGTCTACATGTTCCTTTCCATTAATTTGTTTCCTTCTCTATTGGCATATCCGATAATTATTATCATTGAGGTCTGGAACTAGTAATAGAGGAACTGTATCAATTTTGTACCCTCCAACATTCCCTAAATTTCATAATAGGCTGCATTAAGTTATTAAAGAAACTGTTTAGTTGCTTTCGTGATCTTAAGATGACCTAGCCGTGTTCAAGTATATGTTTTGTTTTGTTTGTCATATACATAAACCTAATGGAAGTTAGTTTATATGTATTAGTGGACAACAAAATTGTTCAATGCATCCGGGAGAGGATGCATTGGTGATGATGTTGTGGTTTGTACTTTTAACATACTAATAAATACCAAAGTAAATCAAGTGAATTAATGGTTTCAAAGCAATGTGAAAATTAAAGGGGAAAGGACAAAAGTATAAGATTACCTGCACTGAAATAGTGTACAGATCGGGTGCACAAGATTCATGTGCAAAAATGCCAAAAACCCCACCTCATACCCAGACATATGAATGGAAAACTTTTTATTTGTTTGTTTACCAGGAAGCATAACGTGTCAAGATGTCACCAAGTGGCTGAGCGTGCCAACATCACTTGGATCTCATGAGTTTTTGAAGATGAGAAATCTAGACTGAACATGGCAATGGTCATAATGTATAGGTTCAAAGATTCAATGGACTCGGATTGTATCAACACTCATGATTTCAACCCGAGCATATGAATCAGGATAAGTTCATAGCTAATTTTATCCATTGATGAGTCTGCTTCATGTCCCTTGAGATCATTGTTGTCAAGGCGCGCTCCTAGGCGCACTAGGCGTCTGGAAACAGCTAGGCCACAGTGCGCCCAGGCACACCTCACTAAACGGCGACCTAAGCGCGAGTAGGCGCACGCCTAATTTTAGACAATGATTTTTGTTTTTTTGTTTTTAAAGTAAAACCCAACTCGCCTCCATTTTCTTTGTTCATTTTGTTGTTGTATATTTGTTTATACTATGTGTTCATTGTGTTGCATGCATTTGATTAGAATATGCTCAATTTTTTGTTAGCAAGTGTTTGTATTCTATTGGTTCCTTTTGTTCTTTACTTGTTTATACTATGTATGTGTCATTGTGTTGTATGCATTTGATTATAATATGTTCAATTTCATGTTAGTAAGGTGTTATATTGCATCCTATTACATATATACCTGCAAGTATAGACTATACATATATACCCGTGCCTAGAGAATGCCTATGCACATTAGGTCACGCCTATGCACATAAGGCCATGCCTAGGCTCCTAGGCTCTCTCCGGGTGCCTAGTCTCGCCTTGACAACTATGCTTGAGATGTATGTTTGAAGTACTAACCAAAACGCGTAATTATTTGCATCACCTAGTTGAATTTTCATGATGTGTAAGTGATTATGGACAGAATAAGGTTACATGTGGAAGAAATAGATCCAACACTCACCTAAAATTCATGGGAACCGATTATTGAACACATAAAATCCAGGCTTAAGGAACAAATCTAAGAATAAGAAGTGCAGTAGATGCATAAACTTGACTTTGGATGCTCAAATCTAATAAAAAGCAACAAATTGACGAGGATAAGTGCTAGAAGAGTCTCACTTTTAACATTATTGGGGGAGACACGTGGCATCATCAGATGTGATCATCAGCTATATACACGCCATCACTAAGAATGTTTTGGAATATCAGTAAGAAAGTTGAAAATCTGACACACGATTCTTGAAGAAGCAATCTAGAAGAGTATTTACAAAGTGACATTAAAGAAAGCTGGATTTCAGTAGAATAAAATATGCATATAAGCATATAGCCAAGATTATAGAATTCTTAAAAGATGATTGATGGCAGAGGATACATGTGGCCTTGTAATGCCAGTAATCCTTGGTTTAGGACTTGTATGCCTCAGGTTTGTTATAGAACATTGTAAATGACAACACATGACCTCGTAATGCGAGGACTACTTGGTTGGGGACTTGCTCATCTCAAAGATTAAAGTGATAAAGCGTGTGGAGTCGGGATGCAGTCTCGTTATTCCAGATAATATTTGGTTGGGTACTATTGTTCTATATCTTGAGCAGAGTAGGTATACACAAAATATCGTGTGTAGTCGTGGACATGTAACAACTTGAATATTTGGATGAGGAAAATACTTCGTAAAGCCAGTGAAGTTGGGTTTTGGTCTATTTGTTATTTCCTGGATAGCTATCATGACCTTGGTCAGAGGCATGGATTAAGATTTCGACCGAAATCATAAAATTTAGGTTTCAGCCACTACCGAAACGAAACACCTGTGCGAAACCCTGAAAGCGTGTACTTCGGGCGACTTTGATACATTTCGCATGATTTTGATGAATTTTGTTGGATTTCGGCGAAATTTTGACCAAAACAAGTAGGCCCAAGCTGAGGTGGCATTTCGGTTTAATTTCGACGAAATTGAGAGGCTCCGACTGATGTCAAAATAGCTAAGCAAACTTTCTTAAGGAGTGGATAATATACATGAATTCTTAAGGAGATGGAGTAATATCAACATGCAGTCTTAGATTTGAGATGAACTAGCGGGAGCGAGCTAAGAGAGGCTGGATGCCGAGTGGCAACGACAGTGGACCTGGTCTGTCCACCGCAGGTTACACTGGTGCCTCCGGAACTAATGATGATGAGTTTAGTTGGACGAGCAAAGAAGTGTTGACTTTGATGAGCGAAGATGAGTGATTGTCTTCTTCGTGACGTAAACGATGTAAATTTATGTAAATATACGGTGATTATCAATTTTTTTCTTCTTCAGTTTACTGGTATTCTACTTTGGTTATTATGGTCCATGCAAGCTTACCATGTGTTTTCTTCAAACAATTCAAGTAAATATGCATGCACAACTATAAAAGACTTAAATTAATTTTTTTAAAAAAAAATCTACAAATTCGGTCCTTTTTTGACTATTTAGAAAAAATTTCAAAATTTCGGTCGAAATTCTAAAATTTTGGTTTCGGCCAGGACCAAACCAAACACGAAACCTAAATCTCAAACCTTGGTCAGAGGTAACAAGCCTTGCGATTCTAGAGACCTTGACCTGTCGCGAAGAAATCTAGAATCCTGAGGACGATTTTGGCTTGTGGAATGTTTTAGCAATTGACATAGCAATTTCTGAATGAAGACTGTTGATCTCTCAAGAAGCATACAGTTTTGGGTTTCAAGAAAACAAAGCAGTAGAGGAATCTTTCTCTTATCGGATCAATTATCGTGATAATTGAGGTGCAGATAGTGGATATGTATTAATTGCCTGGTGACAATTGGCGTGATCATTAGGCCATTGCAACTTGCAAGATTCCACTGACGTAAAGAAGGATACCATAAATGTTTTTGGTGCCCATCTTTAGTGTAAGAAGGAGATTACTGGTGGTGGGAAATCCTCTATAAATAGAAGACCCCGACCACTGGTGAAGGGGTTTGACCCTTGGTTGGCTTTTGGATCTCGGAGTAAATTGTTTGAAGCTTCTGAGATTTGAAAGCTTTCGTGTGAGACTAGAGATAAAGAGGAGAGAAAATTGCTTGTATTCCGTAGAGAGTGAGATCTAAGTGTGTAATATGTGTATTCCCAATCTAGTAGTGTAACCCATCTCGGATCTTGTATCGTGGCTTTTTCATCACATGCTGTTAAGGTTTTTCACGTAAATCCTGGTGTGATCTTGCTTGTTTTCTTCTTTTTCTTGTTTCTCTGTTCTTCTAGGAAACTTGAACTAATTTCCTCTGGCAGGCATTAAGGCATCACCACCTTAGTTTTTCCAAGGCATCTCTTCTGGAACTGACACATCTCATGAAAGCAATTGCAACAAATAAGAGAGAACTTTGAGGATTTGACTAATGAAATATGATTGCCCTAGACCCAATTTATATTCACAAATTCTGATTGAGTTTAACTCTCGTCGATATGTATTAATACTAGTTGATACTTGATATGTATTAGTATTTCCTTTCTGATAATTATTTGTACTCGCTATTCGCTAATCTCTCATCCAATTTACTACTAAAATAAGATGCTTTTAAACACTTTCCTGCTAAAATAAGATCTAACTCATTTTTTTTAAAATGACGAGAAAAATACTCCAAAAATTGGAATACAAGTATGAGAAGAAAAAAAACTCTAGTTTTTACTCACCTCAATGACTTTTTGTGGAATCCTTCATTCACTAGAGACACTATCTCATTCAGAAATCCTAATTAAGTATGAATCTTGATTTATCAACGAATCCTATGCTGAATAGGTAATTCATGAAAGAATCCTATTATATTTAGATTTTTTGTTTCTTGCAGGAATTCTATGCAAATTAGAAATTCTAATTGACGTACGACTCCTAAAAGATTTAGGAAACCTATTTTTTCAGACTATACCTCGATTTGCATCAACTAGCCAGCTCACCATGGTCAAAGAGAAGAATGGGAGGCTGAAAATGTCGAAGGATGTTTGAACTTTGAAGGTGATCACCCTGAAGCCGCACTAACGATGGAGCTCTAGTGGCACAAACTACCTGCACCTATGGAGGTCAAACTCATACAATAATCAAGGAAAGAAGATCAAAGGGGTTTAGAGAACATGAATTTTGATTATAGACTCCTCTGCATTGAAGCATGAAAGAAGGAACTCATTTGTCTCTTTTGAATTAAACTAACTGAAAGTAGACTTGAATGTGTTGTCGACCAGCTAACTTCGCGCATTGGTTTCTTTATGCAGCTAGGAAGTCTTATAATTAATTAATTTTCTTTTCTCATATTTATAATTATGTCTTGAATATTAGGTAGATTATACCCGGATGACGTTTTTATCCACTGATGGCAATTGGCACCATTTCTTCCTAGAAAGAATCCCTTTTTCAATTAGGTTGGGATAGCTGTTTGAATTGGATAATGATCTAGAATATCAGTGTTTATTGTCTGCTACACTTCATTCAAGAGGAGAGATGCATCTGGATATAATGCCGATACTGAAGGAACTACAAACTATATGAAAAAGGAGTATCACCAAATCGATTCCTTTATTCATAAAAATGGATGGATAATTTATCATTGCACACAACGAGATTACAAAGTTATTTGGTTAGTGGTCGATAGGTACATAGTGACTTGTGTAGAATCGTTAACATAGACCTTTATTTGACCAAGTCACAGACTTGAAGGATTAAGCCGGTAGCTATGTCATTGCCTAGATTCTGAAGCACCACCTTGAGCTTGGGTGGCCACAGTCCAGATTAATTAATTTTTTAATGCAAGTGTAGTATTTATCCTTATGTTTATAATTAATACTAGTATATGTGTAAATCATTTAGGTAACGTATATCAGATATACAAAAGGTCATACACACCTTATTTTGTGGCCAAACTTATGTGTTAGTCTTAGAGATGAGAGAGGGAAGGGAGACGCTGCTATCCACCCTCGATATGTAATATATTTACTTATATTTGTACCGTTTGTGTTCTTCCTTTTGCTCTCCTTCCTCTTTTTTCTTTGACCTTCTATGCTTTCAGATTTTTTTGAAAGTCTTTACAATTATAACTTGTTCGCTCATTAATTTTTTGGTTTATTATATTTTTTTCGGATTTTATTTTTAGGCACTGCTGCAGCAATTCTCATGCTTTCTCAAAATCAAAGAAGTTCTGATTTTTACTTATTTTGTATTAGCATGACTTAATTGAAAATGTATTTTGAAATATTAAGAGATCATATAAGGATTCTTTATTTGTTTGATATTGATAAATTCTGCTGCTTTCAACATGTTTGCTGTAGTCTTTCTCCCTTACAAACACTTGCATGCTTTTTCTCCATTCTTGTGAAATGCAGACTCCTTTTCTCCTATTGGTTGAATTATCTTGCTTTGATGTAAAAACCAATTCGGAGGTGGTCTAAAGTGTTAGGCACTTTCCTGAGTTTCTTCGAGTCTTCAACTTCAACTTTTATTCTTTTAACTTCTAATCCTTATTATTGTTGGTCAATATCTTCGACCTTTCTATTGACAAATCGTTATCATTTATGTTCTTAGGATGGACGAAAGCAGGCAGCCATTGTCGAGGAAGCTACCCATTTCTTCCAATAAGATAAACCCTTATAGGATAATAATTATACTTAGGCTTGTGATTCTTGGCTTCTTTTTCCATTATAGAATTCTACACCCAGTTCCAGATGCTTATGGATTGTGGCTGACGTCAATTATATGCGAGATATGGTTTGCTATTTCATGGATCTTGGATCAGTTCCCAAAATGGTTTCCAGTAGAACGAGAGACATATTTGGATCGTTTATCTCTGAGGTAACTTTTATTTCATCCAACTGCATATCTTCTATATCGTTTTTCATCTTGCTGTCTTTTTAGTAACTAAATATCTTTGTTTCTAATTCTGTTTTCAGATATGAAAGAGAAGGGAAACCCTCGTACTTAGCAGATATTGATATCTTTGTTAGCACGGTTGATCCTGCGAAAGAACCTCCACTTATCACAGCAAACACGGTTCTATCTATTCTTGCTGTAGATTATCCTGTTGATAAAGTTTCATGCTATGTCTCGGATGACGGAGCTGCCATGCTCACCTTTGAAGCACTCTCTGAAACATCTGTATTTGCCAAGAAGTGGGTTCCATTCTGCAAAAAATTCAACATCGAACCTCGTGCTCCGGAATGGTACTTTGCTCAGAAAATCGACTATCTGAGAGACAAAGTTCATCCAGATTTTGTGAGGGAACGCCGAGCAATGAAGGTCCGTTTTATTTCAAGATGATTTGGTTGTATCTTGGCTTTTACAACTGAATATGTGACCTCTGTAGTAGTAGTGTACAAAACTTGAATTTGGATGAAATTGTTTGGTAGCAAGATTTAATTTCTTTCATCTTAATTTTGCCATTTTTTTCGGTTTGTTTGTAACCATCACTATAAATATGAAGCCTTGTCTTGCCCTAGTAACCATGGGTCCATGACCATTACCAACAAGCCTTGTCTTGCCTGGATTTTTATTATGTTCTCCGTTTCTATTTACAAACTTCTCCCCATCTGTGTTAATGACTATTTGTAAGGCAACCAAACGCTAATGCTAGTTCGTTCAATGTATTCTTATTACATTCTGTTGCTGATGCAGAAGTTCTTATCTGATTTCTTTGTTTTGTATGTAGAGAGACTACGAGGAGTTCAAAGTGCGGATTAATGGATTAGTTGCCATGGCACAAAAAGTTCCAGAAGAAGGCTGGACAATGCAGGATGGAACTCCATGGCCTGGTAACGATGTCCGGGACCATCCAGGAATGATTCAGGTTACTTAATCCTTCCACGACTTTCGTTATTGAATATATGTGTACTAACGCTGTTTTTTGTGCTACTATGGCAGACCTGTTTGTCTTTAGATCCTTTAAGACCTGGGACTATGTAGTTCAATGATTTATTTTTTGAAGCATAAGTTGTGACATGGATGATATAGAGAAAGAAGAAACAGTTCGATGCTGCTTCAAAAAAGTAAACATGGCATTTTTGTGCTTCTGCTTATTAAGATCATTAGACCTCTTTCTTACCTACCAACTGTATTTAGATCCAGCTTACTAACATGGTCCAATCAAGTGAATTTCGAAACCCAACTGCTAATAAATAGAGTTGGAACTTGAAGGTTAAAAGGATTCCACACACCAAAACTTGCATTAATAGGAAAAGGGACATTATGCTTAATATTTGGTTGATTAATATGATAAACCATATCAATAAGTGAGACCTTGTCTTTTTGGATCTTTTTTTACTTTTTTTTTTTCCTTCCTGATCCTGTATATCTGAACCCCTTCACTTAACGGGCATCCTCGTACTTGTAACCCATGAAAATTTCTTTCTTGATTGGTCCTCTATCATCTTGCTCTCTTCTAGTGCACCTATTAATAGTTTGGATATTTCTCTTAGTTTCACATTTTCCACATTAGATTCTCATTTTCGTTTCAAAGATGTTTGCTTCTTTTTCATTACCAACATTCAGCATTTCTTGCCTCCTCGTGGAGTCTTATATATTCTCAAACTCTTAATCAACATGATAAACGCTACTCCATGTGCTAATCTCCATTTTTATTATTCACTCTCTTTGATTGTCTAAACCAATCAATGTGTTAGTGATATTGTACAGTATTGATATACACATACCCGTAGATTACCTGTATAGGATACCCATTTTTTGTCTTGTATCACCTATATATATTTGGCCCTTGGCTTAATATGAGGATTGATTGATTCTCCCCAAAAACCTCTTGTATCATGGTATCAGAGCTCGGTTCAAGCTCCTCTCCCCATGCATCTCCTCCTCCCTTTCAGATCTGGGACCAAATCTCCGACCAGATCCGGTGAGACAGATCCGGTCGGATTCATCTCCGACCAGCTCTTTGACCAGATCTGCTCTCCGACCAGATCCAGCTTCATCTCCGACCAAATACCCACAGCCGTCGCAGCTCTCCGACCAGATCCGGCTTCATCTCCGTCGGATCTGACCGATCCGACGACGCAGCTCTCCGACCATATCTGCTCTCCCTTCCGACTCCGGCAGCATCCAGATCTTCCTCTTCGGCAGCCTCTTCTCGAGCTCCACCTCTCCAGCCGCCGACGAGCTCTGCCTCACGAGGAGTGCTGATCTCCGGCCAGATCCGGTTTCATCTCCGACCAGATCTGCTCTCCCTTCCGACTCCGGCCGCATCCAGATCCTCCTCTTCGGCAGCCTCTTCTCGAGCTCCTCCTCTCCAGCCGCCGACGAGCTCTGCCTCAGATTTGGCCTCCCCACTTTGCGCCGACGAGCACTGCGAGTCTGCGACCTCCAGATCTTGTATCATCGAGGGTTCGTCTCGGGTGTGTTGTGTTGGGTTGTGAGTTAAACTCAAGCCCAGACCTCTAGATTTGGACTCCCCAGAGCCCAGATCTGATCTCCAATGCCGGCAACCTCTGCGTCACAGGCCTCTTGCGATCGACGACCTCTCCCTGCGATCCGACACCTCCTGCGAACCGACGATCTCTCTATCCGGCGCGCACGTCTCCAGATCTGCACCTCCTCCGACAGATCCACTCCGGCACCGAGTGAGCCGCCATGGCCGACTCCTCCTCCGTAGATGCCCCTCCGCCCGTGCCGTTGCACTCTGAGAGCCTCCCATTCGAGTATACTCGTGACTTCCTGCCGAGCTCGACGGATTTTTCTCTTGCCTCCTTCACCGGCTGGAAAGCATGGGCTGCCACCGTCCAGACCACGCTTCTTGGACGTGGCCTCCTTGGATTACTCGACGGCACCACCTTGGCACCGAGTTAGGCTTTCCCCGTCGCCCTTCAAGCGTGGCGCCTTCGTGATGCACGGGTCGCCGCCTACCTTGTCGCTTCGGTCGATCGGACGATGCGCGCTGACCTCGCCGCCCTTGGAGCATCCGCAGCCATATGGCACTCCCTAGTTGAGCGTTTCGTGGAGTCTAGCGGCGCTCGCGAGTATGCTCTTCTCTCCCAGATCCAGTCCGAACAGCAGGGCGATCATACGATCCAGCAATTCCATGCGCAGATGTGTGGTTACTGGCGGGACCTTTAGTCACTGGTACCTCCCGTCTCTCCCGAGTGCCGTGCCGCCCACCAGGCCTTCTGGGAGCGCCGTCAGCTTTACCCGACCAGAGTTTGGCTCACTTGCTGACGCTTTGATCCACCGAGACCTACTTCTACGCTTGGATGCTGCCATTGCCGAGTTCGTCGCCGAAGAGACTAGGCTGCGTACCATAGCCACCAGTACTCCTCCGTTCCCCTCTAACCACACTGGCGTCCTTGCTGCAGCCCCGACTGTCTCTTTTACTTCTGCCTCTGGTCGTGATCGGTTTGTGTGCACTCACTGCCACAAACCAGGTCATGTTGTCGCCACATGTTGGAAGTTGCATCCCGAGAAGAGACAGGGACCCGAAGGACGTGGTCGACCAATTGGCTCGACTGCTGCTGCTGCTACTGCTCTGTCCTCTCCTCGAACGGTTCCATCATCACCCCGGGGTTCCTTGGACGCTCCTGACACTACTCAGCTTCTTCAGCAGCAGCTTGCACAGCTCCAGTTCCGCCTAGACCAGCAGACGAGCTTCAGCTCCGCCGATGCTTCCAGTGCCTCCAGTTCCTCTGCTCACTTAGCCACTCCCGGTACCTTTGCTACTTGGATTCTGGATTCTGGGGCCTCCCATCACATGACTTCCAATACTTCCCTGCTTAACGATTGCCGACCGGCATCGCACATCCCGTCGATGCATACTGTCGATGGCTCTTCTTTAGTCATCTCGCAGTGTGGATCGATTACCGCCACTACAGAGCCGAGCGGTCGTCTCTCTTTACCCACTGTGTTGCATGTTCCCCAGCTTCGCATGCAGCTCATCTCCATTAGCAGCCTCTGTGACTCTGAATGTGTTGTGATTTTTTCCCCTTCTTCTTGTGTTGTGCAGGATCCACGTACCGGACGGGTGATTGGCGCTGGTCGTTGGTCAGGCGGGCTGTACCACCTCGAGCATCTCTATATTCCCCTTATTCCCCCTTCTAGTGTCTGTAGTTTAGTTTCTCCCGATGCCGACTTGTGGCACCGAAGACTCGGTCACATTTCTGAGTCTCGACTTAAGAGCTTACTCTAAACTGGAGCTCTAGGTCATTGCTCTTTTTCTTCTTTATCTACATGTACCAGTTGCAAGCTTGCCAAAGCTACAGCCTTACCCTTTCCTTCTAGTATCTCTCAGAGTTCTGCTTTTTTTTGACCTAGTGCACTCCGACATCTGGGGTCCTACACCTCTCCTTTCGATGTGTGGCTATCGCTAGACTTTAACCGATACACTTGGGTCTACATTCTTCAGCACCGCTCTGAGGTTCCTCAGGTCTACCAGATCTTCACCTCGATGGTTCACACACAGTTCGGTTGTCGCATCAAGACCTTTCCGTCTGATTGCTCCCTCGAGTACCTCTCCACTGCTATGCGGACACTTCTTCAGTCCCATGGGACCCTATTCCAGCACTCCCGTCCTCACACACACGAGCAAAACGGATTAGCCGAGAGGAAGCACCGTCATATCCTTGAGAAATCGTGTGCTCTTCTTCTCTCTGCTTCCGTTCCACGTACTTTCTGGGCTGAGACTGTCTTGACCTTAGTCAACCTCATCATCACCCCTTTGTCTGTTCTCCCGGGAGGTGCATCTCTCCACGAGCGTCTTTTCTCTTCCCCTCCTGATTACAATCTGCTTCGTACCTTCGGGTGCACTTGTTTCGTTCTCCTTCCGCCCCATGAGCGCACGAAGCTGTCCGAACGTGCAGTTAGATGCGTCATCCTAGGAATCAGTGCCGAGCACAAGGGTTATCGTTGCTATGACCCCTTGACTCGTCGCCTTCGTATCTCTCGACACATCTCCTTTGTCGAGGATGCCCCTTACTACTCCTCTGCATCTCAGGACGTCACCTTCTTGGAGACTCCCCCCACCTTGTCTCCGACTCTCGAGCCTCTTCTATCACCTACTTCTCCCCCTGCTTCCAGTGATTCTTCAACGGAGTCTTCCTCCGTCCCCTCCTCTCCTCCGTCACCGATTGCTTCTGTCGATCTTCCTCTTACTCCCGACGTCTATGGTACTCCGCCTGCTACGCTCAGTCCGACGTCGCCGGTCGTGGATCCTCGTCCGCCGCTTCGCTATTCTCAGCGCGAGCACCACCCACCTGATCGCTTCAGTTTTAGCTCTGGCCCACCTGATCGCTTTGGTTTTGTCACGGTCACCTTCTACTCGCCTCAGTTTACAGCCTTTCTTGCAGCCCTTCACACAGACCAGGAGCCTCGGTCGTACCGGGAGGCCGTCCAGTCCCCTCAGTGGCGACAGGCTATGAGCGAGGAATTTCAGGCATTTGAGCAGACTTAGACTTGGGATATCATCCCCCTTCCTGTTGGTATTGAGTCTGTCAGTTGCCGGTGGGTCTACAAGGTCAAGCGGCGACTTGATGGTTCCATCGAGCGGCACAAGGCTTGGTTGGTGGCCCGTGGCTTCACTCATGCATATGGAATAGACTACAAGGAGACTTTCGCACCTGTAGCTCAGATGACCTCCGTTCGTGCACTCCTGGCAGTTGCGTAGTCCGCAGATGGCCTCTTCTACAGATGGACGTGAAGAATGCCTTTCTACATGATGATCTTTCAGAGGTCGTCTACATGCAGCCACCCTCTGGTTTGCATACTCCTCCCCAGCATGTTTGTCGCCTCCGTCGAGCTATCTATGGGCTCAAGCAAGCCTCTCGAGCTTGGTTTGAGTGTTTCCGACGAGCCGTCACCGAGATCGGCTACATTGAGAGCTCGCAGGACCACTCGCTTTTTGTGCGGTCATCTCTTCAGGGCAGGGCAATTCTCCTATTATACGTTGACATGATCATCACAGGTGATGACTCCGTTGCCATCACTTCCCTTCAGCAGCATCTTCGGCGCCGGTTCCAGATGAAGGATTTAGGTCATCTTCGCTACTTCCTTGGGCTAGAGATCGCCCACAGTGAGCGAGGGATTCTGCTATCCCAGCAGAAGTACACAGCTGACATCCTCAGCCGAGCTGCACTTTCCGATGATCGTTCTGCTGTCACCCCTCTCGAGCTTCACGTGAAGCTTCGTCCCACCGACGGTGAGCCTCTCTCAGATCCTACTCGGTACTGACAGATCGTTGGTCAGTTGGTTTATCTCTGCATCACCAGGCCCGACATTGCTCATGCCGTTAGCATCGTCAGCCAGTTTGTCGAAGCCACTCGCTCCGCTCACTATGCTGTCATTCTTCGACTTTTTCGTTATCTCTGAGGCACTATCACCCGATCGCTCTTCCTATCATCGACGTCTCCTCTGGTCTTACGTGCCTACTCGGATACTGACTGGGCTGGTGATCCGACCACTCGTCGATCGACTACCGGCTATTGCCTATTTCTTGGAGATTCTCTCATCTCATGGCGCAGCAAGAAACAGAGCGTTGTCTCTCTCTCTAGTACTGAAGCAGAGTTTCGAGCCATGGCCTCTACTGCCAAAGAGATCGTTCACTTGCGACGTCTTCTTGAAGATCTAAGGGTTGAGATCTTTTGACCTACAGCCCTTCACTGTGACAACCGGAGTGCAATACAGATTGTCACCAACCCTGTCTTCCACAAGAGGACGAAGCACATCGAGCTCGATTGCTACTACTCTCGCCAGGAGTATGAGGCCGGGACCATGTCTCTCCCTTTTGTTTCCTCTGGAGAACAAATTGCTGACTTCTTCACGAAGTCACACCCTGCTCCACGTTTTCAATTTCTGCTTAGCAAACTCATGGTGCATGACCCACCTTGAGGTTGAGGGGGCCTGTTAGTGATATTGTACAGTATTGAGATACACATACCCGTAGATTACCTGTATAGGATACCCCTTTTTTGTCTTGTATCATCTATATATATTTGGCCCTTGGCTTAATATGAGGATTGATTGATTCTCCCCAAAAACCTCTTGTATCACAATGAAGCGCTAATCATCGCCATTCGCCGCCATGTAGAATTAAACACATTTACACCCACTGTGGTTCCTTGTTAGCGTGTGGTTAACTTGTGGAAGCACAAGCTTGACTAGTCAGGGTTTTGTTAATTCTTTTCTTATAATTGAGTCTTTAGTGAAGCATGTTTCTTGATTATGAGATGAGGTTTTTCCGGTCGAAGTTAATATTTTACACTTTTTAGTTTTGTAGACATATCATTGCACTTTTATTAGCTGATTCATGTCCCACATGGGCATCTATGATTCAGGTTTAATTTAGAGAACCATGGTGTTTACTTTTTGTTTGCCCTCAAGGCTTCTTGCAACTCATCACATATGAACTTGTGGGGCCACTTCTATTCGGAGATGGTTTCCTTATTGTAGGGATGATTTTGGGGTAGTTTGATGATAACCACAGTTTGAAAGTGTTCAAATAGTGAAATTCTGCAATTCTGATGAAATATATGTTCTGGTATTCAATTAGTCTATATGTTAGATATTTCTTTGGTATAACCGTCAAATAACATTGCACGACCTTAGAATTTACTTGAATGTTTTGCACCTAGTCCTGATGAGAAGCTTTCATACACTGGGAAACTTATTATTGGAATGTTCTAACAGGTATTTCTAGGTCATAATGGTATGCTCACTGATGCTGACAATGAGCTACCACGTCTGGTTTATGTTTCTCGTGAGAAAAGGCCAGGATTCGATCACCATAAGAAAGCTGGTGCAATGAATGCTTTGGTAAGGGCTACTGTTTAACCTAAATTCGATTACTTCTGTTTTTAATATTCATCTAGTGGATAAAGCATGATTACTATTGGCCTATTCCATTGTCTTTTTTTCACTGATTAGTTAATGCATTTCTAGGTGCGTGTTTCGGCGGTTCTCTCCAATGCTCCATACATTCTAAATGTTGATTGTGACCATTATATAAATAACAGCAAGGCCCTGCGAGAAGCCATGTGCTTTATGATGGATCCTATATCAGGAAATAAAGTTTGTTATGTGCAGTTCCCCCAGAGATTTGATGGGATCGATCGGCATGACAGATATTCAAATCGCAATGTCGTGTTCTTTGATGTATGGTCGCACGCTTTTGGACCGATGGGTGATGATACCCTTTTAGTTTTGATATATTTGCCTCTTTTCTTTGTGGAATTAATTAGTTTTGATGTTTTTTCTTTCCAAAACAGATCAACATGAAGGGTCTTGATGGAATCCAGGGGCCGATCTATGTTGGGACAGGCTGTGTTTTCAGAAGGCAAGCCTTGTACGGATTTGATGCCCCTGCCAATGAGAAACCCTTGGGAAGAACCTGCAACTGTTGGCCAAAATGGTGCTGCTTGTGTTGTGGACCTAGAAGGAAGAATAGAAAAGGAAACCCAAAGAAGGTCAAGGACAAGAAGAAGGTGAAGCGCAGAGATGCATCTCCACAAATACATGCGCTCGAGAGTATAGAAGGGAAAGTTGAAGGTGAGTTGCATGAGTTGTCTCTGGCAGTTGAGCCACCTATCCAAACCCGAGTCTTGAAGATTTGTACATTTCCTTGCAGGGCTGGAAAATGACAACTCATCCTTGGTGCCCCGCCAAAAGCTCGAGAAGAAATTTGGGCAATCTCCTGTTTTTGTAGCTTCCACGCTTCAAGAGAATGGTGGAATTGCTAAGGGCTTTGGTTTTGCTTCATGCTTGAATGAAGCCATACATGTCATTAGCTGTGGATACGAAGACAAAACCGAATGGGGAAAAGAGGTAAGCCTGGAAAATTAAAAGTACTAATGCCTGTATTATGTTACTGTGCAAGTGTGCATCATCTAGACTCAGTGATCCTGAATTTTCATGTTTGGCTAGGTTGGCTGGATATATGGGTCCGTTACAGAGGATATACTGACTGGCTTCAAGATGCATTGTCATGGTTGGCGGTCGGTTTACTGTATACCTAAAAGACCAGCCTTTAAGGGTTCTGCACCCATCAATCTTTCCGACCGTCTTAATCAAGTGTTGCGGTGGGCTCTTGGATCCGTCGAGATTTTTCTAAGCAAGCACTGTCCTATATGGTATGGCTACAAAAGCGGTTTGAAGTGGTTGGAGCGGTTTTCTTACATAAATTCAGTCGTCTATCCTTTGACATCGATTCCCTTGGTTGTATACTGTACCTTGCCGGCATTCTGTCTTCTCTCCGGGAAGTTCATTGTCCCTGAGGTATCTACTTAACCCGCGTATCTCCAGATATCTTCTCTTTTAGGTAGAACCGTACAAGGATATTACGCTTTGGATCTTTTTAGATTGAGTAAAAATATGAGCGCTGCTATTTGAACACACAAGGGGACACAAAGAGGGGCACAATGACGGCGTGGTGTGTACTGGCCAGCACTCAGTTCACTTCTCTATGCCTCGAGCGCTGGCCGATGCACACCATGCTGTCATTGTGTCCCGTTGTGTATTCAAATAGCTTTTTCCTAAAAATATTGGTTTGTGTCATGAAAGGTTTCTTGGATGTCTTTATGTTAGTGTTATTATATATCTTATAGATATACTAAATGTCCAATCGAGGCGTTTCATTCATTCGGTCATCATCCAAACGGTACCGGTCATAACACAAAGTTCAAAGGTGGTGTCATACAAACAGCTATTCTTCTCTATACCGTACTTATGTATGTGTGAGTCCATACATATATTTTATTGACCCCTTGATGAAATTTCATCTTTAAATGCGGCTTCAGTTAATATCTCTCTCTACAACAATAGGCGACACAGCATTGGAGGTGACCTTATAAATTGGAGATCAATACCCTCATCTGCCAGATGGCATCTCTGGTTTCTTGTTTTTAACTCGAGTAAAAACTATAAGGGAAGAATTAACGATTTATCCGGAACACATGATGACGTGTGTCTTCACTGAAACTAGCTGGATTCGGTGAACACTTATTTCTGGGTGGCTTCAGGGGTATACAGACCCTGAAGCTGCCGGTTTTTAATTTGATGCCTGTGCTTTGTCAATTCCTATTATTTTGTTGTCCTGCACTTGCCCTCACGTATTGCGGTGCTGATACATGACATACCGTGTACAGATTGACATCTATGCGAGCATCGTGTTCATGGCTATGTTCATCTCTATTGCTGCGACCGGGATTCTCGAGATGCAATGGGGAGGCGTAGGAATTGATGATTGGTGGAGGAACGAGCAGTTCTGGGTGATCGGTGGCGTCTCATCTCATCTCTTTGCCCTCTTCCAGGGTCTCCTTAAGGTTCTCGCTGGAGTCGAGACCAGCTTCACCGTGACATCCAAAGGAGGAGACGATGGTGAGTTCGCAGAGCTCTATCAGTTCAAGTGGACCTCCCTGTTGCTTCCTCCGATGACGCTGCTCATACTGAACGTCATTGGGGTCGTGGCGGGAGTCTCCAACGCCATCAACAACGGGTACGAGTCGTGGGGCCCATTGTTTGGCAAGCTCTTCTTTGCTTTCTGGGTCATTGTTCATCTCTACCCCTTCCTCAAAGGACTGATGGGGAAACAGGACAGAGCTCCCACCATCATCATTGTCTGGTCTATACTTCTGGCATCGATTTGTTCGCTGATGTGGGTCCGAGTGAACCCGTTCCTCCCGAAATCTGATGGGCCGAAGCTTGAAGTTTGTGGGTTGGATTGCGATTGAGATGTGAATGGAGTTTTGCTGGGCTTTTTATATTTGGGAGTTGCAGAAGAGTGCTCTACTTCCAATTAGGTGGTGAAAAATCCTTTTTTTCATGTAGAATTTTCTCATAATTATTGGTCAAGAGAAAAAAAAAAGAGAAAAAGGTGAGGATTGTTCTCTGTAGAGACAGAGAAGTTGGAAACTGACATTGTTGTTTTGTTTTTTATATAGCTTTTATTCTTTTTTTTTTCTTCCGTCGAATACATCATCACGGGTTTTGTTTGCCGTGGTTCAAGGGGAAATGACATTGTAATCTCAAAACAACACCAGCTGGATTTAGATGATTTATCACAAATTATTTCCCTAATAATTTCAAGATTTCTTGTTTTTTTCTAAAGGCCTTGGCTGTGCTAAATCTTTCGGTGTGGATCATTCTTATACTTCTTTTCTGAAGAGAGATTCTGTAATCTTGTCATCTGATCTGAAACTCCATTAGGAACCTAAGAAAAATTACCAATGCTCCCAACAGATTACTTATGCTTTGATGTTACATGTAACTTCTTAAATGCATGACCATCTTTATAGAGATTTGTTAAATGCTTGCAGTATTTCGGCCGCCCGTCTTTTTTTTTTTTTGGCTGGACCAGCCAGGCGGTCAGAGGACAGGGGCGCTAGAACAAGGGCTCAAAAAGGTTTGGAGATCGAAACAGGGGGAGGCAGCAGCCGATATTTATTAGTTCCATAATCCCGGGAACATGACAGCAATGGCCAGGATTCGCATGCTCAAACAAGTTTTGCAACTTCAAGCTCATCTTCATATAATAGTGAGGCAGTGTGTTTGCCCAGAAAGTTTTGCAGGAAAGGAATCAATTGGAAATGAAATAATAGAGTACCCCCCCAAAAAAAAAGGAAATGAAATAATAGGAAAAGAAAAGTGTTTTTTTTTTTTTTGCAATTTTTTGGTTGTCTGGAAGAAAAAAAAAAGGGTAAGAATTTGGTTTTTTTTTCCCCTTCTCGTGCTTCTATATGCTATTGGTACGAAAACTCTTAGGTTTTCTTGACAAAAAAAAAAAAAATTCTAGGTTTTTTTTTTTTGTAGGGACCATACTTTTTTGTCAACGAAATATCTATTTTTACAGAGAAACTAGTACTTTCTTTTCCTTTTCTTATGTTTTACCGGCAACCAGACACAGCTGAGAGATCGGCAACCAGACACAGCTGAGAGACGAGAGAGACGTACAGATGAGAGGGGAGGAGAGAGGATGCTTGGTAAAGAAGGAAGTGTGCATTGTTACTTGCAAATTAAAAAAGTAAAATAAAATAAAAAACAAAAAACTGAGTTATGTTGAAAAGCGAAATGTGGAGAACTAACTAACTCTTCTCCATTTGATGTGTAGAAAGCCATCGAACTCTTCTTTTGGAAGAAAAAGGTGAGAGAAACTGTTCTGTTTGTCAAAAGTTATTGCCTACCATGACACCCCTTCTATCAAATCAGCGTCCACGCTAGTGCTGGAAATTTTGGACCCGACACGACAGACCCGACACGAAGTTAGGCCTAAACGGGTCGGGTCCGGGTTTAGGGTCTGGACACGGTAGACCCGGGAAGACCCGTTTAATATTCAACGGGTCGTGTCGGGTCTACCCGCAATCCGATACTGTAATATATAGTATTAGCGGGTCTATTGGGTTAGGCCGGGTTGAGTTGGATCTGGTCAACTGAAAAACCCCATGTGGTAAACGGGTCTATCCGTTTATAAACTGGTCGGGTACGGATTTAGGATCTAGATACGATTAGTTAAACGGGTCGGGTCCGGGTCTAGGGGTTTTGGACACGACCTGAAACTAGACACGACACGATACTTTGCTGCAACCCAACCGCGGACGCTGCTTCTTTTTCCAAAGGTGTCGTACCTTTCTCCGTATTATAAAGGAGTTCCACGTGGCACTAACACGAGGTTCAGGATCCATTTTAGTAGATTAGTATAGTTTTTTTTTTTTTTGCTCATAAAAACCTGTAAGATATAAGTCAGTGGAAATTAAAATCAATGGAAATACAAGTCAGGCAAAAAGTGTTTCTATGTCTATTAGTTAGTGGAAATGAAAAAAAAAAAAACATTAAAGAAAAATGTTATTTCTAGCCATAAATTTACCAGGGGCACCACTTAACACCCCCCCCCCCCCCCCTCTCTCTCTCTCTCTTTCTCTCCAAATTGTCCCATTCCCTCTCGGATTGTTTATTTGATTGTTTTGCTCCTCCCTGTCAAGAAACATAATCATGAGGAAGAAGATTAAAAAAATTGGGGAGTTGGCGATAAGCCTTTATAGAAGATGTTTTTAAGCACAATCCCCGACGGTAGTTTGGTTTGAGCTAAGACCTAGCCCGAAGAGACACATGTAATGAAACCCTGTTGACATGGTCAACCCCTGTCAAATGACTAAAATAACCCTCTAATTACCCATATGTATTAACTAAATTTATATTCCGCTAGACCTAATTTTTACTCCATCGTTGCTACAGTGATTTCACTGTAGCAGTAATATTTTGGAGTATAAATTCAGTTGCTACAGTGAAATCACAGTAGCTGCTACAGTGAAATCATTGTAGCAATTGAATTTATACTCCGCTAACTCGATTTTATACTATAGGTTCTTAGCTACAGTGATATCAGTTCTGGATAATGGAGTATAAATTTGGTTGTATATAGAATATAAATTTTGGTGCATAGTTCATATTGTTTCAAAATTTCTCAAAATATTTTTATTTTTGAGACCCTCGAAACGAAATATAGGGGACAAAAATATTTCAAAATTTATCAAAATTTTGAACCTCTCTTAAACTCTTTAAACCAAAACCCTAAACTTTAAACTATCTGAGCAGATTGGTTAACTTCTCCGGTGTGATTTTTTTTTCGAAAATTTGTTTTGTAATGTGCGATCTATCATCCAGCCCCAACCTGTGAAGATCAATTCGACGAAAAGCACATTCAAACGTTTGTTCAATAAGATTGAAGTGCATTTTTTTGAAAGTTTTGAATATGGTAAATCATAGATTCTTTTCAATTAATTTGTTTATATTATTATAATGGTATAAGAATAACAAATCTATTAAGATTCAAGATTTTATATTTTGACAATGGATTTGGGGATAAATAATTGAATTCATCAAATTTATCTTTTGAAAATTTGAAGGTTTTGAAAAAATATTAGGTTTTAATATCGATGGAATCACACGAACTTTGTATATGTTATAGGTCTTATACCATTATGTATCTATACAATATGTATAGAAATACATACTACATAGACCTCCTAACCCTTTGATAGTGTAGAAATATGATTTAAACATTCCACAATATGTATTTATACTTGATTTATGATTGTCAAAGAGTTTCGTTAAAAGATTCAATCATCTTATTGATATTTCTATTATTTTTTATAAAAGTGTAATATTTTCACACTGTCGAAATATTTTCACGCAATACTTTCATATTCTGTAGTATGAAAATATTGGTCAAAATCAAAATTTTGAACCTTGTTCGAGTGCTACAGTGAAATCACTATAGCTTCTACAGTGATTTTATTATAGCACCCGAATTTATACTCCAAAATATTATTGCTACAATATTTTGGGTCTACTATTGGAGCTTTCACAGTACAACACAATTAAAAAAAACTATAGATTGGGTTCTACAGGGGTAGTTGAGGGGCAAAATGATCATTTTTAAAAAATGAGTGAGGAAGGGACCTAACACACTACTAGGGCTGGCAATTCTGGACCCGACATGAAGTTAGCGGGTCTGGTTTAAACGAGTTCGGGTCGTAAACGGATCGGGTCGAGGTTTAGGGCCTGGACATGGTCGAGCCGGGAAGACCCGTTTAAAATTCAACGGGTCGTGTCGGGTCTACCCGCAATCCGATACTGTAGTATGTAGTACCAGTGGGTCTTATTGGGTCAGGTCGGGTCGAGTCGGATTGGGTCGGATCGGGTCAACTGAATAGACCCATGAGGTAAACGGGTCATATCGGGTCTACCCGTTTATAAACGGGTCGGGTATGGGTTTAAGGTCTAGACACGATTAGTTAAACGGGTCGGCTCCGGGTTTAAGGGTTTTGGACACGACCCGAAACTAGACACGACACGAACCCGACCCGACACGACCCATTGCCACCCCTACACACTACGAAACAGTTAGAGAGGGTTTACAAACTCAGAGTTAGTAAGAAGGGCTTTAGGCTAATAACCCCAAAAGTATTTTCCAAACTTGGTATTAAATATTGATTCTTGAGGAAGATTGTTGTTTTTTTCTTCAAATTTGGTGTTAAGAAACTCACTTGTGAAGGATCGCGAGGGAGAAGATGAAACTCATTTACTATGAAGAACCAAATTGGGAGGAAGAAAATGAAACCCATTCGAAGGAAGAAGATAAAGCTCATTCATGAGAAAGGAACTTATTTCAGAGGAAGAGATGAAACCCATTTGTGAGAAAAGAGATGAAACCACTCAGGATAACCTCATTCGAGATGAAAAGATGAAACCCGATTGTGCCAAAAGAATCAATTTTGGAGGAAGACATCAAACATATTCGTTAGTAAAGAGATGGACTCATTCGGGATGAAGGAACCCATTTATGAAGAAAGAAATGAAACTCATTCGGAAGGAAGAAAATGAAACTCATTCATGAGGAAGGGACTTATCTGGGAGCAATGCGAAAAACTTCCCTAAATACTAAAATTTTCAAATTTGAGGAAGAACATAAATGTCTTCCTTACAATCAGTTTTTTTAATACTGAATTTGAAGAATTTTCTTTCTCAAGATTGAATTTTTTTTATAGTGAAAGACAAAACAATACAATAAAAAACATAGAAGGGTAAAATAACAGCCATTCATGTTCAATAAGAAGGTTTGAGGAATAAATCTAATTACAAACAAAATGGATGTGGTACAAATTTTCATATGAGAAGTACTATTCAGCTCGAAGGTTTTTCTGATTATGCTCGGTATGACTGACATGACAGAGTACAATTGGTGACTGAATTTCACTAGCGATGTTTAAATCTTTAACATCATCGTTTGTCCGCTGCCACGTTGATCATACTGTACGGAATCCAAAAAACCTTCGGGCTGAATAACATTTATCTTTGTCATATAGGTTTAGGTAGTAAGTCTAATGTGCCTTTGCACCAATGACAACAAAGTTGGGTGAAAGATCTCAACCTTGCCACGTGTGCCCCAGACACGAATTTGTAGGACCCAATAAAAAATTGGGTTATTTTGACTTTGCCCCCCAAATTTTGCCTTGAATTAGACTTTACCCCCCAAAACTAACTGTTCTGTCAGCTCACCCCCCAGAACTTTTTTTCTTTTCCGTCAGCTCAGCATCGGTGAGCTGACGGAAGAGTTAGTTTTGGGGGGTAAAGTCTAATTAATGAAATATGGGGGTAAAGTCTAATTCAAGGCAAAATTTGGGGGGCAAAGTCAAAATAACCCTAAAATTTTCTTTTATTTTTTATTTTTGCAATGTGTTCGTTTAATTTGTTGTTTGACGCTTTGAGACGAAGAAAAACGAAACGCCCATGGCCGAGATCTCAAGTCGAGTCCTCTCTCCCAATTACATTCCGTAGGCCCTCTCTCTCTCTCTCTCTCAGCCCTTCGTTCTGCTCTCCTTCGGCACAGATCTGGTGGCTCCGCCCGGGTCGCCGCCGATCTCCTAACTCCCACCTCCGCCGAGGACGGCGAAGATGTCCCACGGCGACACCATTCCCCTCCACCCGTCCTCCCAGTCGGATATCGACGAGATCGAGAACCTCATCATCTCCAGCGTCCAGTCCGGCCCCACCACCGTCCTCCCGGCACGGCCGCCAAGCCCGCCCCGGGCCTCCATCCCCGTCTCTTCCTCCCCCTTCATCGCCTCCAACCTCCTCCCTCCGAGGTACCCCAAGGCGCCCCCCGCGCAGCCTCCCCCGGCCCCGCCGGTGGTCCCGGTCGCCTCCGCCGACGGCGGCCCCCGGGGCATCGCGGCGGGCGGGTTCGGACCGGCGCCCAACACGCTGACGGAGCCCGTGTGGGAGACGGTGAAGCGGGATCTATCACGGATCGTGAGCAATCTGAAACTGGTGGTGTTCCCGAACCCCTTCCGTGAGGACCCCGGGAAGGCGCTGAGGGATTGGGATCTGTGGGGGCCTTTCTTCTTCATTGTTTTCCTTGGCCTCACTCTTTCGTGGTCCGCGTCTGTGAGGAAGGTAATGCCGACCTACTGATCCTTATTTCATAGTTATTTCTTCTCTATATATCGCATTTTCGTTCTGATGCTATCGAAAAACATTAAGAAGGTATTGCCGACCGACATGAATTGTTTTGTGATGCATGAATTTGTTGGTGAATTCTACATCCCATGAAAATTTTCCTGCCAATATTTGCTTTAGTAGAAGTCGACAAATAAAGTATTTCAGTGGTATTGTTAAGAATAATCTATAGAATATAATTTCTTTTCTTTTCTTTTTTTCTTATTTTGGTGATTGAAGTTAGGTTTGTGCAAAGGCAGCAGGGAAAAATCAGCAACCCCTTCCACCCAATCGAAAATATCCAAAACAATTGAGGGACTTCGAAGGATCCAAAGCAGCAATAATTAAGCCCATACCCTAGCAGTCACCGGTAGGTTGGTGTATTCTGGTGGTACGGGTCTATGGGTCAACTTGTACCACGATGAAAACCCTAGAATCTATTTTTTAAAAAAATGAGAAATTAAAAGAAAATCAAATTGTTGAGACTTCTAAAGAGATATTGGTGAACATTCAAAACAAACTGGCAAGGAATAAGAATGTGCCTAAACAAAAAGACCAAAGGAGGACCAAATGATGTTGGGATAGGGATAGAGATATAGATATATCCAGTACTAAAGATTAGATATTATATTGTAGATTATAGATATAGATACAAACATATGTAGTGTCAGTGGTGTTGTAATTGTAATTAAGTTGTAAGAGGAAGAGCATCTTTGAAAACTCTGCAAATGAGAACGAAGTTTATTGATGATGTTTGTGCAGAAAGATATTTCGTCGATGCTTTTTCATGGGTAATCTTATGCATGGTCTGAGCTATTTTCTTGTGGACTCTGAAACCTCTATTGTCATTGATATGCCCTTATTGCCCCTTTACTTTATTCATACCCCTCTTTTTTATTCTTTATTAGTTTATGTATTTGCTATGATTCTAAGAACTATAGTTCTTATAATCCATAAGTGATAATTGGGATAAAATTGGATTAGAGGAACATCAGTAGTAGAACTTAAAAGGCTGTAATAGTCTAGTGTTGTCGGTTGTAGTGGTATGAATGTGGGTGGGTGATTTTTAATCTTACCAAACAAGGACCGCTAAAGCAAGAGTATAGTAAGACGACGTTCTTGTTCGAGCACCGATTGATTTAAAATGACTTGATAGTAACATAGTTGTTCTCAAGTTAAATCGGATCCATCAAACCATTGTAATATATGATCAATAATATCCAAGAACTTATCAGAACTTTATTTGTCTTGATTTTATTTTGAATTTAATAATACATTACTTTTTTCCCAAAACAAGCCTTTTATGATTCACAGCTTGGGGAGGGGGAGCAGAGCTGTACGTGAATACTTGCTACATGATACATATGGATTGAATTTCATGAGACTTCTTTTTATGTGAGATGGTCTACACAGCCTTATTTTACGTGGAATGGTCTCCATGAGAGGTTGGTTGTGTAGTCCTTATTTATCTTTCTTAGATTGTTAAAGGCTGATGCGGATCCTTGAATATTAGGTCAAAAATGTTAGGATCTAAATTTCTTAAATCTAGGAGATTTATCGTATTTGAAATTGACTTCCGATTTGATCTTGTCTAAAACTTGCAGACACATCCCGTGAAGCCCGACTTTCACTCTTCCCCTCAAATTATCTTGTGTGGCATCATGATGAGTATCCACCACTATATCTTCAAAAAACATTTTAAAATGAAAACCCAAAAATAAAAGGATATACATCAAATAAAGATAAAAAAATAATTTAAGAACTAAGACTTAATCTAGACCAACGTAATCATTGACTGCACTAAGAGCTTCCGAAGTATTTAATGATAAATAAAATACCAAAAATGACCCTAATTTCACTTATGCTTGAAGCCCCTTCGTCTTTCGGTTGATGCATCATGCATCCGTAATAGCATTTGTTTCATTGCCTAACATCAAGAACTTGATGCATTGTTTCTGTAACCAGCCTAGATATGAATTATGGGTGCTCTTTCCTGGTCATTGAATATGATTTGGTAGCTTCCGCATCGTCCTAGGTGTGTCTAGTGGATGTTAGCCATCATCACTTTTCTGTGGCCTTGGATAGTTGAAGGATAAGTGTTCTCCTGCACATAGCGCTCCATATTGTGATCCAATAGTCACATTTGAACTAAAAGAAGGTTTAGTTGTCACCTAGATAAAATCATAAAATAGCAAAGAACTTGTTCTTTATATATCAAAGTGAAAAGGACTCTAGTCCTTGGTCTCGTACTATAGGAGGCTCTCATCCTCGTGAGCTCAACTAGGTGGTGTGGTATCTATTCTTGTATAGATTCAGATGTAGTGTTTGAACCATCTTCCTTCTCAAAAAGTTAACAGGATTACCATAGATTACCATCTTACAAATTTTCCCTCGCAGTTAATGGTGGTTTTGAGATGGCGTATGTCGCGTATCATGTCCTATTTGGTTAATCTGTTGGTGATTTAGGTAGGTCAAAAGCAGAGTTGCTTGAATTTCAAGATGGGGTTGAGCTTTGGCTAAATAAGAAATGCGAAGATGAGGACTTAATGGGGAAAACTATTTTAGGGAGGTAAGATTAGACTTAAGGAACATGCTTCTTTAAGTAATTACGGGGTTTGATGGAATCTAGGGTTAAATTAATTAAGTTTTATGTTTGCTTGGTTTTTCCTTTCAAACATTTGATTTCTTTACAAGTGTATTACACTATTACCATGGGAGCAAACCTATAAGATGCTATTTTGGTTGAAGAATTGAAGTCTAATGATATGTGATTCTGAGTTAGGTTTTTGAGTGGCTTATAAGAAGACACTATGGATCTAGAAAGCAAGACACAGAAAATAACAAGTTGGTATAGGAGTCAGCACATACCTAACATAAAACATGAGAATGAATAAAACTTCAACATTATAGGTCTTGGAGAATGCAGGAGTTTAAAAGTTCATTGAAATATCAAATTAAATTGCTCACCCAGGCCTTTAAACCACCCTAAATGCAAAAGTATATGCACTAAAATGTACAAAACCTAATACACTGCCAAACTAGGATCCATTTAGATGCTTCTCAAAAAACTCCTAATTTCACTTAAAAATATTATGCAATGATTCATAAAATTATAATGAGAAAAAAAAACCCATCAGAACTACCTTATAGTCTATTCAGTTGCTAGGAAAAGTTACTAAGCATATTTTTGTCGAAAACATATTCCTACAGCTCTTTGGTTCATAGGAAAACTCCAGAATATTGAAACACTTTTCCATATTGGTTGAAAAATTGAGTTTTCTTTTCCTGACAAATCACCGGAAAATGAAGAGCTCAAGTTTATGGACAGGAGAGTTGAGTGGGATCCAGTGCTTTTCCACTCAATTTTTTCATGCTAAACAGTTTTTTTCACTTTTTTTTATCACTTTCTATTAATTGATCTATAAACAAGCAGACCCTTAGTAAACTGCTAGGATTCGTGGATCTGTTAGGAAGAATTCTTCTACAATAAAAAAAAAATATCCTATATTAATTAGGTATCCTAATTTGTCAAGGTATTTTACTTGACTAGGAACTGACTCATCAAGTAACCCAATTTTGAGTAGGAATCCTGATGAGTAGACAACTTAGAAATCTCAAACGTAGAGATCCTACTGTTCCTACATAATGCCAGAATTCTTTTCTTTTTGTTGTTGGGAGTAGTCATATATAATTTAGAAATCCGAAATGAAATAGAATACTAGATTGGACACCTCTTCATGTTTCTTGATATGCATTGTGGGTAAGGTTGATGGAGCAAAGTCATGGTATGAGGGTTCGTCCGAACCTGAACATGATCGGATTTTGGCAGATTCGAACCCACGTAACCGACTAACAGTATAATACCCCTGAATCGGCTCTATTGCAGATTTGGTTCATAGCATTGTTCTATTAGTCTCAATGAAATGTATTATATAAGTAGTCATCCCACGATTCACATATCATAAGACTTCGATCTAAAATCCGAAAATGGGTGAATCGGACTCAAGTTTTTACTATTTTTTGCCGGAATGGCCAAACCGTTTGAATCCAAACCTGATCCAGTTTGTTTTTTCTCAATCCAAACCCAAACTTGAATTCTCAAACCTTGAGAAAGCTTCAGATAGATTTATGGTGCCATATTGTTAACCTCTATTGAAGATTGGTCTTCTAAGACTAGTTAATACTTTCAATTTGGGGAAAGGCATACTGAGACATTCTAGAAGCTTGTTTTTCTTCTTGATTCCTAATGCAGCTAACACATCCTTGAGATCAGAGTTTGGCGGCAGGTAGCTAAATCGAGTACTTGAAGTAGGCCCAATTCTTTGCTCATGAGATTCATGGTTTGTATATGAAGATTGTTGACAAGTACTTGCCTGGCTATTGGCCCTCAAAAGATCTTTATGTGAAATAACTTTTTGAAAAGTAGGTGGGTAGATTTTTTTCTTCCAAGTTTAATGATTAATATGTTCCAAAAAACACCTTTTTGTGCACTTTAGAAAGATTTGAAGAAGTTTAGGCTCGCCACCCCCACCCCTTAGCTCCCGCCTATTCTTTCTAATTCCTCAAGACACAGGTTGTGGCAAGGGTTGACAAAGACTGCATATCCAGGTGATGAACGCTTTGACACATTATTTGATAGGAAAATTATGAGGAACACGATCAGTGGATGTTCAAGGGATAGTTGTCAGAATTTACTGGTTATATGGTTTAGGGGATGGATCTGGATATAAGGTTGAGTAGGTGATGTCATTGTCTTTTGATATATTCTTTCTTCAAAGAATTATTGCATTCCTTATCAGCAATCTGATAACTTGGAATCAAACTTGGTTTAAAGAACAATTTCATTCCTGCTCGTGGATTTGTGCACTAGACTCCTTTGAACCATTAACTATATAGGCAATTGGTATTTGCCACTCTTTTTCCCGTTTACGCTCCTGTTATGATAATATCATCATGGCATAGATAATTGGTATTGCAATTCCCTATGTCAAATGTTGCCTTCCACGGTTTCACCCTCTTTGTCCATACTCTTTCGAGCCTAGAAATCATGGAGGGTTACTCCCTGTCTGGGCAGGAGCTGAAGCTGTTCAAAGTTTCTTGCCGAGCCTCCTCCCTTGCTAAGTAGCATTGATCAGGTTTTTTGGCACCAAACACAGAGGGTTGACGCCATGTTGACTGACAGCTGGTTAGAAAATTCACAGCTTGATGGGGTAATTCTTGGAGGAGGATTAGGAGGATGATCTATTGAAGTAGGCTTCTAATGTGGTGCATTTGTCATTGGCTAGAATGTTAATTATTTCTTGGTGTTGAGCATCGAGTACCGTCAGATGTCCTTTGCTCTCTCTTGGATGATCCAAAGAAGGGTTGAATATTAACTTGACTTTGCTGTGCATCTGTCTTCCATGTTCCAACTGCGATGTCGGCTCTTATCTCCATGCTCTTGCTCTTGACCTTGCCAGTCTGAAGTGTTCGCTGTCGCGTTCGCTGTCCTCGCGGCTGGTGCTATAATTCTAACACTGAACGTTCTACTTCTGGTAAGGATATGGAACCCGTTCCTTCTACTTTTTTGCACGACATCCATCCAGATTCTAAAAACGGTGAGTATCGTGACAGGGCGGCCACATCATCTTCTTCCAGAGTCTCAGCCTTCTTGGTTACTGCCTGTTTCCTCTGGATGTTGGAGCCCTGATCTGCATGCTAAAGGACAATGTCGTGATCAAGGTGATTGTGGTGTCAGTGACGCTCGCATGGAGCTCCTGGGCAGCGTATCCGTTCATGAGCGCAGCTGTTAATCCAAGGCGGAAGGCATTGGCCATATACCCGGTTTTCCTCCTGTATATCTCTGTCGGCTTCTTGATCATTGCCATAGACTAAGGCACACCAACGGTCGATGATTTCATCGGCAACACAGGCTCTGGGTCATGACCACCTTCCTCTCTCGTGGAACCTCCGCATCGTACACAGATTTAAGTTACCCTTTTACTGTATCAACCCTTTCGGTGATTTTTTTTTCCCCTCTCGGCGTATAGATGTAAATGTGGATTGACATCGGCAGTGTATTTTAAACAGTACCACATTTCTTTGGAGAAATTGAGTCCTTTCAACCGACAGCTAGAAGCTCGATGGTTGTGATTTTTTTTTCTTTTGATCTGTTGGTACAAGGGGAGGACTTCCTGTAAGCCGTAGTGCCTCCCTGATTGAAGCATGTTTACGACTTTTGTAGGAAGCGATCTGTTGCCATTTGTGTTGTACTGTAAGGCAAGCCTAGTTGATACAATATGCTGTGTTTTGAATGTTTTTATGAGGTAGATAAGGTTTTTTAAGTCTCTTAGTACATTTATTAGTTTTTTTTTATGCTTTATGATTTGAAATTCTATCTTATTTACTAACGACGATGAGTAAGAGCATCTCCAATGGTCTCGCTTGAGGTCCTCTCTCCAACAGATGTGGCGATAAACCCACCAAAAAGCCCTCCAATGGCCTTGCTGAAGGATCGTCAGATGTAAAATAAGCATCAGATGCTTGCTCGATTTGTTGGGTTGCTCAGGAATCGCTAGCGGGTACAATTGAGGTCTGCTACAATAAAGATCATCCGATCAAGTGAAAATAAACCGTTTTATTAGATCTCTTGGGCCAATCAAAAGCTGCCTCCCAATGACTATTACATTGTAGGGAGTGGATAGGGAGGTCATTGGAGTAGAAGCAAAACCCACTCACCAAATATGCTGGTGTGACACTTTAGCTCACCAAATCTAGATTTGAGGTAGGGAGGCCGTTGGAGATGCTCTAAGCATCAGTTAGATCCGGGGGTGGAACCAAGGGGGGGGGGGGGGGTGCTGAGGTGGGTCATGGCCCCCCCAAAGTTGCCAAAATTTCTAGAGGGTCTGTGGGTGCAAAATCTAGCAACTCCCGATAGTGGGACATACAGTCCTGCTTGGGACCCACGGAGACGACAGTAGGACCCGTAGCCATGCCTGGGACCCACAGAGACGATAGTGGAACCTGCAGCCCTGCCTGGGGCCCACACATACTATATGGGGTCTGGTAAATTCCCCTCGGTATTTACCAAAACCCCCGATATTTCCAAACCTTTATAAATAGTAGACCCGAGAAATATTCCAAGAAGGAAGATTTCAGACCGGAATCATTATTCCACATTCCACTCTGTTTACCAGAGCACTCTGAGCCCTCTGGTGATCAAATTCCAATCAAGCCTACTCCAGCCTCTATCTACTTGTATAAGCACTCATCGGTCTGTTGAGAGTAACTCTACTTCTTCAGAGATAGCAAATTCAAAGGTTGTGTCTTACTGCACGAAGATGTAGGCTTCGACCGAACTTCATCACCACATCCTGTGTCAACTCTCACTCTCTCTACTCTACAGTGTATGTGTGACAGCTAAGCACGCAATAACTCAACATCCCACATCAGCCACATCTCGAAGGTCAACACCTTCCATCAACTGTTGGAGGGGGACCGTACGATGGTCGTAATCTCCCCCCATAGTTTGGCGTCGTATGTGGGATCCTTCCCTATCAACTTGCGACCTCCAGATTTTCTAGCTTTTTCGGTCAAGCAGCAACTACTGATAGCCTGAGCAACCAATTTGTCTCCATCGCTATATTAGAATGTCAATGACATGACCCATGGATCAGCCGTATAGAAGTTACCATGGATCAGCCGTATAGAAGTTATCTAAATCGAGATATTCAAACATCGGGGGTGAATCCTCCGACGTCAGTCACTGGTATCAACCGCAGAGCAAACATCTACCGGTCGCGCAACCCGTCCTCTGATCCCTACATCGAGTGTGATGTTCGAAACTATAATCGTCGACCGAGGGCTTGGAGACAACCAACCATCGGGAACCCTCTAGCGTCGCAAATAACCCGAAGGTTCAACCGTTAACCGAGGGCTTGGAGACTGCCAACCCTCGGACATCCTCCAACGTTGCAGATCGCCAGAGGATTCAACCGTCAACCAAGGGCTTGGAGACAGCTAGCCCTCGGGCACCCTACGACATTGCAGATCGCCTGAAGGTTCAACCGACAACTGAGGGAATAGGGACAACCAAACCTCAAAGACAGTCCGAGGCAGGCACTGTCACCTTGGCACTCAAGCAATAAGTCCAAGGAGATAGCCTTAGCACCCAAAGACAAGACTAGTTTGATTACAAAGATTTGAGTCGTCTTTATTGCGAGCACACAGAAATTACAAAGGCCAGGACCTGGGGACTCGGGGTGGTGAGCCGGGTGCAGTGAAGATTTGATCAAGAGATTGTGGGAGAGATCCTCTTGAGGGTCCCTTTGATCTGCGTCTCCATGTTACTTCGTGCGAGAGCTCTGAAAGGGTTGCCATGTCAGAGATCTTTACAGGGTGAGGGTTTCTTAAGAGATTAAGGAGTCTTCGCCGTTGCTTTTGTCCCTTTCGTGCTTCGCGTTTTCTTAGCTAGAGGGCTTTTGGCTTCGTTCCTCGGCCTTCGTATTTCCCTCGGCTCTGGCTAGATCTCAGCATCCTTGATCATCAACACGCGGCGTCGATCGTGCTTTTGGCGTCGGTTTTGCCTTTGTTTTGGTTTTGGTTTGCTTTGGCGTGGCTCTGGCTTTTGCTTTACTTTGGCGCTTGCGCTTGAACGCAAACGGGTAGAGACTTGCGATGCTTTGGTTCTTCCGGACTTTGCATAATATCGGCTAGAGCATGCAGTGCTTTGCTTGTGACCGTCGTAGTTGCTTGGCTTTGGCACGTGCGTTGATTTGGCACGGGCTTTACTGGAGCTTTTGCTTCGACTTCTTGCGTTGGCTTTTGTTTTGGCGTTGGCTCAATCTTCTCTTCAAATGGCGATGGCGCCGTCTCCAAGGCTTCTTTCTTCTTTCGGCTTGGTGGACTTTGGCAATGATGGTTGTGGCATCGGCTTTGGCTTCTCTTCTTCTCCGGGCTTCTTTGGTATGATCGGAGTTGAAGGCTTCTTAAAGTCGACGGGGTGATGTCGTTTCAATCTTCTTCTCCGAGCTTTTGGGCGTTATAGGAGTCGAAGGCTTGTTGAAGACGAAGGGGTGATGCCGCTTTGATCTTCTTCTCCGGCCTTGCTTCTGGCGTCTTCGGAGTTGAAGGCTTCTTCTCCGAGCTTTCTTCTTTGTGGATAGAATCGAATGGTTGATCTTCTTGTGCAATGGTCTTTACGTCGGTGAGGACTTTTAATGAACTAAATCGTTCTCGTATGATAGGCTTACCCAAGCCTCATGAAGCCTTGGGTCATTGAAGACGAGTCTCTTCCTTTGCAGAGCTTTCTTGCCTATAGCCTTTTCGACTTTTTGAGCCTTCCCCTCCCCCTCTATTTATAGGTGAAGGGGGGTGGGAGAGATATGGGAAGATTTATTTGAATCCCTTGACTATCTCTCCCATAGCTATCTAAGATTTATTCCTTCCTTTGTTGGGCGGAATCGATATTTATTTGTTTTATTTTCTGGCAAGGTAGTTATGGATCAATTCTTTTGAATATGTATTTGAATTTTGCACATTAAACCGATGGCGATCCGAATTCCTGTTTTATCTTTCGGATCGACGTAGATTCACGTTTGTGTAGACGTCAACGCAACCTCCCCCCGTACATGGCAGTTTTACTTTCCTTTTTTTCTTATTTTTCTCTTTCCTTTTCTTCCTTTTCTTTTCTTTTATTTCTTTCTTCTCTTCCTTTTTCTTCTTTTTTTCTTTTATTTCTTTCTTTTCTTTCCTTTTCTTTTTTTCTTTTCTTTTGTTTGGCCGACCGCACCCTTCCCGAGGGAGAGGGGGGGGGCAGCGGTTTACCAAGGGGGGCCGGGTGGGCCCCACTTGTGGATGGGCCCACCCGGCCCCTCTTTGGATCGGGTTGGGTCTGGTGGGCCCTGCTTGCTTGATGTGGGTCCACTTGGGTCTCGTTGTGTCGGGTTGGGCCCCTGGGTTTGCGCATACGGGCCAGGGTCTACAGTCCCAAAACCCAGGTCACAAAAAGAGACCCACAGAGGATAGATGAAGGCATTACCGCCCGGCTCCAAGCTGATGTGGAACTAAAACCAACACATGCATCCCCATGAAGTCGGCCGATCATGAGGATAGTACATGGTAAAATTGTTAGGCCTTGAAAAATACTAGCGGCAACTGCCACGTCGAGATAGGGGAACAGTGGGCTCGACAGGAGAGAAGTCGTTCTCGAGATACAGGAGAGATCCTTCCCCAGGAAACGCTTTCAGCGAGCTCGCCCCGACCATCACAATCGGTTCACGGGCAGAGGCCGCCTGTGGCCGCGGCTCACAGTCGATCGTCGCCCGTAACCTAGCTCTAGTCCACACGCTAAGAGATCACCCTTTTTGCTAATAGGAAACTTGAAATGATACCTACGGACACCCATGGCTCGTCTTGACCACCTGCAGTCAGCTTGCATGAGGTAGAGGTCGCCTAACGGCTAGTGCTCGCAACCCGCCTGGAGTCGACCCTGGCCGTACGCGACCAGCTCGCCTGCTCATACAGTAGCTAAGGCGCTCGCCCCTTCGTCTTCATAGGCTGCTTGTGGCTGTGACTCACACCCCGCCCGGGGCTGATCCTACCCGCATGCGACCAGCTCACACACGGAAAAAGTCGCCTGCGGTTGGTGCTTGTAGCCAGCCCGGAGCATTACATAAATGGTTCGTGACTGCATGAGGGATCAAGGAACGTTTTTGAGAGCTCCAACACTCACAACTCGCTCAGGAGCTCATCCGATCATACCAACCCCCTGCAGCTCGCCCATTAGCAATAGGAAGAAGTGGGCGGATCAACAACACCAATGGGGTCGCCGTAAGATCACCCACAGCTCGCTGAGGAACTCGCCTGATCGTACAAAAAGTCAAAGAGCTCGCCCCCTTTGTTCGCAGAGGTCGCCTACAGTAAGGCGGTACCAAATCGACAGATGTCGCCACCCCCTTGAAGCTACGTGAACGATTGCAGGCCACTGAAGCCGGGTAGAGTCGGTCTAGGATCTCCCAGACCAGAGCTTTTCAGAATCTCCACTTGGTAAAGACAAGACCGGTACATCGCCCCCTCACTACCGCTTGGTAGGCTAAACGACAAAGGGTCGCGCAGAGACCCATGTGGGCTAGCACATGGGGGCGTAGAAGGTGCTGGAAGAACTGCCACGTGTCAGGCTCCGGCAGGTTGCAAAAGGCTATAAAGGTACCACGTCCGGCTCCAAAGTACATGTTCCAAACCTGAAACCCTACCACTTCAACTACCATAGCTCTCCCATGTTTGTATCTTTTCTTACTTGAGCGTCGAAGGGTTTGTGCTCCTAAGATAGCCAGCCGTTCTCACGCTTTCTCTGTCTTGCAGGACAATCGTACGAACCAGCGAAAAATATCCCCAAACAAAAATCATCCTCTGTGCTGAGAGGAACAATGTGACCCCGACCACCTAACCTTTAACCTGACCCAAACCCAAGTAGGTACAACTCTCAGATATATCTCCAAATGTAGAAACTTGCAAGCTTAAGAACCAAATTGCACTTCAAAGGCTAGGTCAACCTAATACCATCCCCAAATGAGGAGAGAGAGAGAGAGACCATTTGACTTGACCATAGAGGTGTTGACTTGCTAGAGAGGAGAGAGAGAGAGAGAGAGAGAGAGAGAGAGAGAGAGAGAGAGAGAGAGAGAGAGAGAATGAACCATTTGACTTGGCCTTAGAGGTCTTGATTTGCTAGAGAGAGAGAGAGAGACCATTTGAGTTGCACCTTCCTTTCGAAAGTCCTTGATGTGGTCTTTACTTGTTTTTGATGTGGAAAAAAGTTGATGAAAACTGCAATCTCAACAACAGCATCATATGTGTACGTGGCACCCGATCAAAGCCGTCGAAGTCATGCCGGTCGGGGTTGAGTCCGGTTCGGGGCGTGACCGGAATAATCCAAAGTCAACGGTCAGGAGTGCTACAGACTACAGAGGGCCCCCCAAGAGAAGGCAGGACAAACACTACAGCTCGTGGGAAGCATGTGATCCAACGCGGTGCGTCCACCACAGCGTAATCAGCCTCCAAACTTGTGGCGTTGGTAACGGGTCTCAACGACCGGACTCTCGATTCGGACAGGTGTCCGTAGGTCTGCTGTATTGCAAGGAAAATCATACAATACGATTCATAGGCAAAACCAGTCCGGCGAAAAGAAAGAAAAAATCCCGGATATCTTCCTACCGGCTTCGTCCAGTTTGCGACAACTTTTGAATAAGACTTTGAAAACCCCCTCCAAAAGCGCACCCACCAACCTATCCCTCTACCCTCTTCCAAAATGTGCACCCACTTCTCTCTCTATCTCCTTCAAAAAAGCGCACCACTCTCTCTTTACCCTTCCAAAAAGCTCACCACCCCTCCTCTCTCTCTATAATATCATCCTTCCAAAGGCGCACCCACATCCCTCTCTCTGCACTAGGGCTGACAATTTCGGACCCGACACAAAGTTGGGTCAGGGCTAAACGGGTTCGGGTCGTAAATGGGTCGACACGATAAACCCGTTTAATAAACAGGTCGGGTCCAGGTTTAGGGTTTGGATGCTGTAGATCCGGAAAGACCCGTTTAAAATTTAATGGGTCGTGTCGAGTCGGGTCGGGTCTACCCGCAATCCGATACTGTAATATATAGTATCAGCGGATCTATCGAGTTAGGTCGGGTCGAGTCGGATCAGGTCGGATCGGGTCAACTGAATAAAGCCTTGTAGTAAACGGGTCTTATCGGGTTTACTTGTTTATAAATGGGTCGGGTACGGGTTTAGGATCTAGATACGATTAGATAAACGGGTCGGGTCTGGATCTAGGGTTTTGGACACGACCCGAAACTAGACACGACATGAACCCGACCCGACAAAACCCATTGCCACCCAACCTGCACTTCCAAAAGCGCACCCATATCTCTCTCTCCACTTCCACAAGCGCACCCACATCCGTTCCAAAACTGCACCCACATCTCTCTCTCTCTCTCTCTAAAATCGCCTTCTTCCGCACCAAAAACATCCATATATATACACTCAACTACCAAACGTTCAACCCACCACAACAACCAAAACAAAGAGGAAAAAGGGAGAGCTGCACCTCTCTAACTCTTCCATCTCAAAGTAGGCCTATTCCTCTCTCTCTCTCTCTCTCTCTCTCTCTCTCTCTCTCTCTCTCTCGATATATACGTCTTGTGAGTTGTGGATGGCGGAGGTGCTGACGGAGCCGGACGTGGCAGCGGCGGAGCAACTGGTTCAGCTGAGCGGAGGAGAAGAGGAGGAAGTTGAAGAAGCGGGAGAGGAGTACGACAACAAGGGGAAGAGGCTGCAGACTGTGGGGGTGGCAAGGGAGCCTGATGAGATTGTGGTGAAGGGAAAGCGAGAGCAAGAGGAGGAGGATGGCCGGGCCCCGAGGAAGAGAAAGCGGTTCCTTCCATTGGCGTATCTATACAAGGTCACCAAGCCCATCCCTGTTTGCCATCAGGGCAACAGCTTGAAACCCTATGCAACCAGAACAGGTCTTGGGAGTTGATCTTTTTGTTTCCCCCCCTTCCCCCCTCCTTTTTTGGTTAGAGGAGTAGGAATTTAGGAGAGGAGGGGGCTATAGGTATGAGAATTCTTAACTTGGGTGTTTTTGATGGGGATGTTGAAATGTTTTTTAGAAGAGAAATTAATTGTAATACCCTGTTCTACATCTTGGTTTAATTATTATTTTTTTCATTAATTCTTCTCTTTATGGTGAGAGAATGTGACTTTTCCTCTGGTGGGTAATGTGAGAGAGTCCATTGTGATCTCTCAGGTGCCATCTTTTCAGTTTCCCTCACTTAAGGAAACGGAATTGATTCCTTCCCTAGATGTCCATTGGCTTCATTCCCATTTCCGTATTTTTTTTGAGAGAAAAGAAATTAAGAGCATCTCCAACGGGCTCCGAGCGGAGCTCTGAAGGGCGACGTGGCACACGGAAGGAATTATGCTGCTCCAACCGGCTCCGAATGGTCCTCTGAGGTCCTACGTGACATGCCACATAGGCCATGTGCGGTCAGGACCTCCGAAGACCTCCACATACAACAGAGGTCCTTCGGAGGCTCTGTAGGAATAAAAAATTCTATATTTTTATAAAAAAAAAACCCAGACCTTTCATAAATTATTTTATATATATATATATATATATATATATATATATATATATATATATATATATATATAGAAAACGGGGTATGAGCTGACAGCCTATTTGGGCATTTGGGCTGTCAGCTCACAGCCCTCCGATCGTCATCAGCAGCTGTCCATTTAAAATAAAAAAAAACACACACAACAAACACCCAACCCCACTCTCTCCCTCTCCCTCTCTCTCGCCCCCGATCCCCTCCGGCCCCCGACCCCCTCCGGCCCTGGTCCCCTCCGGCCCCCGACCCCCTCCGGCGCGACCACATCCGGCGCGACCCCATCCCGGCGCCCCCGACCCCCGGTCCCTGCGCCCCCGACCCCTCCGGCGCGACCCCATCCCGACGCCCCCGACCCCTCCGGCGCGACCCCGTCCCGGCGCCCCCGACCCCTCCGGCGCGACCCCGTCCCTGCGCCCTCGACCCCTGCCCCCTGCGACCCCGTCCCGGCGCCCCCGGTCCCGGCGACCCTGTCCCAGCCCCCGTCCGCCGCCCCCTGCGCCTGTCTCCGGCCGGGCCCCTGACGGGGGCTGCCGCTGTCGCTCGCGAGAGAGAGGGAGAGGGAGATAGTAGTTTAGGTTTTTTTTTTTTTTTAAAAAAACGGACGGTTGCTGATCATGATCGGAGGGCTGTGAACTGACAGCCCAAATGCCCAAATGGGCTGTCAGCTCATACCCCGTATTCTCTCTCTCTCTCTCTCTCTCTCTCTCTCTCTCTCTATATATATATATATATATATATATATATATATATATATATATATATATATATATGGGGAGGGATACTCTTACTCATGGCCTCTTACTCGTATAGTTACCTATGATCCGGGCCGTCCATTAGATCCTGACGTACGGTTCAGATTAGATTGGAAGTTAAAGTAATGGTGTCCACATTAAATGTGAGCTTTTAATACGGTCTTTTAATACGGGCATTTAATGCGGACACCATTACTTTAACTCCCCATCTAATCCGAACCGTACGTCGAGATCTAATGGACGACTCGGATCATAGGTAACTATATGAGTAAGAGGCCATGAGTAAAAGTATCCCTCCCTTATATATATATATATATATATATATATATATATATATATATATATATATATATATATATATATATATATATATATATATATATATATATATATATATATATATATATAATATTTCACTACGAATGGATAAAGAGAGCCGTTCGATACAAACATAAGAGGCGGTTAGAGAATTTGATGGTTAAGATCTTTATGCATTGGGTATTATTTATATGTTATGCACGATCTGCTAGAGACCTGATCTTTAAGATTTTTTTTAAAAATCATAACCGTCCGTAGCCTGACGTTAATTTGGCAGGCACTGTAATCCTATGCCACGTCAATCGGAATATCGCACGATCTCTCTTTTCTCTCTTTCTCTCTCTACGCGTCCCTCTCTCATCGAACCGCTCAGCCCATCCCCCTCTCTCTCTAACCGTTCAACCCGTCCCCCACTCTCTCTCTATTTCCTATTTTATCTCGACGTGTTACCGTCCCCGTCCCCGTCCCCGACCCCCACCCCCACCCCCACCCCCATCTCCACCTCCACCTTCTCTCTCTCTCTCTCTCTGTCGATGTCCCCTCCTCCCCTCTCAAACCCTAGCCCTCGCCGGCCGGGACACCTCCAAGCTGGCCCGAACCCTAGAATGGGCGACCTCGCCGGCCACCCACCCCCCTCTCCCCGTCCCCATCCTCCGCGCCAACGTCCCGACCTTGACCCCCACCGTCTCTCTCTCCCAGGTGGCCTAGGGTTCAGGCCGTCGGAGTCCTGCACCCAGCCTCGATGCGACTGTCGGCCTCGATCCGGCGCTCGCTGCTCGCAAGCCCTAGAAATGGGGATCCCCCTTCCCCACCTCCTCTTCACCGAGAAGCCCTCGATGGCCCCCTCCCCAACTGACCCGACCGCCGCCGCCGCCGCCGCCCTCATCCAGGACGACCTGAAGCGGATCGCCGCCCACCGCACCATCAACATTTTCGAATCCGTTATGGTCCTCGGCCTCGGCATCGGCTCCACCACCTCCCACGCCCTCGACCGCATCGGCGACCTCCACCGTGGCATCCTCACCGACATCGTCGGCGTCCCCACCTCTAAGAAAACGGAGGCCCACGCCGCCACCATCGACATCCCGCTCTCCGACCTCAACGCCCACCCCAGCGACGACCTCTCCATCGATTGCGAGGACGAGGTCGACCCCTGCCCCATATGTGGAGGTCTTCTAGAGGAAACAAGATCTGGGTTTTATGGCTTTGTTTGGTGGAAGAAAAATATTAAAGAAGATGACCTCAAGTTTTTCAAGATGCCCCTTCGGTTCTCTCTTTCTTCCATTCTTTGCTTTTTTTTTCGTTCTTTTCCCCTGTTTAGACTCAAGATATTGGATCCCCTGTTTAGACTCAAGATATTGGACCCATCCAATATTGTTCTAATCTTTATTCATGTGGTCAATGGTCACATGGCAAGCAACAATCAATTCAATTTTTTTTTTAAAGTTTTCTTGGCTTCTCCCCTCTTATTTCTTCTTTAAATTGGTTCTTTCCCCTGCTCTACAGACATGTGTTCTGAAGCTGAACATACATTGAAGAAAATACTGCAGATTCAATAAGTATAGATTTTATGATTAGTTATTTGATTCAAGTAATGTTCTTCGATTCAATGAGTGTCCTGTTTTTTTGATGGACCGAAACTAATCAAACTGTGTAGCTGTTAACTCTCAAAGGCCAGGGAGAACATTTTGATTCACTTAACAAGTCACCGGACCGGACAACAAGAAATTGTGGGCCTACGGCACAAACTGTGTAGGTGTTAACTCTCAAAGGCCAGGGAGAACATTTTGATTCACTCAACAAATCACCGGACTGGACAACAACAAAGTGTGGGCCTATGGCACAAACTTCGCCCCCGGGAAGTGTTCCAATGCTCCTTCTTGGAACAGACGACCAACACCTCCGCCACCTCCTCTCCCGATGCAGATCAGAACCCCTCCCCTCTTTTCCTTGATGTAATGAGATGGACCTCTATATTGGGTTGTTTGCTTGACATTAGATTCTCAGAGCAAGAGTGAAATTTTTATTCAATTTAGATTTACTAACTGTTGGATGTTATGAGGTGATGAGATGGGAAGTTGGGAACACAGGTCAGGATCTCTAAGGTAAGAAGATACAAAAAAAACAAATAATCTTTGAAATGGTTTTTTGTCTATATTTTAAAACGTTAATAGTTTTTTTCCGATGTTATTTTTGTTTTAGTTTGGAGGAGAGGAGAGGTTGGCTACTAGGATTCACCATGGTGGGCCAGACACCATCTCGCCACCACCAGCATCAGTAATTTTCCACCAGGTTGGACCACATCCACCACAACAGAGTCCCGATCTGCCATTCCCTTAATCCCTTTATTCTTTTCATTGGAATGAGTTTTTCATACTTATTTTTAATTTAAATTTGGTGAATGTTGAATGTATTTATTTGATCTTTTTTTTTTTCTTTGATCTTATTTTGATCTTTTATTTATTTGTGGAATGTTGGATGTGGTATCCTGTGTTTATTACGTTGTTGGTGTAGCTGTGCTAGAGGGGGAGTGGGAACCATTGGAATAAAAGATCATGGTTTGTCAGATCATTTTTATCAATCACTAAACAGATGATGGATTGAAAATTTTGTTCTAGCAAAAAAAAGCTCAAGTTCGACCGTTTAAATCACACCATGTAAAAGTAGGGCTGCGCCTTGGGTGTGTTGCTACCGAAAGTGTTCAAATAGCAGTGCTCTTCCGATCGAAATTGTTTTGATGTCCGAGGCAGTCGCTGCAGTGCCTTAGATGACCATGGGTGTATTGTAGAAGGCGATTGTCCGAGTACCAACAGGCACGAGCATGTTTTGATGAAGGTTTTAGATTTTAAATTTTAGGATTTTTATGTGATTCTATTTTGATGTCACTTAGGCTTGATGTAAAGTTTTATCCAATATGTTTGTTATTTGTTTGGTCCAGTTTTGCATTTGGTAATTTGTGTAATTAATAAATTGGGCATCGACAATAATGGCGATAAATGGTGTCCGAGTGCCGAAGGTGGCAAGGGGGGTGTTGTGTCCGAGTGCCGACAAGCACGGGGAGTTACAGTGTGTTCAACTTATTTACAAGCGTGCCACTATTGATAGGGATATTTCATACCGTTGAACCATATGCAGAAGGGTTGAGATTTATAGGAAACAAATGAGATAGCTCTTAAGCCGACTACGATTACCTTGGAAGAGGGATAAGAATGATTGAGTTTAATTGGAGTGAGATGGAGGGAAGTGATTGAGGGAGAAAATGACGTGATTAGTTTGTGGTCACTGATCTCGATGCTATGTTTAGTGTTCTCTGGTGTGGAAGAAATAACGTGCACCAATGCTCATATACGAAGACTATGGTCTTATCTGAAATTCTATAAATTTGAATATATGACAATCCAATGGTTATCAATTCGTAGTGTCAGAATTGAGTTTCTTTTCATTTTTATTGAAGAGATATGTTCCTCTTATGAAAATCGCTTGGGTAGGGAATATATTCCTATAGGATAGATGTAACTGATTTGAATATTGCTCATCTAATTCTGAGATTCGTAGGGAATAAAATTTTTCGTACATGTTGGAATTGTCGTGGTTGCTGAATGGAGGTCCCAATATAAAATTCTTTTTTTCAAATCCAACCAATTGCATCACGTGATAACAACTGATCCGACTTCACAGAATGTGGGTGCCCTCACCAAATGTTCGTGTTGACAGGAACGGGCATTACTATCGTTATCTCCGATCAGAATTTTGTTATCACCCTTGAAATATTGTTCTCATTCAAAATATTATTGCCGATCTTGAAATATTTTGTTGTCATGTTTGAAATATTATCACCTTTCTTGAAATATTGTCCCTGCCTTAGAAATCCTTTGCGTGTCGACAATAACAAATATTGTCCCCCGCCTTAGACAACCACCATAAGTGGATTTGGCACATATGTTGTCGGATATTAACAAACATATGAACTCATATTTTATAGGTTAGATGTTTTTTTTTTTTGCTATCTGGATTTTAGGATCCATGCCCACCCTTTGTTGCATCATTCAGCAGCCACACCACCCTGGTGAGAGAGAGAGAGAGAGAGAGAGAGAGAGAGAGAGAGAGGATTCTTTTTGGGTTAATGTGTGAGAGGTCCCTAATAACAGATCCATCACGTGAACAGGGCCCCCTAAAATTTCATTTATCCTAAGGTCCTTGCCTTTATTAGTAAACTTGAAACTACCCTCTGTTTTTTTTGCATGCCATTTCGAACCAAGTGCGATTCACTGAACGAGTTTAGTACAACATATAGTTGTGTTTGAAGCCAAAATTGAATCACAACAATATTTTAGATGTAATTTGGGCTGAGTGCGACTCATCGCATATGTTGGGTGTAATGGACTGTTGTGATTGAGTTTTGGCTTTAACTTATAAAGAGTCGTTCGATTATATTTTACACACAGCCACGAGTGTATTTTCGCCGCTATAGGTGTGTTGCCGCTGAAGGCGGCCGTTACATTTCCAAAGATGTGAAAGGCGACCACGAAATATTGTCACTTTTCTCAAAATATTGTCACCGCTCACGAAATGTTGTTATCACCCTCAAAATATTGTTCTTTCCCTCAAAATATTGTCCCCACGAATATTGTCATTTTTCTCAAAATATTGTCACTGCTCACGAAATGTTGTTATCACCCTCAAAATATTTTTCTTTCCCTCAAAATATTATCCCCGCCTTTGAAATCTTTTGCGTGCCGACAGGCACGGGCATTACTAGTATATATATATATATATATATATATATATATATATATATATATATATATATATATATATATATATATATATATATATATATATATCTCAAAACATGTACATTTCAACTAGGATACCTCTCAATGAGGCTGTTGGATAGCTTGTAAATATATAGGGTGTTTGGTGCAAAATGGCTCGGATATCCAGTTCGGAGGCCGTTGGAGCTGAACCTCTCAACTAGGATACCTCTCAATGAGCTGGCAGCAAAAAAATGGGCCCCACAGTCTTAGGAGGTGCTCCTTGTTTGAAGCCCGTTGGAGATGCTCTAAGTGAGGAAAGATGTTTTATTTTGTTTCCACTACCCGTTCTTTTAAGAGGGAGGAAATTAAGTAAGTAATAGCGAGAAAGGAAATTTATTTTATCGGTTTATTTCCACCAAGCTTAATTAAATGAGTTTTTCGTCCAAATTAGAAAGGAAATAAGGTAGACCCGTTGGGTGAAAAAAAAGGATATGCAGCCACCGACTTAAAATGAAAGAACAATGAAAACGAAAATGAAATTAATAGGTGGATACATTTCCGCCCTCCTTTCTACCCAAAAGAATGCACCCTCATAAAAAAGGAAGAAAGAATTTTTTGGCAAGGAATCAAATCTTTCTCTAGGGCTAGTATAGGGCCGGATCATGTCCTAGACCCAATTGAGACCGACCAGCTTGGAAAGGATTTGGAATTATGTCCAAAATATAATGTGGGAATGGGCTTACATATTAGCTATGCCAAAATTGAGCCTAGTTCAGCTTATCTGGCAAAGCATCCTAGTCTTCCATAGCTACAAAAATAATATTATCAAGACTAGAAAGAATCTGCCCCCCCCCCCTCTTCTCTGGTTTAGGATTTCGACAATCACCCTCTTGGCCTCCTCGGTCACCGTCGGCAACACCGGGGAGGCCAGGTCTTGGATGGATCTGCCCCTCTTGGGGTCGGAACTGGTTCCCCTTCCCTCGATCCCCGTGTCGATATTGGGACCTGATCTCGCCCCTTCCCCTCTCTAGGGTTTTGGTCGGCGATGGCGGGGATTTTGTGACCGTCTCCTGGATCGTACGGACCTCTCTTGCTCAGCTTCGACGGTCACCGATCAGTGGCGGGGGTGGCGTCTCATGCTGGTGCAGCTGGATTGGTTGGATTTGGACCCCAACCCTCTAGGCAGAAGTTCCGACGATGGGTTTCTCGGTCCCTCTCCTCTGCTCGGTGGGGCGGATCACGGTGGCTCAATGCGGCAACAGATCATGGATTCGGTTCAACACCATTTGGAGCTGCTACTGTTTGAAGTCGATGAGATATAATTAAACCATGTAGGGTACATGTTATGCTTTTCTTTCCGCGCTACCTATAAAAAAATGGACAAAACCCCACACTTGAGCGGATGGTGACTCCTCATTCAAGAACGATTTTGTTCACCTTTATTGAAGGAGGGTGAACATCACTGCTGATGTACTCCAAAAATGTCACAACAAAACTAAGGTGCTCACATACAAATTTAAGGAAATAAACATCACAACCTACTAGTGGCATGAGGACATGGGGGATAAGGCTCATGGTAAGCTAGATGGAGGACGCAAACCAGGGGTGTGACAAGGATGATGCAAGGTAGATGAAGGAGAGGGACAAGGATGATGCACCACCATGAGGGGGAGGTCGATGCGCCACCATGAATGGAGGTCGATGCACTGACAAAAGATGGAGGGACGATACACAACCAAGGAGGTTGATGATGTACGTGCCATCTGGAAAGAAGACAATGCGCTATCGATTGGAGAGTCGAAGCGTCGTGGGGAAGAGATGGTAGATGCACCACCATCGAGGAGGAGGGATTCAAACAGGGGTTCCAAGATGAAACTGTGGAGCCATCATGACGATGAGAGACTATATGAGAATATCTATCAAGAAAAGGGATAAAAGAGAGTGGATTTTGGGATACCATAAGCTATTACTTACCTTTTCTTTCATCTTTTTTTGTTATGGGTTCACAATGAGTCTTTTATAGAATTTTTGGAGGCAAGGGGGCAGTAAGAGGTGGGTTGTGGAGTTCATGGGAGGAGTAGGCTCTAATGGAGAGAGAGAGAGAGAGAGAGAGAGAGAGAGAGAGAGAGAGAGAGAGAGAGAGAGAGAGAGAGAGAGAGAGAGAGAGAGAGAGAGAGAGAGAGAGAGAGAGCATGTATGTGTACCCCCGTAGTTGTTTTGATAAATGTACCCCCTCTTTCGACATGCTCGACTTGATGAGAGAACCCTTAGGTGGCCTTTATGACTCATGGGCCATTTTTCTCTTTGGATATGGGCTAATAAGGAAGTTTCATATGTGTTGCTTGGATCAAGGGTGGGGGAAATGACACTAGTTAGTTAATTTCTCTATTAACTGAGTTTGGAAGGTTAAACCTCCATGCATGTGCATATATACGTGCTAAATAAAATAAAAATAATAAAATATAAATATTTACAATATACATTTAACGAAAAATGATGATATATGAACCATCCACCTTATTGGTCTACTTCAAGGGCATGCATGCCATTTCATGTTATGTATCATGCTGCATCATGGTGAAATGATCAAAAACCTTTGACATGGACCAATGGAAAGGTTGCTGATGTTCACCCTCCTTCAAGAGCAGTGAATAGAACCATTCTCCTCATTATGCTCTTTCATCATCAGCATTGACCTTCTTTTTCTTTATACATAGAAGGTGACTCGCATGTGGTTATTTTTCATTTCCTCGCCTCGTCATCAGTGGACTTCCTCACGACGGATTATCAAAAATTACTCCATTTCCTTTGCCTCCATCACGTTTCACATATCTTTCTGGATGGGAACAACACAACTGATTAGCTTGTGGAGGAGGTTTGTTGTTTGGGGCAGGGTGGTACTTGTTTTGTTTCCATATATCTTCGACTACTTTAGGAGCTCACCTTCAGGATATGAGTTCTTGTTTGGTTTTGCTGAACCGAGGATTTCCCAGTCACTAGTGTTTTTTCTCTGTATCATTATTTTTTTATCACATAGAAAAAAGTACGAACCATAATTTTAAATTTATAAGATCCACCAGAGAGCATGACTGAGAAGTGGATCCAAACACGGCCGGCCCTGGAGACTCTATTTGAAGTCTCTAATCTACACTAAATCTTATAAAGCATTGCCTTTTATACTACATGCACTATCTTATGACCATGAGACTACTGCGCACTAAGACCGAGCCAGCTCATAAGTATGGATAGGCTAAAAGATGGAATCTATGGAAACCTCCATGACCTTGGATCCAATTGGAGATGTGTGTGGTTTTCTCATGGCCACACCACTTCTAGTTTGTCATGATCGACTATACCACTATTAGGTCAAGGCTGCAATTCAAGGTACGTTGTAGGATATTATGCTAGTACTCCTCTCCACTATATGTCGTATGAACCCCTTATTCTTTCGATGTATGTGAAACTATTCAAGAGTATCAACTATCCCTCCTGACATAGTACACCCTCTTGAGCCCTAACTTTTCAAATCATTGTGATTATTATCTTTACTTTAAAAGTATCTGATCAGACTTGATGATCAACATTTCATGAAAGTTACTTAATATCTAATGCAGACCACCAATCTATCTAAATTTACGTATATGATAGACTGCACTGATTAGTCAATCAAAGTGACAATAACCAAATTTTGGAGTCCATATGATATCTTGGGATTTAGGGCCTAGTCAACTAGTAGAAGAGCAACCTTAGTCTTAGCGATAACTTTAATAGACTTGGTGAATTCTCTCGATTCTATTTAATATACTTAAGGTACATCAACACTTATGTCTTAGAGCCAACTATTCCAATGGTCGAGATAAACCATCTTTCCGCTACGAGAAGACCAAAGTGATACAACCTTTTAAATTGGGTGTCTAATCTGATTACTGATAGCGAAGCTTCTAAGATGAGTGAACTGGTACACTCAAATCTCATGTGTACTGATCTCATCAATATACTTTACCTAGCGCACACCTTAGAGGACTAGTGGTAAGTAAGAACAGAGTAAGCTATGAAAGATGTGATGTCTATTATTCATCCAAAACTAAAGTCAAAATATAATAGTAATTGACATTATTGAATACACTGTCCAAACATACAGGTTTTATAATTTTTTTCTCATGGATGATGTCTTTTAGTTCGTGTGTCCTGAGCGTGGGATTATGTATTAACATTAATAAAGATGATTTTGGTTATTTTTTTAATTAGAATACTACTTTGGTGTATGTTAATTCATATATATAATAAAGGACCCTAGGGAACACAGTAGGCCACTGAGGCGTATGGTGGATCCATGCTAGGGAGACCTAGTGGACCAGTTCTGAGTAGACCTAGAACTAATTCATAGCTTTGGTGATGCCGGTCGTTTCACCGAGAATAAGCTGTTGGCAGGTAGAGGATGTGGTGAAGTCTTCACCACGAAAACGTGGGATTCCTATTCACCTAACCAAGCACAATGATTGTGTTGAACAGGAACCAAGACGGTGCACAGTTCAGTGATTCAGACACTGGTGCATAAATAGTCTTACTACTATAGATAATCTGTCCTTAACCCTGAAGGACCATGTACACTGTGCCAACAACTAGTTGAGTGGTGCTTTGATGTGCCAACATGTGCAGACCTACCATAATCAAATACCACGGTACATTGGCTTACCCGACTGGCACTAGAGTGGCATGCAATCCCTACATGTTATCCGACGTCCAGTATTGGATGGGTGTATTTTGATGAGTTAATCTGTCCACACAATTAACCAAGGTATGGTGGTTGTCAATATGACTGACAATGTTCCGGATGCTAAACATAGCACCGGAAGGTGTGTGGTGTTATAGATAACAAGTTATCAAATCCTAATCAGATGATCGATCGGGGTTTGACGATGCTCCCCACCGCCCGAGTCGAATCATGGCACCAGTAAAAGAAAGGACTAAGGATTATCAAAGTATAGCAGAGAACATGGTTATGAGAGAGTAACATAAGTTTAGGATCACTTGAGTTCAACTCGCATCGCACTCTGAGTGGCTACACGGGTTTATCGAATTAGGTCTGATTAACGGAACTTTCGGTGTGTCACCGGAACAGTTAATCAAGGATCCGGTTGGAGCTAGAGATCCTGAACCCTGAAGGTTCCACCATATTGTTGTGTATAGGAATAGTTCCTCGACCTGGTTGGACTCGTTGGATACGAAGTAGCACGATAAAGCGCAAGCCCGAACCCTAAGAACCTAATTCATATGTGTTAAGGGCCATAAGGGTATTTTGATAAATACTGAAATATGGCTCATAATATATTGAATATGAATCTTAAAATGAGTGGAATAATTCTAGGAGCTCATAGGTACTGATGGAACTCAATTATGATAATGTACCTTACTCTATCTCTTTATCAGCGGTATGCCGACATAAGGGCGTTTTTCGTCCGAAGTGTCTAAACGGATAAAGGAAGCCCTAATCGACTTTCTTTATCCCTCCCCCTTCATCCCTATTCTATAGGGGCTGGCCCTAACTTGCTTGTGCAAGTAGGGGACCGGCCCTATAAGAAGGAATAGGGGGGAGAGGCCGGCCCTAGCTTAAGGCTTTCACCTCTCCAAAAATCTGACCCCCTCTCCCCTCTCCCTTTTTGTGGTTTCGGCCAAGAAGGAAAGAGGACGAAGAAGAAGGAAGAAAAGAGAAAAAAGAAGAGAGAAAGAGAAAGAGGAGACCTCACGGCTCGCCATCGTCTTCACAATGTAATCTTTCGTCGGCTCGTAGTCTTTGTACTCAGAGATAGGACTTCGAGGATTCCTCCATTCACAAATGACAAGGTGCTATCTAACAACTTTCCTTGTAATTCACGTGCGGTTCATCATCGTTCCGTCCTCTTCGGATCATAAATCCATAAGGTATGATGGTTTTAAACACCTAATTAGATGCATGCATGTCTTCCGTAAATCGTAGTATGCATTTAGAGTGTCCGCACATATGCTAAGATCATAGATTCACATGTAGATTATTTGAAGGATAAATTGTAATAAAACATACACCATGAGATCCTCGGATCTATCTTTTGCTTCCACTGCGACCCTGATAATAGGATTTAATTCCATCATGATGCTGGGTAGATTATCTATTAAACAATATCGACTTTGTCTTTGAGCAATTGAATAAGGACCTTAGATGATCGAGCGAGTCGATCTCCGTCATCTAGATTACAATTTCAACTTAGATATTTATTCACCCCCTTGCTCATTTAGGATAAGTTTTAATTTATAAATTATGAAAGCAAAACTAGAAACTTTGGTTGCTTCTTGTATTGTTCCGCCTAAAGTTTTTACTATTGTTTAAAAAACTGGAAGCATGAGTATTATTTGGCTATTGCTTGGATAAAATAAAATGTTACCACCAATTTTGATATTTCTTTCCATTGAGCTCTAAGCATGATATGATATTAGTTTTTTTTTTTACAAAATGGTAGGAAGTATTGAGCAAACTTACGAATGACTAATTTGATAGTGATACATTTAGTTTTCATTGATCGATCTTCATAAATAGAAATCATAATGAAAGTTAATGGATTTTAAAAAAGTTTGTGAATACCTTATTGTGCATGCATAAACTTGCAAGCAATGAATCTTTTTTAAAATTTGGAAGGTTCTTGTAATTAGAAATAGATTGCAAAATTTGCTATTTTGGATAATGATTATCTTTGCTTAAATATGCATATATTTATATTTTTCTTTGCACAAAATTAGTGATATGCTATTGTATATTTTAGGTATTGTGGCATATATACCCTTAACACATTAGTTTAATATTATAAAAAAATAATTTTTAGATATAGACACTCTTCATATATTTTATTTTTCGTAAAATGCTCATGTAGCTAAAATTTTGATCCTTTAACCCTTGGACTACTCAGTTTTTTCCACAATATCTTGAGCAATGATCATGGGTAAAATGGTTATAAAGTTAATCATGTGAGTTTGTTTTCAAAATCCAAGATACATGAAGGGTCTCTGTAGATTTTTGTTGAAATATTGGGATTTTTATACAATATTGAATTTAGTTAGGGGTATATATTTAATCATCCCTATATTTTATTCTTATATTTTTTTACAAATTCTTTATATGTTTTTCAAGGTTCGTTCTTTGCCCCCTTGACGAATTATTTGTGAACATCAATTTTATCATCGTGACAAATATATGCTTAATCATTTTTAAGTACTTTGTGGTGGCTACTATCCGTCAACTAACAGTCGTATTAACATCCATATCGAGAGAAACGAACATATCAACACACAATTTAGCTAAATTCGCTATAACATATTCTTCTTTTGGTCATTGAAATCATATTTCTTCTCTTTATCGCCCCATAATGTTCTAACCTTTTTGGCTCTTCTAATCAATAATAAAATCCGAACACCATCTTCTTAAAAAAAAAGATGTGCCCATTATGGTTGACCACAGTTTAATTTTTTACTATATTTGTTTTAATTGACTAAAACTAATCAAAAAAATTCTAGTTAATCATTAAAATAAATTTCATCATCGCTATAAGGATGACATTCAAGATTATTTTCACTGTTTGTCAATCTTTTAATATTAATTGGTGCCTAAAATCATGTCAAGTAAATCTAACAAAAAGGGGGTACAAAGTGTTAAAATGATTATTCAGTTTCCTTAGCCCCTACTGTTATTCATAGAACATTTTAGGCCATCGATGAGTTTAGTAGGAAAGCTAATGAAATTGGAATGATGCATAACTCTACCAAAGTAACAATTGCAATCAAGTGAGAGGCTGCTATGCTAGGGGAGATCAAACTTAACTTTGTTGGTGCTGTGAATCAGAGGAACGGAGACGCCAGGGCGGGCTTCATTCTATGGGATCAGTAGGGAGTGATCAGGCAAACGTGAGTTGTTCATTTCAACACGATGTTGGTGATTGATATGATGCGAAAAACCAAAGCTGTTTGGGAAGGACTGCAGGTGGCCACTTGGTATTACCCACAATCCAAACTGTAGATCGAGAGTGACTCTCTTATGGTTATTAATTGGATCAATACGGGGAAGGGGGATCATGTGCTACTAAAGGATATCATCGGATTGACACACTGTGTTCCATCATGTAGGTGTCTAATTTAGAGAAGGGAATCGAGCGGCTGATTGGCTTGCTAGCCAAGGAATGAAGATGGCATCACTAGCTATCTCTCAACTCCAACTTTCCGTATAAATTAATGTTGCTTGGTAGGACTAATATCGGCCCGTGCCTATTTTTTTAGAAAAATTGATATCTAATGTAAGAGTTCCTGTTTAAACAAAAAAAAAGTAAAAAACTATAAAATCAATTAAATTGTATTATTAGCTATAGGGGTAGCCAAAATTGGTTAGAGTTTATCGAACCCAAACCACAACCATAACTATAACTATCAAATTATATCCCTTATTTTTTATTGAAGAAAAACTGATTAAACTAGTTCATCAAAATCAATAGAGCCCAGTCAAGCAGTTCAATTGAGTCAATCACAAGCCAAGTCAAAAGAAATCTATCAAATTAGTGTGAACGAGAAATACTATATAACAAGATGTTAGAATTTCAAAATTGTGGTGATTTAGTTGAGTTAGGCATCTTTTTATCCACATAACCTTTTTTTTTACCAATAGGCTCTTGGCATGGTGGTACTTCATCTCTTGCATGCTGGAGGGGTTTCTTGTTTGACTCCCAGTATGGACGGACACCGTTGATGTCATGTTCACATGATTATGGAATTAATAAATAGCAGTTACTGTTTCCCTTCGTTTGGGCCATTTCAATCTCCGGATCTTTTTTGACGCCCCTTGCTCTAGTGCCCGGTCCAAAAAAAAAAACTTCAATTTTTTATATATATACTAAGTACATTACCTGTAACTAGCCATATAGTCTGCCCCCTTTTTCTACCCCATCGTCTTCACCCCACGACACAGCCGTTTGTTTGCACCCATACCCGACTGGTGCATTGTGCTCGGTCCAAACCGCCGGTTACAGGGACGGCATTGATTAAGTGCCAAGCTAGAGCCAATATTGTTGGGTCAATCAGAGCCGTTTATTTGCTTGCCAATTGAAGATGAGTGCGATGCACCAGTTGGGTACAGGTGCAATGGACGGCTGTGATTGTAGGCTATGGTGGCAGGTAGTGTCAAAGCTCGCCGACCAATCAATGCAAAGTGAAAACAGAGCGTACCTTAAGCTACGCTGTTCGCCAGGGTAGCGTAACAGGATTTATCCTCCCATTTTACGAATTTGATAAACCGATTCACATCTAGGGTTGCTCTGTCGCCCTTCCTCTTCAAGCCAATCCGTACTTGGTACTCCCTTCCAAAGGACCTGTCATTTAGAGAGAGAGAGAGAGAGAGAGAGAGAGAACCCTAACCCTAACCCTAACCCTAATCCTTCTCGGTTTCGAACCCTCCAAATCTTTGGAGCTCGTAAATTTTCAGGTAAGCTCGTTTTCTTTCTAAAATTTTCAATTTCCTCCATCGATTTCTGGATTGGCGCGCGTTCGGTGTCTAATCCATGTGTTGTAGACGGTTGCTTCGGTGTTTCATGCCGATCGTTAGGCGTTTTCTCTGATTTCTAGTGTTTATTCGGGTCCTGCTATTTCTAGGGAGAGGGGCCAAAGATTAGATTTTTTTTCTTTCATCACATAAGATTTTGCTGCGGTTTACGTTTGCAGAAGAGTTCCGCCGAGGATGACGGAGCCCTCGAAGGTCATTCATGTTCGAAATGTTGGGCATGAAATATCCGAGGTATTTTGATTGATTTATAATATCCACACTCTTATTTATGCTCCAAACGTCAGTTTGCTGCACATTGTTTAGCAGTGCATTATTATTATTTTCTACATTTTCCCGGCAGAGCGATATGCTACAGTTGGTGCAGCCATTTGGTGCTGTCACTAAGGTTGTGATGCTACGGGCGAAAAATCAGGTTCTTTTTTCGTGCCGCCGTTGATTTTTTAAGGTTCGGTGAATGTAGCAGTCGCTCAGGGACAAGTTGGTAACTGTTTATCATCGCAGGCTCTCATCCAAATGCACGATGTGGCTTCCGCTGTTAATGCCTTGCAATACTACACGACCGTCCAACCGAGCATCAGGTAAACCCTGTGCTGTTATACTCCCCATTTTATGTGTACACGGTGTGGCCGTAGCCCATAGGTTTCTACCCAAGAGCTTGCAATCATTCTTTATTGAATCGAAGGGAACATACACCAAAGTACTTCATGAGTTGGTTTGTGGATGTCAAGGGATGAGTATGTAATGCGGTGGTTAGTGGTGTACCGAGGTCGGCTATCCACGGAGCACTGAAAAGTGAAGAATATCATTGTCTGGTTTAGTTTTGGATGGGGTTTCTAAGTTCTTAATATTTTCATCACTAAAATGAACCCTCTATGATATAATTATTTTTTTTTAAAAAAACAAGGGACATAACTTGAGATCCAACCGTTTGTTTTAGGCTTACAATAATATGTTTCTGGGGTGTCTTGATGAGATACTTATTTTGAAAATTTTAGAAGCTCCGAATAGGTACTTATATAAAATTATCATGGTTTGGAAGTGTTTCGATGCTTAGCGAGGCGCAAAGCTTTTGCGTTCTTATTCTTTTTTGAAGCCGTAAATTTTAAGTATCAGGGCTTGATTAAGTTTAATCAAAGTTAAGTTTCCTACGATTCATGGGATTATGATCTTGATATGTAGTGGCAAGTTGCAACGCTGTCTCCAATGAGCATGTAGAATTATCTTTGTTCCAAAATAAAAGAGATTGCAGTACCTAGCAACCGCCATACCGTTTAGATATGTGGCCACTACAATAAGGCTGATAGCAGCCTCTCAAAACAATTTGGTTTAAGAGAGCACCTAGCCAAGCTCTAGCCCGCTTTAGCAGCTGATTTTAAGTTGGGCATGGGCACCTGCTTTAATTTTGAGAAGAAACCAATTAGTAATGTTGCTTTGTTTAATAGCCGGAGAAAGAGAAATCAAGCAAGGAAGCAGTTTCAAACATTGAGGACATCCAGTTTGAATTATGAGAATAGAAGTAGAGAATGCAATGTGGAGATGAATGATGAAAATCATGAAACTTTCGGTTCCAACTTAAAGGTTCATTAGGCACTATGTTGGGGACTTGGTTTTATACATGAAGATGATGATTTTGAGGAGTTATTTAATTCATCATACATCTCTCATCTTTATGTTTCTAGCTATATTTTGTTTAGTGATATTCTCGACTATGGAGTCGACGAGAACTATGTTTGTCCTGCTCACATAGTTTTTTTTTTCGATATTTTTTGTTTATGTGGATTATGCTTAGGTGACAGTAATATTTAGGTGATGTTTTATCTTGCTTTATACATGATTGGATTTTTGATATTGTACATTAACAAGGTCATTGCCTTTTTTTTTATTATGTTCCACATGCATTGCCACCGTTTTCCCGTTGGATAAAATTTTGTAAATTTCTCATATAAATGCTAATATATTCTATGGTTATCATTGTGTTTGTCTTAGGTTCAATGCTCTTTCAATCACCTGCTATGCAATAGCCACTTGTAAACACCTTGGCTGCCATGTACCCTCTATGTAAATGATCGGTCATAATTGTCTAGGGTTTCTTTGTGATACAAGTATACACATCATAGACAATCTTTTTTGATGGGAAATGAAAGGGAATGTCTTACACTCTTACTCTTAACTTTTCATATTTAATGACTAATATTTTTCTTACATGCTTATATATATCAAGGTTTTAAATGTCGTTTTTAGTGTCCATGTCGGTAGGCCAAAAAAAGGATTTTTTTTGTTTTTTGGTAATTTGTCGGTGGAAAAATTGTAAAATGGAAAGACGAATTTCGATGGAAATTTTTCGTTTTTCTCGGTCAAATTTTAGTGTTATTTGATGGAAATTTATCGTTTTTCGGTCAGATTTCGATTTTGTTCGTTTGATATGAAAAAGATGGAATATTTTTGCAATATTCCAGAATAAAGATGACAGTAAAATATTGTTTATTATGAAAAAAATTCAAAATTGAGAAAACATGTAATTGCTTACTGATAAAGATGAGCATTGTTTAGTTAAAAAAGATAAAAATTTTCAGTGAAATTGTTTGAAAAAAGACATAATGTTGGATTTCGGTCAAATGCCAGTCATTTCGACCGACATTTCGTTATGTCGGAAGGAAATTTGGTACTATTAAAAATTCGATCAATTTCTATGTCGTATCCTTGAAAAAAGACATATTTCGATGATTTCATAGGAAATTTGTTGACATTTGATTCCATAATATACATATATATTTTATGATATATTTTAAAATTTAACCATATCTTATGGTACCTAATACAATAAGATACATGATACACAAAATGGGAAAATAATACACATTACGATGTACAATATAAATAACTTGCATCTAACATCTAACATAATACAATAAGAGCAAAATAAATGGTAGATGTGCTTGTGATAGCAAGGGGAAATCACTGTGAATACAGATAGTGAAAGAGAGCAGAGTGAATGTCTAACTAAGGAGATCTAGGTACAGTGTAACCAAGGATGTGTTACTTACTCAACATGGAAAGACAGTCAAATATCAATATGAGATCCATGGTTCCTAGAAATGTATAGGAAAATGTTTTAGTGCGACGAGGGCTTTCCGTACGATTACGCCTCACAGTCACAGTCGACCAGTGCATCACACCCCCCGCTAGGGGTGGGACTTGGGTGGGTTGAAGGGTCTGCCTATGCCCAACCCGATCTACACACATATCCCATTTTGCCCGTGGAATCCATGGAAGCACAACCCATGCTTGCTCATGTCGAGTTGTTCGAATTGACAATTTTGCCAAAAAATGGTTTGGTTGGTCGGATTGGGCGGGTTTAATCTATGTTAGATCAGGTGATGGGTTTATTATTATATTCAGTAAAGTTAAAGAATAGAAACAAATAGCTGCGATTAAGTTACCGAGGGTTCCAACCGATCCAACAATTCATAAATCGAGACAAATAAGCTCAAAAAATGTTTCCTCGTGGTCATAGACTCATGGGAACCTGTTCTGATTGCTGCTCTTAGTTTCAAAAGATTTCAACAAAACATGAAATCTTAGAAAAAGCTAGTGATAATTAGTATTATATCATAAGTATAAAACATCAAATATTTGAAATGACAACAACAATGGGAAGCCTTAATCCCACCAAGCTCAGGCTAGCAAGTAGCAACATCAAATATAAGGTTGAAATCGTCTTCGCTGTATCGTCATATTCATTGAGATATCCCATACCACAAGTCAATTCTTACAAAATACATAACATTTTTTAGAATATAGATGACAAATCATAAATGAATATATTTAATACCCAAGCCACTGTACTCGGGTTCCTCAGGTTGGGTAAGACCGGTGCCCAAATCCGTCCAAATTAAAATTGGGTTTATCTTTTTTTTTGTCCAAACCCGTCCAAGTTTTTAACCAGCTTTGCCCATGCTTGTCCATTGTTTGGGTTGGGCGGGTCAAGTTCGGGTTGGACCTACCCAAGTCCCACCCCTACCCCCCGCCTTGATGGCAAGCATTGCCAATCGTTGCATCGCCATCACCCCGATGTTAGAATCCGCCCACTAGTGCCTCACATCCTGCTCGACAACAAGTATTGTCTACTGGAACATCGCACTCGACTCCGATGGCAGGTACCGTTGATTGTACATCAAAATGTTACGGTCTTTTTCTGATGCCGGAGCATAGGCATTAACCGTCAAATGCTTCGGTAAGAAGCAATCAAAAGATTGAAGTTCTAAAAAATTATATTAATAATATAGATGATAATTTGAAATAAGTGAAAATTATAAGAAATTCTAAAATGTTGCAAATTTTTGCGGTTGATTGCAATTGATGATTCAACATAAAGCCACAAACTAGGGGGGTCGATTAATTAGGATTCTTAGCCGATTATAATCCCATTCCATTCCATACCTTTTCTTTTCTCCTTTTCCTTTAATTCCGTTCCCAGTATCACATACATTTTCTTGATGTGCCATGTTTGTCGCACATACCTGACTCTATTTAATATAATACTGGTTAACCGAATTGATCCACTTTAAACTAGTTATCCTGGCGCCCTGGCTATTGTTTATCCATCTGCCTCTCTGATGTCGTCCTATATCTGAAACTGGCTTCTGAGCTTCTCCCAACCTAACTACTGAAACTGATTTAGTAAACCCTTTTGAAAAATACCACTCGACCGGGCTTTTTTACTGTGATCCTTTCTAGGAATAAATTGAACTCGCTTTCAAATCTCAATGAATATAGTCAATCTAAGTGTATACATTTTTTGTCTCCCTTTTTTCTAGTTTGTATATCTTTCAGCTTCTCGTGCATAGCCTATTATGAATTTCATTAATGTACAATTTTTGACAAGGTCCCGACACTATGCTTTTGATTTTTCACAAGTTTTTTGCGTAAGTTGTTGTGGTGCTCTTTCAGGGGAAGGAATGTTTACGTACAATTTTCATCACATCAGGAATTGACAACAGCGGACCAGAACTCTCAAGGACGGAAAGGTGATCAGGTCGGTTGCAAATAACTGAAGCACTTCTTGTATATATAAGCTGTCTGTAATTCTTCACAGCTGAGTTTGGTTGACTGCATCCTATTTATGTTATCATTAGTGGACTTCTTTAGATGGTGTGGGTATTTACACTGAGCTAAAGATTTTCTGTTAATGAAACCCATCCATATTGCACTGGAGAAGCAGTATGCTCTCCTATATCCTATGAGCTGTCTTCATATTTTATGCATAACCATCCATTTGGACATCTATTTGCACTTTAAGTAGTTAGTTGACAAATGGATCTTTAGTGTAGCATGAAGAAGCGCCTTTCTTTGTAGACAATTTTTTGCATTTTCCTTTTATTATGGCTTGGAAATGTACTAAAATGTTGATAATTTATTGCCTTAATATATCCGATTATGTGGATGGAGAGTTTTTTTTCTTTTCCGTTGGTCGTTAATTTTTATTTGTTAATCATTGGGTGATCAGTATATGATTCTTCATATCTGTACCAATGCGACACAATCTGAATGTTACTTCCTGTCCACACTGAAGATACCAGCTTCTTAACCATTTTGATGTGTTCTGCACTGTTTCCTCTTTGTGTCATAACTGATCCTTAACATGCTTACGATGGTTGAGGATTCATCCGAACCTTAACCAAATTGACCGAATGGTTCAGATTTAGGCTTGGTCGAAATGAATCTACCCTCCAAAATAGAAAACCGATCCGAAATGACCGAAGCCCACCTGAAACAATAGGTATATTTTATTTCCATTGACCAAATGACTGTTGGATTCAATTTTTTGAGTGAAGCTTAATTCTGTAAATAAATATGTGAGATGACTAATTTTAAAATTAGATGGAAAATGTGTAGGCACTACTTCTATATAACATAAACAAATATTTTTAAGACTGCTTTTTTTATTATTATTTTTCTATTTTTTCTGACTATCATAGTTATCATTGTTTGTTCAATGTAGTAACCGAAGCGACCTAACTGTAACCCAAACCCCAAATCTTCATCCGTTTTAACATTCTCCTTTTAAATAGTAATGTTAACATGCATAGTTAACATATGCAATCTACTTCTAACTAGTTCCTCTTGATACTTTGGTAGGCCATTTCATTTTACACTAAAATTGTAGCTTAACCATTTTGAACTGCAGAGCTTGTTGTGTATCAATTCACGTTAGATCAAAATGTTTGATGTTGGTCTTTTTTATTTTGGTAGGAATGTTGGTCATATTTGCTTTTATCGGGAACTTTACCTGATTGCTATACTTGGGTTGATTTTTCCAATTAGTGAATAAATATGTATTCTTGTATTCTTGCACTTTTTTAGGTGGACACCTAGGAAGCACCGATACGGATACGGGAATACGTGGATTTTTAAAAAACTAGAATACGCGGTACGACGGGGATACTTTTGTAATTTAATATATATATATATATAATATTAATAATTAAATATAATAAATTTTGTGCTAGAATATGAATAGTAAATAGTTTGAAAACAATTGTACCTTCAATCCGTCCAGCAGAAGAACAACAATGTGGATTTCAGTCAGATTGTTAGGGTTTCGGTCGAAACCGTCAAGGTTTCGGTCGAAACCGTCAAGGTTTCGGTCGAAACCGTCAAGGTTTCGGTCGAAACCGTCAAGGTTTCGGTGGCTAAAACCCTAACAATCCGAGCGAATCTCACACGAGACTTTGGATTTTTAAAAAAACCCTTCGATCATTCCTTCAATCATGTGATTTGAAAAAAAAAACAAAAAAAGTAACTGTGCCTTCAGTCCGTCCAGCAGAAGACCGACAATGTGGGTTTTAGCCTAATTGTTAGGGTTTCGGCCAAAACCGGCAAGGTTTCGGCGGCCGAAACCCTAACAATCCGAGCAAAACTCACCCGAGGCTTTGGATTTAAAACCCAGAAAAGCAACTTTGCCCTTCAATCCGTCCAGCAGAAGACCGGAAAGGTGGATTTCGGCTGAAATTGGCAAGGTTCGGCGGCCAAGACCCTAATAATCTGATCGAAACTCGGTCCGTCTAGCAAAAAAGAAGAAAAGGAGGAGAAGAGAAGAAAAAAAAAAACCTGAGCACTGGTCGTCGTCGCCTGGTCGGTGTGGTCGCCGCCTCGTCGTCGCCGCCTGGTCGGTGTGGTCGCCGCCTCGTCGTCGCCTGGTCGCTCCCCCTCTCTCGCTCTCCAACAAGGTCGGCCACGGGATCTCAGTCTGAGCGATCTGAGGTTAAGTTATAACTGAAAAAAAATCACATCCGTCCGTTACACCAGTTGACGTGGCATCCAATTAGTGCGATTCACCAGATGGGTTTGACCCATTATCGCTTACACCCCCTCATGTTTAAAACCCAACAAATCCTCCCCTTTATTTTGAAAAACACACCATTTGCACCCCCTCCTGGTTATGTTTTGGGTTTTCAAACTATAGGGGGTGTAAGTGATCATCGCTCATAATACAGGGGGTCTATGTGTAATTTACCCTATATAATATATATGTATAATATTATATATTTAGACCCAATACATATCCCCGACGTATCGGGCTGTATCCCCGACGTATCGAGCCGTATCCCCGGCGTATCGGGCCGTATCCCCGATGTATCGGGCCGTATTCCCGGCGTATCGGACCGTATCTCCGACGTATCGGGCCCGTATCTCCGCCGTATCGGATATTTTTTTTGTTTTTTTTAATTCCGATACTTTGTAGCCGTATCGGAGTATCGGGAAGTATCCGATACGGGTACGGCACCTGTTTTGAAGTATCGGTGTATCCCAGGTGGACACAATTTTTAATTTTTTTTTTTGCATCAAGCATTATCGAATAAGTGGAATGGCTTGTTGTTTCCTTGTGGGGGAACCGTGGAATCATTGACATGCTGTTGGGTGAGTTGTGGCCACAAATTTAATATTATTTGTGTATCTTGGGTGCATATAACTTGCAAATTCCGCTAATAGCCGATAATCTGTATGTGGAAGTGTGGAACCTTAAATAACATTACTTGAGGCTAAAATATGAAAAGTATTGTTGGAATGCCCATTTTTGGTGGCCCTTCATTTACTTGGAAAGTACTTATTGCACATCTCTTAAATTACGGGGGTTTGATAGGCGTTAATAACATAGTGGTATCTATGTGAAGAAGTGTGTGGTTTGCTATTTAAATTACTGACCACATGTTCAACCTGATTTGCACATATCAGAACATACCATAATCAATTGGTTTTGAATTCCAAACTGTGTATCAAAATAAAATTTGTTCTGTCATAAAAAAACTTTTTTATGTGTTACAACTTGAGGTATGCCTGAAACATTTAATCTTTGTTTTTTCCCCCACTCATGACGTTGTTTCATTAAGCTTGTATGCATCTATTGTTAAAATAAGATATGTGAAACATATGCTGGATATACAGTGAGAAGCATAGGTGGGAAGCACTCCATACAGAAACATTAATAAAGTAATGAATTCTCTTATCTTTATCTGTATGTATCGTACTAATTTTTGCTTGGTTAGCATGGGGACAGCAAATTGTATCTTTCGTCTCTCTATCTCTCTCTCTATAGTGACTTATTTCTTTCGTATTTATCCTTATCTATTTACCTCTATAATTTTTCAATATATAAGTGGAGAATGTAGTTTATATTCTTCTCGTCCTATAGTTCTTTTTTTTTTTCACTATTTATTCTTCTCCCTCTTCTGTCTCTATGTTGGTCCGCTGTTGGGCATTCAGGATTCACAACCCAATCGAATCCTGTTAGTTACAATTCATCACTTGCTCTATCCTATAAACGTGGAAGTGCTGCATCGAGTGTTTGCTCCTCATGGATTTGTGGAGAAGATTGTTACGTTTCAGAAATCAGCTGGTCAGCTTCTTCAAATCTTCTCTCTGCATCTGTGAAATTTAACAGATTTTAAAAGTTTCAAAGACTTTTTGGAGGGATTTTGCCCTTTCTTTCTTTTGGATTTTTAATCGCTGATAAATTTTACTGTGATTAAGGTGATTTTTGAGTTGAATATCTCCATATTTTCATTTTTTCCCTCACATTCCCTATACTGGGAGAACTCACAATGCGGTATCATGCACTCTTTTGTTTCATGCAAGGAAAACCATTTAGTACTCACAATGTTTTTTTACCTATCTATGTAGGCTTTCAAGCCCTTATTCAGTATCAAACACGTGAAAGTGCTGTGCAAGCTAGAAGTGCTTTGCAAGTATGTAATATTGTTCTGTTCAAAATTTCTATTGATGTCTGAATTCTAAGTCAACCAGATAATATTTGGAGACATTTTGGTTACTTCTGTAGGGGCGCAATATATATGATGGTTGCTGTCAGCTAGATATACAGTTTTCCAAGTATGGTCCTGTTAGAATGTTTTTGTTTGTTGGTTTAGATGTTTTATGTTCTGAATGTCTTACTGGTTTATTTCTCCTGTTCAAAATCCAGTCTCGATGAGTTACAAGTTAACTACAACAACGATCGCTCGAGGTGCGTAACAGTTTATTATGCCGTATGTTTTATATGATTTTGGACTACCGAATTCCAATCCCTTACTAAGAATAAGGGTTTGGGCAAAACGGGCATGTAGGGAATCTATTATAATATTAACCATTTGACTGATCACATCAGCAAAGCAGCACTCTCTTGAGCTACCAAGGAAAAGAGTTTCAAGTACAAGCAAATTTTGTGCTCCTAATGTCTTAACCAGACCTTTCCAAAAAAAAAAAAATGTCTTAACAAGTTGAAAGCTGCGTACTTAAAATTAAGAGTAAATGTAAAACTAAAATCAAAACAGTCAGCTCACAAAGGTTCACTACAATGAAAATACATTCTCTGATGTCTGCTGATCAAGAAAAGATTAATTGCTCCTCCACATTTTATCCACATACTTTGTTCCTAAAAACACTTTTGTTGCTCTTTGTCCAAGCTTCCCACTAGATTAGTTGTGGTATATACTATATAGGCCCACATGTTTCTCCATTTCTTGTCTTTTGTTGGTGGGTTCCATGCATAGAGATAAGGCTGCGAGGTGTCAAGTGGATTGAAAGCTTGCGTTGGTCAAGCTTTTGAAACCAAATACGCTACCGGTCCACAAGTAAAGGGTCCAATTTTTCATCCTCCAAACAAAGGTATGCTAATAATGACCCCCTTTTGTCCATTTCTTGTCTTTTGTTGGTGGGTTCTAGGCATAGATATAAGGCTGTGAGGTGGCATGTGGTTCAAAATCTTGCGATGGTCAAGCTTTTGAAACCAAATACGGTACCACAAGTAAAGGGTCCATTTTCTCATCCTCCAAACAAAGATTGCATTTGTTATCAATAATGACTCCCTTTTGGCGCGTTGTTATTAGTGAGGATTCTTTGGCCTTAAACATCCACAGAAGTGCTTGAATTTTTGTCTCAGATGATTGCTTCTAATTTCTAATAATTCTTATTCAAATGAGGTCACTCCAAAATAAGAAACTAGCACCCATTTGTATATTCTGTTGTCAAAATTTTCTCTCCAGTATTAATTGGGCAATGTCAGCAAGCATGCCATTGACCTTGGTTTTCTCATTGCAAAGGGTTCTCTTGATGAAATGTACCTAGACCACCTCTCCTGACCCAATACACCTACAGTTGCTGCTTGAGCCCCATGATTAATGACATCATTAAAGTTATAGGAATTAGGTCAATTAATCTCTGTTAGTCTGGCCGAAATCTAAATGTTTTATGTTGGACAGTATGCTCTATCCCCACCTCAAAATATTCAGCTTCTCATTATATCCTTCCATAACCTTTTGACCAATCTGGTTACTCCCTCCCCTTTATCTGCACAATCTCCAAATCCACCAACCTATAGGTCCTCCGGTGGAAACATGCCCACTTACTCAATTGACAGGGTGGAAGACCGTTTCAGAACCATAATGCTCCAACAAGTCACTGAATATTCTGGAATTAATTTACATCATCCATGAAAAAGTATTGTGATCAACGAGATTGCCCATTGTCATTTGAACGAAGTACCCTACCTTTTACCACCTTCTATTAAGCTCTTCCTTAAATGTGTTCCAATAAGACTAAGTTCCTAAAGCTATAAGGGGATGTAAGCAAGTGATCCACAACCTCATTTTTATTCACCTTACAACTTATCTTCCAACATTTAAAAACAAAATTGTTTCTAGCTACTTCTGGTGCTCACCTTCAAACTGGATGTCCGAACAGGTTAAAACACAAGGGAACTAAAGTTCACCATCCTTCCTATACTCTTTTTGAAGCAAGAGGTGTTATCAACAAATTAGACATGGTAATGGAGTCTGGCATTACAGTATCTTAAGTCCTCAGTCAGTATCTTAAAGCCCTCAGTCAAGCGTAACCCCTTCATTCTCTCTTGTATGCTTTATATTATAGTACCTTGAGCAAGGTTTACTTTGTAGCACCAGGGATTTTAGTATATTATTCATCAGTAAATACATTTATAAGCACCTTCTATTCTTTATTTCCATTTCATCCTTTTAAATTTGACCCATTCCTGTTTTTCTCCTTGGTGTCCTTCTCCATGGTTGTTTTTGGTACGGCTTTTACCATTCTGCTGAATGTGCTGATTGTCCTTTTTCAGGGATTTCACGAATCCATCTTTGCCTACTGAACAGAGAGGTAGATCTTCACAAGTAAGTTTTTTTTTCCTTTGATATATATAATTCATTTATATCTGTGCCTCTTTTTCTAGGAATCAAATGCTTATTGGTGTATAATTGTTTAGTGTAAAATTCTGTAATAAGGTTCTTCATTTCATTTTATATCTTATGTTTGCAACAGCCTGGATATGGTGATACTGGAGGCCTATATGGACTCCATCCGCCTGGTGCCAGAGGTGCTTATCCTAGTCTTAGTACTTTCTGAATATCTTTTCTTATCATCAGTTTGCTGATTGGTGCTTTGTTTTCTTTTCTTTGTATCAGTTGCATTTGGTCAGGTGGGTATTGCTCAGCCAGGTCCTAGTTGAATACAGGTTATATTGTTTTGGAATCGCTTTCATTTGGCATGTAGTTATACAGGTTATGTTTGCTATTAACAATTTCATTTCACATGTGATTAATTGTTCAAATATGATTTTCAAGTTATCATGTAAAAAGCCGTCTCATATAAACATTTGCATGGGGTTGCCATATTGTTTTCTATTAGATGAGCAACCCCGCGGCAGTTGCAGCTGCATTTGGTGGAGGTTTACCTGCTGGAATAAGTGGTACCAATGACAGGTGCACAATCTTAGTCACTAATTTGAATCCTGATGTAAGTCCTCCCTCTTCTATTGGTTCTTCCCCCCCACTATTTGTTGCATGTGAAGGCTGTTTATTCCTTCGTTTCACTTCACTGCAGAAAATTGATGAAGACAAGCTTTTCAATTTGTGTTCTATTTATGGGAATATTGTAAGAATTAAGCTGCTACGCAACAAACCAGATCATGCTCTTGTTCAAATGGGGGATGGATTTCAGGCTGAATTGGCGATGAACTTCTTGAAGGTTTGCTTGCCTTTTTTTTTTGTCATACTTTCAATACTTCCTTTGTGATTTAGTGTTTGATCTCATGGATATGGTTTCTGTTGGATGATAAAAGTAGTAGTGGGAATGTTTTGATGTGCAGTTGTATATGACAAGTCATGTGATTTTCTCAAATGAAATTTATGTTGTGTTTATGCTTATCTGACATGAATGGAAAATCTAGATGGATTATATTAGATCACAGCTATTCATTGGTAGGAGTAAATTGCGAAGGAAATATATAAATTTGGCGGTTTAGGAATTCTTGGTTATGATTATGCTTCGATCTGTTGTTATATGCGAGTGGATCCAGATAGCCTGGGATGAGCTTGTGCTGTTGGCACTTATTGGGATTCACCACATATAATTTTGGTTAAGCTAATTTTATTAGATCCAGACTTCATACTGAGACGTGGTTAAATGCTAGTTGATGCGAATGTCCCAGCGGAAGAGATGAGAGTAAACTTAACATTTACAACTAGACTAGGATTTAGCCTAAGCAAGATTTTAAGCCGTATAATTTTTATGAATCATGTATAAGAACTAGACTATCACATGAAGCATGTATGCACAAACAAGGAAACAAATAACTTTCATTTGTGGACCGGATCAAGAATAAGCTTTCTTGAACATCGTTGAAGAAGTCTGAAGAACTCCTAAAGGATGTAAGAATTTTGGTGAATTCAAAGGACTATTGAAGTACTTTGAAGAGTATCGAAGAACTATTTAAAAAAAAAAAAAAAAAACTTATAAAACATGAATGCCTTTCTCCAAATCGACAATAGAGATTCTCCGAATCTCGAAGTGGTGGGACTTCAAACGAGCCAAGCTCTGCGTGAGCAGCTTGCAAACAAACTTGATAAAAGCTCATTTGATTACTAATCGAGCTAAGCCCAAGCCTGAAGTTTTTAAACGAGCCAAGCTCAAGCAGACCAAAGCTCGGCTCGGTTGGGCTCGCAAACATGCTTGTTTAGGGATTGTGAGCGTGGCCTTGAGTAGGCTTGTGAATAGGCCCATGAAGAGGTTTGTGAATAGAGGCTCATAAAAGGCTTGAATAGGCCTAACATATATAGTCTAAGCTTATGACTAATTCTGGAGTACGGAAACAAGCTCGATAAGGGATTGTTCGAGTTTATTTGATCATAATGAAGCAAAGCCGAGCCTGAATGAAAGTGCTGATTTTTCTTTAGACTACGGACCACACTATGTTGTTGCTATTTTTCTTTAGACTACGGACCACACTATTTGCATCATGTTGCTTGGCTTTGCTTTTGTGGGGTCTTGCAAATTAGCTACTCGATGTAAGTGTTGATTGTTTTTGTTTGCTCCACATCAATAATCTGTTGTTCATTCACATGTGCCTCGCCCAGAGGCCCCAGACACGCCGTGTTCGTGCCCCAAAAACGTCGTGTTCGTGCCCCAACGCTCCATGCCGTCCGCACTTGTTGTGTTAGTTGTGTCCATAGTTACCAAGTCGGAAAACAGGGAAACAACGGCAAGGGAAAAAATCGGAAAGATACGATGAAAACGGAAAAAAAACGTGAAAACATCGGAAAAAACCAAAAACCATAAAAATTATACCAAGTATGTATATATGTCATTTTCCAACATTAAGTAATCAAAAGTTCAAAACATATAGCATATGCGTTTATTAAGCACGAACAAAATAAAACCCGAACCCAATTTAAACCCGGATCAAACCTGACATGTTTTATACGCGTTTTATACGCGTTTTTTTCGTTTTAAACGCGTATAAAACACGTATAGACATTTTTTTTCCTTCAAAAAAATGATTTTTTTTCTGTTTGCTATGACTTCGGATCGATACTCGTTTTATACCGTTTTGGTAACTATGGTTGTGTCACCATGAACCGCTGATGCACTGCGCCACCATGCTGCTCGTGCTCGCTTCATTGCACTACGCACTTGTGCCACAGTGCACATCAAATGTGAGGCATTATAATGTTTCTCTCTTCCTCCTGCGTAGAACTAGGGTCTCCTCTTTGACTGTGACGATCAAGATCTCCTTGGAGGTGTCGAGCACTTGCTTCGATCTAATGATTGCCTCATTCGCGATCTCATGCGGCCCTTCTTTCGATTCCAAATTATAGCCGTCAACCTTTGCTTTGCCTTTCTTGTGCTGCGCTTCACTCGCGCCACACTTCGCTCTTCCTGCCTTGCTAGTGCGTCGTGCTGCACAGGCTTCATGCATCACACCATGCTCGTGCTCTGCACTACTCTTCACACCGCGCCTTGCTCTTCATTGAGCTATGCTTGTGCTTTGCACTGCACCTTATACTTCATTTGGGCCGTGCTTGAGCCTCGCACCTTGTGTGTTTCTTGGGCTGCGCCTCGTGCTACGCGCTTAACTCTTCTCCAAGCCGCGCTTTGTTGCTGACTTTTAGTGTTAGCTGCGTACAACATTGCTTTGTCGTTCTTCGTCACCAGTTGCATTGCCAGGCTCCTCAGTTTACAGTTATCTATCAAAGGTCTTTGTTGCAACTGTATTGTCGCTCGAGGATCGTTGCCCTGGTCGGACTTTTTACTGCATTGCACATTTGTCGCTTTGACTCTCATCAGGTGCTGTTGCTCGTTAAATTTCGTGGTCGCGCTTCTTGCTCAACTCAACTTCTAGACTCGGCTCTTCGGTCACCACTTCTTTCCTTCCTTGGGTTGCTATGCGGCGTCTTGTGCCTTTTGACGTACCTCTTTTTTTCATTGGCTACTATTTTGTCTTTCTCCCTTATTGCAATGCCAATATGGTGATTCAATTTCAAGTCAGGATGTTCCAAGGGTAAACCTGCTCCTTTGTTGCCCTCGGTCAATCAGCTTGCAGGTCAGTGTCACACTTATGCTTTACTCCTTTTGTTACTCTATGTGGGTCCCCGTCTTCAGTTTAAAAGAGAGGAGGGGTGTGTGTGTTAAGAATAGTTATCTTTACCTTTCATGTCTTTATATTATTTGTATTTTTATTTTACTTTTGTGTGGTATTCTCACCCATAGGTGACCATACCCTTTGTAGGTTGTCTATAATGTTGGTTTTTGTGCCATAATACATTGAGCACTCCCCTAGAAGGTTTCCCCATGGGTGTGCCCGTTGGGCTTCTTCCCATGCTAACAGCTACTATGGCATGTCACTCGGAACTCATGGATAAGGTACTGATGGTGCTGGATGGGGCTGCCAAACTGCATAAAGAGTCTGGCACAGTCTTGGTCGCTCCTTCCTCGTGATTATTCAGGACTATGTTCCAGTGCTCTTTCGACCGGTTGCGGACCAGTTGAGGTTTTTTCTGACCTTGTGCGGTGTTGTAATGGACTCTAATGCGGTTTCAGTGCTTGGTATTTTGTGTGCGCAGTGTGAGACGCCTGGAGGTTCTGTAGGCACCCCAGTGTTGCACCCAGCACGGATTCCTGGTATCTGTATGCCAGCCCTTGTCTGCTGGTAGGATAGCAACAGGTGTAATTGTTAACACAAAAAAAAAACATAAAAATTCTATAGTTTACCTCTAGGAAATTTACTGTCATCTCTAAGCATGTGTTGCTGTCAAAACTAATGGAGAGATGCCTTTTAATCTAATCCTTATCCCCATCTCGTCATGAACCAAAAAAATTGGGTTTAACAGCCATTTAGTAAATGTATTCTGATTATTGGAGGGTGATGGATAGTAGGAAATGGATTCTGAGAGGCTTTGTTTTTCTTTTCCTTAAACTGTAAGTACCACAGTAGTGTATGAGATTGGCTCGTATTGATCACTTTGATTTCCCACCTTTGTCTTGTTTCAGGGAGCAATGCTGTTCGGGAAGAGATTGGAAGTGAACTTCTCAAAATTTCAAAACATCACGCCGGCCCCCGACGCCCACGAATACGCAGGGTCCAGCCTCAACCGGTTCCACAACAACGCGGTCAAGAACTACCGATATTGTTGCGCCCCAACCAAGATGATCCACGTGTCTGCCCTCCCCCAGGACATCACAGAGGACGAGATCGTGAGCCACCTGGAGGAGCACGGCACCATTGTCAACACCAAGCTGTTCGAGGTGAACGGGAAGAAGCAGGCCCTGGTCCTGTTCGAGAACGAGGAGCAGGCCGCCGAGGCCCTCGTGTGCAAGCACGCGAGCACCATCGACAGGTCCGTCGTCCGCATCTCCTTCTCCCAGCTGCAGAGCATCTGAATCCCTTTCCAAGTCTGGGGATGCTGATGGGGGGGATTCTCCCCCCATTTCCTGTACTTTCTGTATCGAAGGAAGGTACCAATAACAATAACGACGGTTTGGCTTTGGCTCACTGAGTTCATATCTTTCGGGGTTTGGCTTTGGCTCGTTGAGTTCATATCGTTTGGAGTTCCTAGGTTTTTCTATGAGAACGCTTGTATGAACTTCTACTTACTACCAAGTTTGCAGTGGCGGCGGGTTTGTTTTGATGATTTTGATTTTTCATTCGCTAGGTTTCTGTGGTTAGACTGAGGTTTCTTTGATTCTTGTACTAGTTCTTGGGTTGGATCTGATTGTGTACATGGTAGTAGTCTTCTTTGTTTGCGACAGTGAAGCTCTGTTATAATATACTTGCAGGGGGGACTGTGATGGCATCCAATCTTCTGTACCATAGCCTTTTCATGGTTATCGAGCCATCAGGTATGATGTTATCAAACCATTTGTTTGCAATTTTAGAAGGGTAGTGATTCCATAAGGTGTTCTGTATGTGCCCATATGTGACTGGGGATTGATGCATCGGCAAACATCAGTACTGGGCAGAGTGCCATTCGCATGTAGGGTTGACTGGGTTGACTGCCATCGGACGGCTCTGGTGATTCAGAGCCAGCCGCCTTATGTACTGGTTGCCTTGCCGGATCCTCCCTCTTTAAGGAAGGGGTGATACTGGGTACAGCCCGTGAAATACTAAAGGCAGCCTCAACTTAAGTTTGAAAATACCCGAGATGTCCTTGTATCGTCTCTGCGCTTATGCGCAGGGCAACCCGCACCTGCTTACACTGTTGCCGGTCATGTGCATGCCGCTGCTGGTAACCACCACTGGTGTCTCCCTCCCCTTCCTCTTTAAAATCTTGCAGGCCGAGTGTTCTTTTTTCTAGGAGGAAGAAGGTGAATAGGGGGGAAGGAATGAGGCGGGGGTGATCGGTTGAGGGGGGGAACATGGGCAAAGCTAATTAAAAACTTGGACAAAAAAAGATCAATCCGATTTTTAATTTGGACGGGTTTGGGTATCTTTTTCAACCCGAGAAATCCAAGTAGACGAGCACTTGTTATACATGATTGTAGGGTTACTGTTGTTGATTCATTATAACTATTCAAGTATGTGATGGAGGTTTTAGAGAAAGAGAGAGGTGTTGGTTGATTTTATTTTTTGTAGCGGGGTGGCTATTGTTAGTTAATAGAATAAGTTTTTTAAAAAGATCAAGTATTTTTATTTACTGTGATTAAATTAAACCCAACCAACCAATCTATTTTTTGGCAAATCGGGTAATTTGGGCAACCCGAGCAACCCAACATGGGCAAACACGGGTTGGTCTTTCCCGGGTTCCACGGACAAAACGGGTTAAGATGTATGTAGGTCGGGTTGGACATGGACAAATCTTTTCATCCTGCCAAGGGATGGGGGTTGCTATTGGAAAAAAAAAAATTGTTGCCTTTAGATGAAGGCGGCCTCAAGTAAAACGAGGGCTGCCACGTGGACAACATCACGTCCGTCGGGGCGTAGTCGGCATTCAAGTCAGATTGCGCCACGTGCTTGATGGCAAGCACCACTGGCTTGGTGAATCACACTCGGTCGAAACTGTGCACGTGCGCTTTCACCCCAGCAGCTGCTACGCCGACATGGCGCGCATAAGGCGGCTGCAGTTTGAACCGAGGGAGGCCGCAACCCCAGAGACCCCGACGAGTCAACGACTGAGTCACCGACCGACCTAATGAGTCAAACAACTCGGATGACGTGGCGCATAGTCGGCTGCTCCTACGTGACATCTCTTGGTGTCCACCATTCAATACATAAAGAATGAATAACAGCATGTGTTTGATTTGACATAATCCACAACAAACAAGTGGGGCTAAATGTAGACGTAGGACCAAATCGTTCAAATTTTTTTTTTCAAGGACCGATATCAAATGAGGCGTATAGTTCGGGGAGGTTTTTGTAATTTTCTCTAAAAAACTAATCCAATCCAATGGTGAAGATCCGGAGAAAGGGCGCATGCAGCAGAGTCGGCCAGTCCTGCTTCAGCTGAACAGGCCGACCATTGTAGTCTAACCCGACGACGGCGGTGGATGCCGGTCGTGATCCGCCGACGCCGGAGCCGGAAAAGCTGAACCACCACTGCTGCTCCAGCTACCCGGTGTCGGTCCCGGATAACCTATCTGATGCTCTGCATTGCCCTCCAGAGCATAGAACAGTGGAGGCACTGTAGCATCGGAAGCGAGGGAGGAAGACGCAGGGGAGCCGGAATATGAATGAGAAGCCGATGAGCCATCAACAAAGACAGGAGGAGAAGCCATCGTGGATCGATCCGGGTAGAGCAGCTGATCCAAATGGATCGGGCTCTCATACTCCCCTGTGCCCTGCAGTAGCCTCAGGTAATCCAAATAGTCTCTTGATGCATCCGAGCCGTAGAAGGAGCCCATCGGGTAAGACTCGAAGAGGGTGGCGGGAGCGGCCGCGGTGTCAGGCACCCGTGCCGCGAGGGGAGCGGAGGGTGGCGGGTCGAGGCGGACGTTCTCCGGGAAGTTGAGCTTCGCCTTGCTCCCGCGGAAGCTGAGGGCGGCCTCGTCGTAGGCCCGGGCGGCAGCCTCGGCGGTCTCGAAGGTGCCGAGCCAGACCCGGGCGGCCTTGTGGGGGTCCCTGATCTCGGCAGCCCATTTGCCCCATGGGCGCTGGCGGACTCCCCTGTATTTCCTCCTCGCCTCCCTCCCTGCTTCTACGTTGGATGAGTGAGAGGGCTCTCCGGCGGCTGCATGTGGTGTTGCCGACTGGCCCATCGTCAGAATGCCGTGCGGCCTGTGTTCTGTAGCTGTACATGTATACGCAATGGAATGGGAATGGGAATGTTAGAACTATGTTGGGAAAATTAATACTTCACTCCACTCAAAAGATTGAGAGAATCTACATCTAGTGACATAGCAAGATGGAGCATGATCTGTAGATACCCTCACGCCGGCCGCCCGGCCAACCTCCCTTTATGTGAGGAGCATGAGAAGAGAAGAGGCACACCTAGGGCACATCCTGGTCACATACACCTTGGCCCGACTAGAGTCTGGCCGGGTGTAACCTTGCTTTTGTTGTGCGTAACAGAAACAATGACCATGAATCGTCCAAATCAATGACACATAGCAAAATACGTAGAAGATGCAAGCCAATCAAATAAAAAAGTGAAAGACACGCAAGAACACCGATAACACAAATAAACCTAGGATGTAAGTGGAGGCCCACATAGGGTATAGGAAGACATCACATGAAATATTAAAATGATTTTAGACTATAAAATTTTTAATATTTGAACCCATATAAATCTATAAAGCCCAAAAAAATGCAGAGGATTAACAATTTTGTTTCTAATTCAAACCGATTTGCCATTCTACCCATTCCACGTGAGAAAGAGAACAGAACTAAATCTCTCTCTCTCTCTCTCTCTCTAGAGAGAGAGAGAGAATAACATACCATCACATATAGCTCTCTTAATAGAAAAAGAAAAGGAGGATGAAAGATGAATACAAAGAAAAAATCGAACTACTTGACGATGCAACCTAGTTAAACCAGTTGATGCATGATTAGGCAAAACTATACAACTTTGAGCTAACAAGTCACCTGAAACTGTTGGTTGTAGCACCCCGGAATAGCTCTGGAACCCGTCGGTCGTTTGGCCGTACTTCAACCTCGATTGCTCCCTCCCTCTCTTCTGTCCTCCGCCGCCGCCGCCTTGGCCGCTCCAAGCAGGCGACGATGGGTGGATATCCGAATCCCTCGGCGGTGCCGGCTGCCCAACGACTACATGGGTGAGAGCCGCAACCATAGCCGACATCTCATGTGCCTGCCGGTAATCCGAGAAGATCGTCGCCGCGTTCGCCGTCCCTTCCTCTTTGGCCGCCGGAGGGGTAGTGGACCTAGCGTCCGACGAGCCACCTGGGTCCGCCAGCTTGAAGCACATGAGAGCCTTGGGGTCAGGACGTACGTAGCTCCCCAGTGGTGAAGGACAACGTTTCAAACCTGTTAGCAGGTCGTAGCGGTGGTTCAAACCTTTGAAGCCGTTGAGAGAGAAGGGGATGGTGGATTCTAATAGCAGCAACTTGTACAATAAATATAGGTGGGCAATTCAAACATGCATATAGCCGCCTTTGTGTCAGTGCGTGAGCTTTTTGGTAGAGGAGGGGTTTTTTATAATAATTAAATAATCAAACCACCTTTACCGCTTGGGGCTCGCGAGGGGTCTCCGTGTAATTTACATTTCTTAAAAGGGAAGGGTGCGACCTATGGGGATATCCGGTTCACATAGCGTTGACCGTCGTTTTGGCACTTTATGAATTGTGACGGACCCATGAGGTCGGTAGAGAGAGAAACACGAGAGAGAGAGAGATTTGTTTGCTACTTCGGAGGTGAGAGAGGCTGTATGGTTGCCACGTGGGGGGAGTAAGTCGGTTGGACGAGAATGGGACAGGGGGCACTGGGTACGGTGGCGGTGTGATAGCGAGAGGAGAGTTTCGATTTGAGTTTTGTTTCGTGTGGTGTGTCATGCCGACAACGGGCTTTCATTTGTAACCGCGGATTCTCTGGGTGAAAGCGACAGCCGTTCATTGGCATGCGGCTGGGTGTGATGGACGGTTGTGATTCAGAGTTGGATTTCACCGATCTGATCCATAACCTCAGAGGGTCCGGTAGCCTTGGGTTAAGGATCAGGTGGTTGACCGGAAGACCAGGTTGGAGCTTGAAAGTGTCTTCGAATTCGGTTAGCAAGGAGAGTTGAACCTCAAACTTAGAGTTGAAACTCACTCTATGTAGTTGGAGGAACTTGGTGAGGTGGAATTACAAATTACCAGCACCAAGCTCGTTTGAGAGAGTGGTGGAGTAATTATGGAAAAAATTCATTCAACAATAATGTTTTACCAGTGTACTCTCGACAGACTGATGTGTCCCGATCATAGCCGTCCGCTGCACCCAGGCCCGATCGATGAATTGCATCGCTCAGCCAGATTGACAGGGAAAGGGACACTGTGACTGGATGACACATCAGCATGTAAAGAGAAGATCTGTAATACATTATGGTTGAATCAAAGCCCTAAATTTAGACATGAAGCTCTAATTTACAATAAACACTATAGTTATCCTTATTTTACATTCCCTAATTTACAAAATAATTTACATGAAGCCCTAACTGCCCACCGTAAGCCTAAATTTACAAGAAATCCTAAGCATCACATTATGCACTGACGTATTTCATTGATGCACCAGCACATCATGTGCTTGTGCATTTTTCGACGCACCGTGTGCGCCGACGCATTTCATTGATGCCCCCGATACATCATGAACGTCGAGGAGCATATAATTCACTTGCACAAAAATGTGCTGTGAACATACTTGCACTTATTGGGAGCATGATACTAGCATATACTTGTATGGATGCATGATTCGATGATAGACTTCTAGGGTTTCAATGATGAAAGAAAGAGGGATTTAGAGTATAGACGACTACTTGGAGTTTCGACAAACATTGAGGATGATTCCGAGACTTTCAGGTTCTATTGAACGATATCTAATTGGCAAAGATGATAACGATTGCACAAGAAAATTATGAGAAAATCGATTGTTGCTCATCGAAATAGCAGGAAATGACTAAACGTGGAGTTGGCATGCAACAATAGATAATCGGCGCGAGCAGCGGCCTTGAGCTGCAGCTGCTTGCCACCGCTCCCGCGGTGATGGCGAGCAACGGAGGCGAGAAGCGACGTGCGACGGATGGGCTCAGTTTATGATATCTAGGTCTAGGATTCATCCCATGGCCTACAGATCTGAGGTTTTAGGATTAGGTTCGGTTTTAGAAATGATTGGCATGAAATCTCTAAATTCGAAGTCCTGTAAGGGATAATTATTTCAAAGCCCCCCTTCGTAATTACATCAAATATTGGTCAAGTGATACGAATGTAGACACGTGTAGCATCCAGATGCAGATGGATGCGGATACAGATCGATGCGGGATCCGACCTGAATCCAACAGGGTTGTGGGCTGGCATGGGAAGCGTGGAGATACCCAAATCTTATAATAATCTTGGAGCTTGCCAATCATCTATCTTCTTCTTCTTCTTTTTTAATTTTTAATTTTTTAATTTTATAACTTAGTCCTTTTCTTTGTTTGGATAAATACAAAACAACGTTTCTCTCCCCTCGTGTTGAACACGCGTTTCATTAAATCCTCCCCCTTTTGGGCTTTATCGATGGTTGGTGGGACGCTGCGGTGGGTGTAACTCCACCAGACGTAGCTTGTGTGAGTCAGCATCACGCACGCACGGCGTTGAGCAAATCCATTCAACCAGACAAAAAGGTCTACAGACTCCTTTACGTTTTCCCGTTAATAGAATGTGGATGAATTGGGCTGACCCTTGATGCTGGTCATAGGCCACTTGCTGAGATGAGCTCATACGTAAGCATTTGGTGGACCCCTGCGTTTCCGGGTCGGTTATCGCGTCTCATCCAGAGGGTCATCTGGCAAGAATGCCCCCTAAGAGTTAACTAGGGGTGGCAACGGGTCGGGTCGGGTCGGGTCGGGTTCCGGTCGGGTTGAGACATAGGTATAAGGGTAAAACATCCAACCCGAACCCGATCAGTTTAATAAACGGGTCAAAAACCTAAACCCAAACCCGACCCACCTAATAAACGGGTTGACCCGACCCGACCCGTTTAACCCGTTTACTAAACAGGTCGGGTCATGTCGGGTTGGGTCAACATAACCCATGTAAACCTATCGGGTTGGGTCAAGACGGGTCGGATTGGGCCGGGTTTAGTCGGTTGGGTCTGGTTGACACGACCCATTTGGTAAACGGGTCAAGCCGGGTCAATTGGGTTATAAGTATAAATCCGAACCCGACCCATTAAATAAACGGGTCAATCGGGTCGACCCGTTTATGACCCGAACCTGTTTAGGCCAAACCCAAACCCGCTAACTTCGGGTTGGGTTCGGGTCGGGTCAAGGATTGCCACCCCTAGTATAGACCCGGCTTCCATAAGAAAATTATTATTTTTTAAATGACAAGAATGCCCCCCACCATGCCCCACTCATTCCTTTTAGCATACCCAACCACACCACCTCCCCCCTCTTTCCTGTCCTCCTCCTTCCTCTCGCCATACCCCCACCTTCTACATCTCACCTCAATACTCATACCCTGTCAACTCCGATGTCGGCATCTCTGTCAAGACCCCTTCCCCCTCTCCTCCCTTCCCTTCCTTCTTCTCCTCTTTCTCATTTTTCTTACATACCCATTATCATACCCCACCTCCCATGCCCATACCCCATCGACAAAGCCTCCGAACATCATTCAGCAACACATGGCCTAACTTGTAAAAAAATATTTAACAATATACTGTCGAAATGTTCTTCGATATGTTTGACAGTAAGTTGCCGAATAGTGGTTCGACGGTCTTCCACTGAACAAAGATCGGCAACGTATTGCCGAACATATTGAAGAACTTTCGACGGTATGTTGATGAATGTTCTTTTGTAAGTTTGGCCCTGTGTTGCCGAATAGATGTTTCATGGCTTTGATGATAGGTTTTGAGCATGAGAGGTGGTGTATGGTGATGGATATGGCGAGGGGAAGAAGGGGGAAAGGGGAGGAGAATTGAGAGGCAGAAGGGACCTTGATGGAGGTGCTGGCGTTGGAGGTGATGGTGAATGTGTATGGATGTGGGGTATGGTGGGGGAAGGAGGAAAGAGAAGGGGAAAATGCCTTGACAGAAGTGGTAGAGATGGGGTATGCATGTGGGATCGGAGAGATGGGGTATGTTATGAAGGAGGGTTATGAGAGAAATGCGGGGGGTATAATGGTCACCCCATCACAAAAACTAAGAAACGGGTTGGGAAGCGAGGCCTATACAGTAATTTGTGGGGGGTATGAATAAAATTATTTTTTCTTCAGGGGTAGCCAGACCATCTAGTCATGATAGTTTTTTTTTTTGGGGAAGGAGCCCGGGGCTTGTTTAGTCATTGTTTTAATATCCCTAAAGGAATCATGCATAGGGAAGCCCATTAAAAAGTCTATTTTATCTAAGGCAGCTCTGAATTGGAGGCTTTTGTAATATCCCGATTTTACCCATTCCTTCTTCCTCCCTCTTCTTCTGCCACCATTGTCAGCTCGAGCATGCTGTCGCCCGCTTCCTTTCTCCTTCCTACTCCTTTCTTCCTCCAAGTCTTTTTCTTATTTCTCCATCTGAAACGATGAGTCTAGCCATTGCTGGCCGAGTCTCTCTACATTTCATTCGACCATTGAGACCCAAGTGATCGATGGTAACCAAGTGCATTGTACTCAGCCATAGGAGGCCGAATACCTCTACATCTCCTTCGTCCATACCAATGCTATTAGTCTGATAGATGCCCCTTGAAATCCAGTTTCTTCTACTACAGACGAGGAAGAGCTAACACCAAATGAGAGATAGATTAGGTGCAAGAAGGCACTAATAGATAGCTCTATCCCTCAGAGATAGCTCCCACTGCGATAAAAACTGAATGATCCCTTGGGCCGAGTGCCACTACAGTGCACCTTGTCTCCTCCAACTCAATAGGGTGCAGAAATGACCGAATGTAGAAGAAAGAACGAGAGGAGGAAGGGGAAGGAGAAAGAGAGGGGGGAGATCATAGATGATAAAGATGTAAGAGCCTCCTTTTGTGCCACGTGATTAGTAAAGGATGTATATGCATATTGAACAGTGGAGGATTGTTTAGAGGTGAGACCACGATCCCAAATGAGTAAGCTACTAGAAACCACAAAATGACATGATACCCAAAAACTTAGTTGATAGTCCTTTCAATACTTATAGTTCACATGGGTTTGGATAATGCAGCATTTAGGGGTGGCAATGGGTTGGGTCAGGTTGGGTTGGGTTGAGACATAGGTATAAGGACAAAACACCCAACCCGTTTAATAAACGGGTCAAAAACTTAAACCCAAACCCGACTTGTCTAATAAACGGGTAGACCCGACCCGACCCATTTAATAAATGGGTCGAGTCAGGTTGGCTCAATAGAACCCCATATAAAATGCTCGTGTTTGATATGGTTGGGTCGGGCTTGATCAGGTTGGATCTGGTTTGATTGGGTTATAGATCGGGTCAAGCCGGGTTGATACAACCCATTTGGTAAACAGGTCAAGTCGGGTTATAAGTACAAACCCAAACCTTACCTGTTTAATAAACGAGTCATATGAGTCAACCTGTTTATGACCCAAACCTGTTTAGGTCAAACCTAAAACCGCTAACTTCAGGTCGGGTCAAGGATTCCCGCCCCTAGCAGCATTCAGATCACAAAAACAAAACATGAATTTCTCTTGTAAGAACATTAAAAAAAGGGCAACTATACATCTCATTTCATATTGGTCCCTCTAACCTTTTAAAAAAAAAAAACAATTTAACCCCTGATCTATGATCCGTCTGCATTTAGCCCCGTCTAACAACTTCCAAAAATACCCTCTCTAAAACAAGTTTGGCTGAGTCACAGAAAAATAATGAATGCCCACCGTCATCCATCAACGACATCGAAGATCAACACAAACTCTAAACTGCACAAGAACTGAGAAATCCAATTCGAGCCCCATTTCCCAAACCCTTCAGTATGGCTCAACTAAAGATGAGAGAAAAAAAAAGAAAAAAGAAACATGAAATTCTGGACACCCAGTGGTAAGTGTTTTTCCAAACAACAAAACCAGTGGTAGTGCTTTACATAAAGAATTATCTAACCAATCCAACCCCTCACATTCTACCTCCCCCCCCCCACTTTGAAAGACTAAAAAGACTGGATTACTAATGTGCTTCCTCTCGTAACGGGGTTCCTCTTTCAGTTACCAGCGAAGAGCCTGCACCGAGAATCTCAGGCGAGATATCCCAGCTCCCGCTTCTCCTACGCCAGCTCGAGTTCCGTACGTCGCCCCTAGCCGAAGGAAGTTGCACGTCTCGGTTGAACATGAGTTCAGAGTCCATAACGTCGCGCATCCCGTCGCTGTGCCTGCCGCCCATCTCCTCATCGACCCCTTCGTAGTCGCAGCGCTGGGAGATCTTCAGGAGATCCCCGCCGATCTCGAGATCGTCTTCCACTTTTGCTCGTGGGTCGGAGACGGGTTCGTCCTCCGCCGCATGACCGCGGCTGACGGGCGGCGGCAGTCTCGCAGCTTCCTCTTCGGCGAATGCTCGAAGTTTGTTTCTGGAAGGTTTTATCCTTGTGCAGAAGACTTCTGAGAAGTTGTTCAGACAGCCGCGGTCGTAGACATTGGGCCTGCCGTCCGATCTGTACCGGAAATTCTCATAGGTGGTCTGAGGAACAACATGTTTAAAATGAGTTCAAACATTATGTTATCGACAGAGAATCTAAGCAATGGAAAGTAAAATTAAATTGCTTCAGAAATTAAAAATAAAAAAGTCACAGCAGTTGAATGATACAGATGACCTATGAAGTTGAGCTCACAGATTTCTTGATCAATCACAAGAATTACCAGTGCCTATAAGTTGGGTCTGGACAACCGATATAAGTCCTAAATAGACGACAGCTTACAGCATAACAGTCAGACCCCAGTTCATAAGGGCCTATTCTAAGTATTTCGCGTAAGGTTTACAGTCAGGTTCAAACAGGTAACACAGGCCCCAAATAAATGATAGTTTGATTGGCACAAACCCTGTCAATAAGGCCTATTCGAAGTAATTGAGGCCAGCTCTAAGAATTCTTCTTGGTGATTCTCTCCCATCAAGTAAGAGGACTGAAGTGCAGTAATATGACCTTTGACGACAAGATCAAAGCAATCCCAGAACTTGGCAAATGACAAGTTTACTAAACTACTGGTAACTAAAATTAATGCAGATAGTTGGATTCAAACAATCATCGAAAGATCGGGACACGAGCCCTTTGAATTCTCTTTCAAGCAAAAAATAGAGGCACTAATCAGATAGAGCAAGCCACAATAACAATCCATCTCTTAACTAGTTGGTTCAGCTTTATGAATTCTCCCGTCTATTCTTTTGACATCCCACATCCTGATCATGACATTTGCGGCTAATTGCAAAGAGTGATCCCGTCATTCAACATTTTATCGACTCTTACGGTGGAAACAACAGTGTAGACAGAGTTATACAAAAAGACAAGTCTACATTCTCGACTTTTGAGGAATTGCTCAGTAATTATCGTACAACTAGTTTGATCATGATTTCTGATTGGAGTGAATGTGATTAGTATTCAGTAACAGATTCCCCCTCCGTTAGTGAGCGTTAGTATCTCACACCTAGAGTGCTGACGTAAGGAATAAAATTTTGGAAAAACCCAAAACTACCCGTATCCCAGAACTACCCTCTAGGAAATCTGATTTCACCCTTTACTCTTTTGACTTAAGGGTATTTTGGATTTATTTTTACTCTGTTAACGGAATTAGGGGGGGTAACGGTAATGAGGGCAATCAAGCAGGGGAGGTCTGCATAATTTAGGCAAACCTCAAGCGAAGTCAAGTGTATTTTACCCTAAAAACAATAATTTCTTAAATGTTTTTTATATAAATGAGGCCGATGAGAAAACTATTTTTCTGGTTGAGTTTGAAAACTATTTGGAAACCAGCATTTACAGTAACTTCAATTGCCCAACCTGTTCATATTGTTAATCAAGGCATGCACGTTCCTTTGGAAAAATATCCAGACAGAAAATAGTTCAATGTGCACACATCCTCTGTTGCTTCAAGTCATGGGCGCGTGCACCTCGACCTTAAGGTGTGCACGTTTAGGTTCCTAGCCATGCATAATAGATACTTTTATTCAGAGTTTGCATGCTCTGGGAGAAGTGTGTGCACACTGTCATGGGATGAGATGTTTGAGCTCATTTTGACTCGTTCTTGTCGTATTTTTTACTATTTTCTCGTCTCCTTTATAAGCAACATCATATTAGGCCATGGAGATCATCTCTTCTGTACCAAAATCTCAAGGAAGCCCTAAGAACCTCCATTGATCCTCGTCTAGGATCTCATCATCCGAGAGATCATTTTGTTTCCAATTGCTCTTTGATGGCTTTGTGAATCAAATTTCCTCATCCATTAGATTTTGAAGTCCTCATTCTCTTATTTTCTCTCTTGCGGAAGATTTATTCATTGGTGTGTTTGTTTGAAGAGCATCCTCGGTCAGCAGGTCATATCCGATTGAGATCAACCGGTGGGTTATATATCTGGTTGATTGCCCGTGTGCATCGAGATTGGTGCGATGTGGTCATTTGTTTGAGGCTTCTTCACCAGTGATCGGTTCATGGGACTCGACCGTGGAAGAGTAGCAAGGGAAAAGTACGATGTGATCGTGGGTGAATCAATCCTACCAAAGTTAGGCAACGTTCTGAACTATTGTAACTTTGTCGCATAATGGATTGGTTGGCTTCAGGCGCAAGCCTACTGTTTTCTTTTTTAGGTTTTCACATAAAAAAAACCGTGGTTCTCTGTGCTTGATTCTCATGCTAGGTTAGAGTACGTTTAAACCCTAAGCCTTTACATGGAATTGTGAGAGGAGAGAGAATCTTGTGAGACCACGAAGTGTTAGTTGTATTGATTAATTGAGATTGCTTCCGCGTTTTGTGTGAGAGCCCATCGGTCCCTATTATTGGGTTTACAGTAGGCCTTCTGTGATGCCAATTGGTTGATGATGCGATAAATCATTGTTCTCCCATTGTATTGTGCGTCTCTTAATGAATCTCTTTTCTTGGAGAACCAAGAAAGGAGATGTAATTTCTTGTTCCACTTTTAAGGTTAAATATCAGACAATGGTAGAGATTGCTTCTAGCCATGGATATTTGCTCACCACTGATATCCTGTTCAGATGTGAACCTGTGTTACTAACATTCAGATTGCTAGCCTACTTGTGAACCAAGTACTTTGAGATATACATGTCATGTTGTTAGGCATTGCTATCTTGCTTGGTCGTTGTCTTTGCCATATACTCCTAACGAGCACCATATTACTAACTTCTTTACCAAGTCGAATGCTACAACAATTTAGTTTTTACCTGGCGGACTCCTAATGTATGACCCAACTTGAGTTGAAGGGAGCATGATCTACAGTGTATATAAGCCAATTTCATATGTCATTTTCATGTGTTTACATTATATTGTGTAATGTTCTCGCTCATAGGTGATCACTTATCACACCTTGAACATATATATCTTGGCATTTCCCTTAATGAGACCATACTTTGCATTTCTTCATATTCTTCTAAATATTACTCTCTCTCTCTCTCTCATATATAACACTAGTGAAGTTTTTATGAAAATTTCTGAGGTAAATATTAAGTGATCACACAGACGAAAATGATAAAAATTATGACGTGGAAAAGCCTTTTGTTGATGGGAGTTGATTGCACTCAATTTTACCGAGTAAAATGCTAGTAATTGGATATATATATATATATATATATATATATATATATATATATATAGAGGGGCATGCTTAGGTGCGGTCCTGCGGTCCGTACGGTCTGCATCCGCAGTCGTCCGATGCACGCGGCGCGGTGCGGTGTACCGCATCGGACGGCTGCGGATGCGGACCGCGCCTAAGCATTTCCCTATATATATATATATATATATATATATATATATATATATATATATATAAAGCCACACGGATTAATGCTACACATTAGAACTTTCTAATAGGGTTGCAATTGAAAATTTAATGAAAGTCAAAGATATTAGCAGAGGGGAGGTTGGTGTAAATACCAGAATTGCATAGAAGGTCCGTGAAATTTAGGCAAACCTTAAGGAAGGGAGGTCAATGTAATTTACCCTTATCTTTAAGTTATCTTATATAAATACCAACCCCCCCCCCCACCACACACACACACACACACCAAGATTTGGATCCAATGAAAATATAAAAAATTAAAATCCAAACGAAACAAATGTAACTGTTTTCAATACAAAATAAGGATCCCAAAGGTTTACTAAAAGAGTGGTGTTTGTGAACCAACTAAATCAACATATCTTTGGCTAAAAAAGTTCAAAAAGACATATAAGTACGAGATCAACTTTAAACACCAAAGATCAGTAAAATAGACTATAAAAATTTCACAAAACAACTTTTTCCAGACTGTAAACTTCAGAATGACAATTTTTCAGCTTTCTTGACAAAGTCTCAAATCAATGGATCTCGTTGTGGTTGTGATGCTTTGAATCTTCAAGTTGCATGATCACCGAATGAATTACTCACTAGGACTCTTAACAATGGAAATGGTTTTGGCACACAAAAATAGACTATAAAAAAATCACAAAACAACTTTTTCCAGACTGTAAACTTCAGAATGACAATTTTTCAGCTTTCTTGACAAAGTCTCAAATCAATGGATCTCGTTGTGGTTGTGATGCTTTGAATCTTCAAGGTGCATGATCACTGAATGAATTACTCACTAGGACTCTTAACAATGTAAATGGTTTTGGCACACAAATTTTGGCATTTAAAGTGAAATCCCACAAATGTGGTAAGTGGTAACACCTACAGTTAAAAATACAAGATGGCAGAAGTAGAGCACATGAAAGGGGATCACAGAGATATGTAAGAGAATCTGCAAAATAGAAGAATATTGAGACATGAAAAGACAAAGAATTGGATAACATGCAATAAATAATTGATATTGCTGAGAAATAACGAGCAAAACGAACTGCGTTTTAGTTACTTGAGTAGCGTCAAGAAGCTCCTCGTCATCAATAGAATCAATGTTATGAAACTTGTATATGTATTGTATGCAACTAAAGGTTTAACGCACGTGCGACCACATAATCACATATGTCACCACACGTGTTATTTTGTTTCTTTAAATCAAATTAAAAATACAAGAAACACCAATATTACAAGTGCAAAAAATAATAAAGAATTATTAATTTTATTGCACATAATTAGTAACATTTCATAGTTTGAATTGGCTTTTTTATGGCCAGCTTTCAACCAAACATAATATTGCAAATATTTCGTAACATAATATGTATATTCTATATTTTCATGTCCCTTTTTCCCCTTCAATTACAGTAATGTTGTAAACTATTCTTCGAGCATTTCTTCTGGAGTTTTCTTCCTTCCTCTTAGTTATAGGCCGAGTGCACATTATGATATCTTTTTAACACTTTAACAACTTGAATACTACTCACTTTCTTCATTGGGTTGGCATGATGATTTAGACAAGCCTTTTCATTTTCAGGAGCTGGTTTCAGCTTCTACTTTAATTGGTCTAAGAAACCATCGATAACATTGCATGCAATAGATATATTAAAATTTTACACATGTCGATTTATCTGATGCTCCCATTACATGCATCTGATCAAACACAGGGGGACAGAGTTGTAGCTGAAGTAGTAGATTGGGTTGGTTTAAGTCTGGATGGTACAACTACCTGACTTCCTTAGCAACCTCTCAAGCAAAACATTCAACTTCAACACATGTGATCACCCCACAGCCATGCACCTTAGTGGTCTTAAGACGGTCGAAGTCACAGACCTCTTTCCTATAATACTTGCATCTAACTTTGCTAATCTTTCGCACATTAAGTCTAAGTTTGGCTAAGCTTTTGCACCATGCCTTTTTTGTATTTTGGCCAAGTGGGCGATGCTTTTTGTTTTTTCCCTTTCATCTAGCAAAATGCTAGAGGGGTCCGCTGTTAAGAAAACATAAGCAGTTTCAAACTGCGTTACAATCGTATAATCTACCGGGAGCAGGTCAACATATGGCCCATATGGGGACCAAAAAACCTTAGCCAAATGAAACCTAATAGTCGTACCATGGTTTTCATCTTGCAGTCTTGCTTAGCATGTACTATGATCCTTATTTTTCGTTGAATTATTATCCCTGCCCATACACCCAACACGAATCTTTAAACTTGTCGATTTTAAGAGCGTAGGAGATTATATTAGTAGACGTGTTCGTTCGCGAATGTTGATGTAGCGGTTCAGGTATGAGAATATCGCGGCATGCTGACACAAGTTTTATATTGCTACCTAGATACTACATGCCTTCATCGTCTGGAGGATGTTAAGGAGATCTTGGGGGGGAAAGACTCGGATTAGCGTCTTTAGAACGAGCGTGGCACCGTACGGTTTCTTAATATAACAGTTTTTTTGGTGGCCTATGTGGCCCCCTCATATGCGACCAAGAGTGTGCCAACCAATATTCTCATATGAGATCGCAGATGATTTGACACCCAATGAGATAAAGCCTCCGATGAAGTTCTATGGGTTAAGGGAGTATAATACACTCACAATAAAATCAATAGTATACTTTTGCTAATATGGAAGATAGCAACTGTGACAATAAGCAACATCAAGACCAAGAAAGTATCGAAGGCGGTAAAGATCCTTCAAGTAAAAACTTTGTTAAAGATGATGCTTGACATAGATGAGAAGGACCATCTCCTATAATTAACGTATTGGTCCACATATATAATAATAGTTTGATCGAGGAAGTGCAAACATGGCAAGTAAAGACAACCATAACATCATAAACAAAGAGGAGCTTATTTAAGAATTAGAGAGCACAATTCACATAAAATGTTAAGGATGAAGTTGGCTGAGCAATGGCTATGCGTAGGCCCTCATGAAGATCAATATGAAGAAATGCATTTTTTAAGTTCATCTAGAAAAGTGGTCATCTACAAACTTCGGCCATAACTAAAAGGGTAGAACTAATGTTAATCTTAGAGACAAGAGCAAAGGTCTTCTTATAGGCAATACCATATTCGTAGACCACTAAACAAGCATTATAATGCTTGATTGATTCATCAGCCTAGGTCTTGATCTTATAATCCCAACTAATTCATTTTGATATGCGACCACATATGTACGAGGCACCGTATCCAACCCGAAACACTCCCATGCATATGTGGGGTCGCATATGTACCATGGACTACTGTGTGATCGCACAATATATTGTGAGGCCGCGTATGCGATCGTAAAATTTTATGCACCGCACAACATACTGTGTGGTTACAGTCCTCCAATGATCAGATTTTCAGCCGTTAGCATAAAATAATATCTTCCCACATCCTTTCCTACCCCTTTCTAAACTATATAGTATATACACCCCCCCTGCCTCCTCACATCCCCCACCAACCTTGCACCAAAAAAAAAATCCATCTCATGCCTCTTCTAACACTACCAAAGCTTTTACAAACCCTCTAACTCCAAGCTCTCTTCTAGCTTTCAACTCTCAAACAAGCTCTATTATAATGAGTAATTATAAATGAAGATTGAAAACAATTGCTCATGGATTTTGAGGCGATGATATTCCACTTTGCTCTATTTCTGGCGAATTCCACTTTCCAGTTGTCGTCCGGTTTGATTTCTCTTTACAAGTACTCATCCTTAGCTTCTAACCCCTTTGCCTAATATCTGGCTTCTAATCCCTCCTTACTCCGTCTGTCAATCGGTGCTCATAAGCACCAGTTATCTCACTAAAACTGACGCACGCTACCACCTCATTCATACCAGCCATCTTCAAATCCGTCCATATAAAGAAAAAGAAATACATCACCTATTATTGTATATCCATACAACCAACCACATTTCTCACCTATGTGTACAAAACAAAAAACAAAACAAAACCCCAAATTTCAAACTGTTGACCGTCACCGAAGCCAACCGATCACCTGTTCTTTCCAATATCCACCATAATCAACAGGCCAAAAGTCCCATAACAGCCACCACGACTACCATCCATCATCAATCAACCAGCTTGCGTGCCTCAGTCATGGAGCCATACCTAATCCGACCATCACCAATTGTTCTCCAACACTATCCGTGATCATTGTTGTCCTCCGACGATCGACGCCTCCCTCTCCCTCCCCCTCCTCGCCACTCTGTGGATGCTGAGACCCGGAGATTTTAAAGCCATCTCGATTGGTGAATTGCACAAGGGACGTTGTGATTGATGCCACATCAATATGGTTAACATTTGCGTTAAAAGTTAGGGTTGAATTGCACCCCACTCACGAGATGCGGGACGACAGCTGGCACCCAATGTTTCACAACAAGAAAAACTCTCGGAGTTAATGTAGCTGCTACATTAACTCCAAGAGTTTTTTGTCTCGTTGTGAAACACTGGAGCTAGCTATCTTTCCCGCCCATATCCGTGCTTCATCAAGTGCATCTCTTCATATCCTACCCTACATGGATTCTTCTAGTGGTGCAACTTGGGTAGGGTAAAACCAAGAACCGACCAAACCAAACCTAAATGGGTCAGGTTAGTTCGGGTATTTTCATTGAATGGGTTGGTTCGATTTTAACTTTTGTGGACCCTACTAAATACGGGTTAGTTCCGGGTTGGAGGGCTTGGGGCTTGGACAATTCCAGCCCAACTTAAGATCGGAACTCATACATATCACTCTACACATATGATAAGTCCACATATATATGTCACAGGTTTAATATCATACTAGCACACGAGTAATCGTTTGTTGTTTGCAAACATTGAACCAACTACCAAGAGAACCCAACATGTGACTAAAGTCTAATGTGGGCCTCTGACTTGTTAGTAAAAAGCCAATAGCCATTATTCTTTTAGACCAACTACAAAACTGAGAACTGACCAGACCCGACCCAACCTTAGTGTGGCTCGGGTCGGGTCGGGTCTATGCCCAATTGGGTTTCTTCGGGTTTCAATATGGTAAAACTGAAGTAGTTCAGTTCCGGGTTGGCTCAAACCCGAACAAACGTGACCCGAGTTGCACCCCTAGATTCTTCTACTTGGTTGAGGTATCAGACCAAACACATTACATGGCTAATGACCAAGCAAGAATCAGAAGATCAATCAATGCCTAAAAGAAAAAAAAAATCATATTTTGAAAGTAGTCCAAATACAGAGTTCAATCATTGCCTAACAACTATATTAGGCACCTTGGCTTTAGCATTCCAAAGGTTTGAAATAGAGGAAAGTAGCTCTAGAACGAAGATCAAAGTTTGCCTGCCCATTCAAGATCCTCCAAACACACAGGTACACCCACCCAACCGATTCTAATTATAATAGAAGTGGAGATGCGGTCGAAAACGTCAAATTAAGTACGTTTGATCATCTATATAAGTGCAAAAATCAAGCAAAAAAGATTCTAACATGAACAACCTGACTAAGAATGAAGCAAGAATAAGATGAACAAAAACACGATCAGCTGATCTAACATGGTAGGAAGAAAGAACTGACCTGGTTAGTGCCGATTAGATATAAATGAAATCCAGTGAGACCACCAACAAACCACAAAGAAACAAAAGAATATATCATCAGTGCCACAGATGCAGGAGTCTTTTTCATTGCTTTCCATACAGTGGGATAATCCTCATCCATGAGAAACTTGATGTACAATGCCGACATTGCAAATACATAGATGCAAAGCAGAGTTGACGAAGAAACAAATAAGAAAAACCAGCGGTAGTTGCGCTGCACCAGAACTAAACTTTGTCAATATGAATATGTAAACTATATTGAGAGAATAAATGCACCACTAAAAAAGTAGGAGAAAACTAAAACAACTACCTACGTTAAAGAATAATGCGGATGATCAACAATAGTTATGCATGATCCCAAATAATAGAAGTATATAGAGTAATAATGTATAGGATCCCCACAGATACATAGAGAACATAAAAAAATCCCATCTCTCACCATTCCTTCCTGTCAAGGGCTACTCGAGGACAGTAACTATAGAAATTATGGAATTCACATATGACACAATAGGGAGAAACAAAATGATGCAACAAATGAAAACTTGTAATCTCAAGGAAAAACACATGATAACCTTTATGCCAGGAATTGTATCTAAAAAAAATTAGCAAAAGCCTCCATAGAGTACACATGAGGAAGTGTGATTGATGAAATAGATAAATGTGAGAGGCTTAATTCCATAAACGACAGGGTAAAATTGAGGAATTAACACACAAATCAAGACTGTGAGGATGCTTGTAATAGCAACAACATTCTGCTCTAGAATATAAGGACTTGACAAGTGAACAAGAATTCATGACAATGAGGCCACAAACTTTAAGGAAGTGATTTCGGGTCACCCCATTAGAAAGGGAAGCCTTAGCTAGTTTTCTTAACTAGGTGAGAAATATATAGCAATTTCGATCCCTAAAGATATGGAAAACAATGAACGGAATATGCATATAGTAGATGGGTAACCAGGAACACTCATCAATGGCGCACACAACAAAAAGAACCACCAATTGAAAGAAAGGAGTAGACCTAGTAGTTGTTACTATGTACAAATTTGATGAGGCTGAAGACATGGATTCAATACAAGACAAGAGGAGGGCAAAATACTTTACCTACCTAAGGATCATAAAATTTCATACAGAAAAAAAAATCATAAATGACACAAGACATCTGACTAAAACAAAGTTGTAAGATGAATGTCAAAAATATGAAATTGGCAAATATTATGGTGCCACAATTGAAACATTGGCAACAATACAACGTAAATTCCACATTTTATTCAGCCTAACCCAGCTCATAAACCAAGCCCTAGAATTAATTGTTTGCCATGCATGTCGTCGGTTTGCAATTAGTACCCAATGATACATGAACGAACCTATATAAATTGCACCACTTGAACCTATATAAATTGCTTCTAATCCTCTAAAGGCAATCAGAGTTTTACAACTAGAATTGGGTTATCCTGATCTCGTCTGGAAGTTCTCACTTCCGTAAGATCGACCCGTAGTAAGCCTAGTATGACCCCAGGTAAGGGACTTTAGAAACCTACCTCGGTATTTATTCATCACTCACGCTGGTTACCAAATAACCAAGCATTTTGTCATAATCTCTCTCTTTCATTATTGCGAGTAGGAATCGCTTGTTGAGACCCTAGTTTAGGCTTTGTTTCGCACTTTCGTGTTGTGCCACATCACCCTCTTTTGCCAAGTTGACCTGGCCGGATTTTTGGGATTTATCTTATAGGGTTGATGTTAGGCTAACAGACAGTCAAAAATTTTGTCAATCTTCCCTATAGTCAACCCCATCTTGACCAGATAAAACTTGGACAATGGTGATAAATAAATTGAACTCAAAATGGACAATATAAAGGCATAGATGGGGACCCAATGTTATGTATTCTTGCTCTAATAACAATTTTTGGGAAGAATTCCTCTAATGACTTAAGATTATAGTGGATGTTCTACACATTTTTATAATTTACACATTGCCGCATGGTTCAAATCATTCAAGTATCAGCAGCCCGATATGACTGTGATGCGAAACAATGCAGGTGAAGATAATGTTATTAATTAATTGAGCAGGCAGGGCGTAACTATTAATTTTGATACCAAGCGGGACAAGCGATTCAAACAAATAACATGGGTATTTGCTTTTGGGAACTACTATCACAATGCCAATCGATTTTCGAATCCAGGTGATAAATAAACTATGCTTAAATTATTGGCTAATAGTCATACTCGCAATATTCAGATTAGCAACTTAACAGGCCAGGTGGACGCTCAACCTCACGACAGGGGCAGCAGTTGGCAATGATAATATACTAGAGATCCAATTGGTGAAACACGATGGTACCTGATCGAGTAGGGGAATCCTTACTGAGGGGGTGAAGATGGTGGCGTGGGAACGTTCGCCGGAGTCGGCAGGACTTCCGGGCGAGGCGATGGTGGAGCTGGGGCCTCCGGGGCTGCGCTCGTCACGGGGTGAGGATTTGCAAGCAGGTGGAGGCACACGATGTTCCGATGCACCGGCGCGTCCGGGTGCCAGCGATGATGCCACTCGCTGATGCCGAGGCGGGCCTCAGTGTCACAAACCACGGTGTAGGTGATTCGTTCCACGTATTCCTCCACGCTCTCTCATTCCGAGAATTGAAAGTCGATGAAGGGGGAGTTGATGTCGAGGTACCCGTCTTCGTCTTCGATCATCCCATGGTCCACGTCGGGGTCCGCCATGTGGGCATGCCGGATCTGTGAGAGGAGGGTGGGTCGGGTGTGCTGCAGGGAAGGAGAGGGGAGGGGTGGGGTAAGGCCGGTCGGGTAAGAGTGGAGGGAGGGGCTCGGGGTGGTGGCCGGGTTGGTACAGTCGAAGGAGGCAAGGGGGGGTGGGGCTGTAGCACCGGGAGGAGGGGAGGGGGATCGGGATCGGGTCGGGCCGGTGGCGCCAAGGGCCGGGTGGGGTGGCCGGGTCGGATGGGAAAGGAAGGAGGGGGATCAGGTAGAGGGGTTTGGCAGGCGGGGGAGTCGGGTGGGGGCTGGCGTCGGGTAGGGGGGCACGGACAGGGGTAGGGGGGGAAGGCTCGCGGGAGAGGGAGAGGAGAAGAGGGGGTTTCGGGAAAGGGGGGTGGCGCCTGGGTCGGACCGGTCGGGTGAGAGGAGAGGAGGGAGAGGGGCAGCGGCTGGGCTAGGGAAAGAAAAGACAGAAAGAAAAATTAGGGTTTCACACGCCTAATCTGATCCTAGGGTTTCACACACCTAGGGTTTGGGTTTGGGGTTTCACACGCCTCACCCTGGTTCTCTCAACACACATGTGGAGGAAAACGAAAATTTTATTATTCATTCAATACCATTACATGATCCATGGGCAGGCCTATATAAAAGCCTGCGATAACAAACGAAAGTCCCTGGAAGTCGAGGTGGGACTAAATAACACAATGCAGAAAACAAAAACAAATGAAAACATCCATGATGGTGCAGGCTGTCTGATCAGAGCCATAGGCTCAGGTGGCGCCTCCTGCGCTGATACACGCGCCATGGGCGCTGCTCGATGTCCCCATCAGACTGATTCAAGACTGTTATGGGCAATGCTATTTGTGAGTCAGACAGATCACAATCATTAGTAAATATACACTTTTCCGAATAATTTAGCTAAAATTTAGAACATAAGGTAACAATGCTAATCTCCCTCAAGCTGCTTGCAAGAAATAAATTTTAAAAATTGTTGCAAGACATATTGTTACACACGACTGTTTTTGAGATATTTCAGTTTGGTTCTTTGGCTTAGAACTTGAGCCTTAGAGATGAGTGTGGTTTTTATGCCCTCTTAGTCTAGACCCTTTGTAGAGGAATTTGGGAGGCTTGCTTCACAGTTGAATGAACTTAACCTGCATGAATGATAAGGTAGCCAACCCTACTTGCTATTGGCCTTTAGGTATCATGACAGGCCTTTCTTTGTTAAAAAGTTGCCTGGCTAGGAAGTCAGAACAATGGGCTGAGAATCACATAAAACATTCTCCAACTTTGATAAATAACACGTTGATTCCGAAATCCATTATCGACAACATAAGTTTTGTTGGATAAAGTTATGATTCAGGATTTATATCTATAAAGAAAACAATTCTTCCGATAATGTGTAGGCAATAGAGTAAAAGGCAACTAGCGAGGTAGCAAGCATGACAAGGCTGTACCAAAAAAAACAAGTTGTTTTATCGTAACTCAGTTTCTAGAGGGTGAAAGCAAGCACCTTGGACAAAAGAATCGTAGAAGCAAGTCATATGACAAACCTGTCCAATGCATTGCCCAACCCAGGGGCAGTGATGATCAAAGCGTTCCACACAATTATTGCAGATAGAACAGTGAGAACAGCGAGGAGGGCGATAGATCATGCATGTATCACAATATTTTATTTTCACAGGCATGCCATTAACCATTACTTCTTTAGTGCGGGGGAACTGCAGGCTCGGAGTATGTCTCCCACCAACCGCTGACGGAGTATCATATGAAAACTCTTCCTCTGGAGGATGTGAAGCACGTGGTACAATTCCAGGATCTCGAGCTGAAGTCATCATCAGCAGGAACAACACCTTTCAACATAAGCACAAGCAAATTAAGTTTTATGTCTCTATAATCTATATGAACGCCATAATTAAAACCATCACAGAAAGTACAAACAGAAGGATATCAAGTAAATAGCATTTCACTACATATGTTGAACAATCTGTATCAGATAATCATGATATAGCCAAAAGGGGTTGAAATGCTTGAAATGACAAATACAAGAGCAAAAGATGATTCAAATGTAAAGAACATCTCTCATGTACACGGCCAAAAATGTCCTCATCTATGCCCATGATGCTTGTGGGAGATACTAAAGCTTGAAGCTTCTTATCTATCAATACTAATTAGAGAAGGCTCTACAAGTTCAGAATAGGCAAATTGAAGAATAGGCATGCAAGGAAGCCTATAATGAAGGGCTCAACTCATAGTTGATCAAGATAAAAGATGTGACAAGATAACATAGTAGAAACCCTTGGGCCGGAAATACACTTCCTGCAGGCAAGTCTTAGAACTTAAACAAGACAAATTAGCAATGATATATGTGCATGGACAAGAAGGCTGCAAGTGTCTCACTATACATAGGATATACAGGAATTTAATACAATGAATGCAAGATGCAAAGGGTACTTTCCAAAAGAATTGACAAACAAATAAGGCTACAGAGAAAGATCAAAACTATTATCGACGGTGATTAAAAGAGATGATAAATCATGTTAATGTAGGGAAGTTGAGAGGCTAAAAACTGTTAATAAACAATCGCAGGTTAATCCCCATACAGAATCTCTCCAGAACACATTCTACAGCAAACTGATTATGATTAAGCATTTGAATGAAAAAGACTCAAACCTCAACACAGCAAAGGATATATATATATATATATATATATATATATATATATATATATATATATATATATATATATATATATATATATATATATATATAGGTCGGGATCTGCAGCCAACTATTCTCGTGCCAACTTTGGTGCCAAATGCCAATACATCCATAGAGGTTTCGAAATTTACTGAATTTGATGAGGATGATCACCTTCCTACAAATAGGACGTTCCCAAAAAAATTTAGACATTCTAAAACTTTTAGGTGCGTCAATAATCATCTTCAAATTAACGGTTAAAATTGACGGTCAATAAATCTCTTCACAATTGAAACACCGAGAAATTTTAGAATGTTCTAATTTTTTGTGGACATGCTATCGATAGGAAGGTGATCATCCTCACCAAATTACAGTAAATTTTAAAACCTTTATGAACTTCTATGGATGCGTGGCACCAGTGTGGGTACCAGAAGTGTTGGTTGTTGATCCTGATCATTATATTGGCATGTAGTTGTGCCGGTACAATGATGAAAATGACCCGATGTTGATTGGGTATTGGAAATTATCCTAATTACTTCTCATCTGTAATTGAACAACAGCAATCACATTGCTAAAATGGAAATCAAATTAATTGTAATATATGTGTTATTTATTCATATAGGTGTTCTACTTGTCTGTTAATTAGATGAGTGACAAAAACTGTAAGCAAAACCATCATTATCAAGCTTCATGCCATAAGTCTGGAGCATAGTTACCAAATCGGGCGTTTTTTGAAAAAAACGCGTATAGAACGCGTATCGATCCGAAGACGTAGTAAACAGAAAAAAAAAACTCGTTTTTTTGAAAAAAACTTCCGTACGAGTTTTATACGCGTTTAAAACGGAAAAAACGCGTATAAAACACATCGGGTTTGGTCCGGGTTTAAATTGGGTTCGGGTTTTATTTTATTCGTGCTTAATAAACGCATATGCTATATGTTTTGAACTTTTGATTACTTAATGTTGGAAAATGACATATATACATACTTGGTATAATTTTTAAGATTTTTTTTGTTTTTTCCGATGTTTTTACGTTTTTTTCTCGTTTTTCCCGTTTTCATCGTATCTTTTCGATTTTTTCCTTTGCTGTTTTTTTCCCGTTTTCCAACTTGGTAACTATCGTCTAGAGCACTTAGTTGTACTCAAAGGAATAAAAAAAATAACAAGAAGTGATTGTCAGCTAATTTTATTCTTTATTTACTAATCTAGATTAAAGAAATACAATTAATTCATCGAAGAATTAATGATAGAAGACAGTGTCACATTTTGCATCAAATTGCAAACTCACTAGGCCAATCAGTACATAAGTTTTCATCAAAAGGGAACACTTAAGTTCTTCTAAGGAATACATTAGGTCATACAGGAACTAAAAAATAATCTGCATGCCAGTATTTATTAGGTAAGGAGAAAAAATACTAACGTAAATAGTAAAGGCTATTCCAACCACCAGTACTGCATATCCTGCATTGTATGCAGGAAACTTGTGGAGAAGAGGTCTCGCAACAAAAACACAAAAGATCACAACAGGTGCAACAATGAGTAAAAGTGTAATAAGCAGCGACCTTGCATCAGGTCCAAATATCAACCTCCCTCCGATAAGAAACCTCTGCCAAAGACAATAGGTCAAATCTTTAGCAAAAGAAAACAAACATCCAAAAAATTTCATATGCCATGATATAAGCTATGATAAAACTGTTCACATTAGTTAATATTTCAAAAAATGCTAAAGCATGTCAAATCTTTTACAATAGACATTTCAAACAGAGGCATGAGACAATGAATGACAAAAGAAGACTACAACTTAGATGAATTGATGAGTTCTAAATTGGAACTATTACATTCAGTGCCCAAGAACCTGTCATGCCAAAGTCAACATGCTAGATAATCAAGTTGCGGCTGAGAGTCGGAAAATACCCATGGTAACCTAGAGGCTAAAAGTTTAAGTACCAATATATGATAAAATTTATTGCCCTAAAAAAAATCCCTAATGAGGGATCAATGCAAACAAGCAAACACTTGCTCGCAAACCAACAAACTAACCGAACAACCTTTCTCGAAACCTCTCTTGCAATCACACGATGTGCACAACGAAAATTTAAGCAAATCGATTTAATCTACGTGTGATGCAAAGGTAATGTGTGAATTATAGGGTAGAATCATCTATCCTAATGCAACAAGTAAGGACACGATATTTTTTAGGTGAAAACCCAAACGAAAAAAACCACCCCGAGTAGATGCAAGTAACGAACAATCGAAAAAAGATCTTCAAAAACAAATAAAACACTTCCGGAATGAAAGTCTTTCCAATGACTTAAGCACGTTTATAACGATGAAAGATCAAAGCTTAAATCAAAGAGAAAAAAGAACGAACTCCGGATCAAGTAAAACAAAAAAACGATGGAGAAGGAAAACTCGAGAAGCTCAAACCAATAGCTTCTCCACACTTATAAAGGTTAGAAATATGTGTATTTATAAGTAGAAACCCATAGGAAACTGTAGAAACAAATCTCACAAGTTTAGGAATCCTAACAAGATCAAACAAGGCAAAACAACCCTAGTACGCAGCCTCCCTAGACACCTTGTTGTGGGGTGGTGCGCATCACCTCGGTAGAGGTTGTTTCCAACCTGCTAGGGTACTAGGTGAAAACCTCAAGTATGCACCAAGCACTTGTAAGTGCATGCTACTACCCCTAGTGTGTCCAAGACACAGAAAAAATAATTTCTGCATCCGGTACGTACTCGTGCATTCTTGGAACTCGATGAACAACCCTAAGGTCATTCGGAGTCATAAAAACCCATGTATGAAGGCAAGTAACCCCAAAGATGGAGTTCTCGTGTTCCGAAAGTTTAAAACAAAGATCGATTCAAAAACCGGCAAACATGTGATGATGAGAATCATGATTTTTGAAAACAAAAGAGCTTAAACATAATTTTGAAGTTATATGCAAAGATAAAAATATATAAAATGATAAAATCAAGGATTAAAAATACTGCATTCTCGATACAATAAAAACACATACAAATGAGATTCGATCTACATTCCTGTAAACTAGGAAGATTATAGACGAAGAGGGCAGAGGGCAAGATTTGATATAGGTAATTGCATTTCAAAGGACAGAAATGTGAAGTCTTGTAAGCAATAAATGAAGGTTGAAAAGATATCTTCAAAGTTGTGATATTAGGCAACGCATGAACTTTTGCTCTTTTATTTTTAGTCTAAAATGCCTTAAGCCTCGTTTAAGAAGGAGCATAAAAGGTCACTAAGAAAACCACAATCTATTGTCTTTAAAATCTTTCAAAAACAATCACCCCCCTTGTTCGTTGGTAAGAAATCATACTTGTTTTGAATAAGAGATTAGGGTTTCAGATGTGAAGAATGCCAATGATCAGAATCTAATCCACGTCCATATTTCTATGATCGATAATGCATCGGTCCCAATCTGCACTAATTTTATTCGTACGTGTAAGATTGGGATTTATAGTGCTCTACTTATTTTTATAACCCATTTCTTTAATATGCAATAGAATGTTCTAAAATTTTTCAAGAAAGCTGTTATAATGACCATTTTCTTTGCTCTTATCAATTAACAACGTTTGATGAAGTGATACTCCCCAGATAGAAGGTGTGTAGATAAGTTGAAGGAAGTTGGTCATATCCTTATCACAGACACATTTGCGTTGTCCAGACTGCCTAAGAGATCTAATAATGAAGTAATATATCTGAGAATGAATTATCTATACGCATTTGATTCCCAAATCCAATAGGTATATTACAAACAACATTACACCTTCAAAACCCTTGATTACGAACACCAACATGTTAGATTACAACTTGTTCGGATAAGTTTTATTATAACAGATTCCTTCAGATTAAATTTTCAATGTGAATACATCTCATGTTCTGAACTCTGAAGTTTATCTCACAATACTCCACCTCAAGATGGAGTGCGCCGTGAACGCCCAATTTGCAATTAAGGGAAGGATACTGTGAGACGCATCGAGGGGTTCAGTGAAATAATAGCCGAACCCAAAGAGAGCACTCCTCACACAATGAAACCCAAACAGGAAAATCAAACAACACCAAATGCTCGAGCTAATAAATAGAGAATCTAACATGAGCCAACTAAGCTGTAAATAACAGCACAAGGCAATCTTTTGATCCTAACAGACCATCAGGGCATCACTGAAAACAGTAGTTCCAAACCCAAGTAAACCAATCAGACCAACAGCCAAGGAATCAATCTCCATCAGCCAAAACCCAACACGGGCGCAATCCGCGCCTTTTCGGTTGGCCGAATCGAACAACAAGCAGCCGGATTAAAGATGACCCAGTTCGTATTCAATCTAAAAGGGCACGAAATCAATCAAATCCCAAGCATACACACCCTCCAAAACCCTCCCAAAATCTTCACATCCAGCCAACAGCTCAGCCAATCAACCAATCAAAAAAAAAAAAAAAAACCCTCCTTTACTACCCATGTAATTGGTAAAGCATCCGAACCAGAATCAAGAACAAGACAAGGCAAGTTAGAAAGAAGATGAGCGTGCGAATCTCACATTGTTTCCTTTCCAAACTTGGTAGGCTCGCTTGGCCATGAGAATCAAAACCTCGGTAGGCGAGAATCGAAGATGTAGAGCTCGCTCATCTTACTTCAGCCCCCGTAATCCGCAGCTGTGCGAGGAAAGGAGAGGAGGGTAAGTCGGGTTCTGGTAAGACTTCTCCTCCGAAATGTAGAGAGAGGAGAGAGAGAAGAGAGAGAAGAGGACTCGGGTTTACTTTTCTGCGACCGATCTCTCTTTTGCTTTTCTGGGTGGTTTGAAATTTCGGATCGAAAGCAGGGAGGAAAGAGTGATTAGGGAATAGAGAGCTGGCAAAGGGGGAGAGAGAGAGAGAGAGCGCCATCGCTCCCACGTTTCATTGTCCGGTTGATCCTTACTGGGGCCGAGGGCACTCTGTATTTAGCCTTCGTCTTGCTCGCTCCCCACTTGCTTGCCGTCTAGAATTTATATCACGTGCTATGCACGTGTGAGAAAAGCAGATGAGGACAGTGGTGGGCCCGGGGGTAAGAGATTGGGTTCTTACGAGGAATACTTCAGTGCAGCCGTCTCTATTAGGGATGCCAACCCCGCCCTGTTGGATCGTGATGATTCATTAGTCGTTGTGCCTGGCAATAATCCCATCCATGAGTTTGGCATCTCCCTCCGGAAGTTTTCTTGATTGGGAAGGGGATTTCGAAAGAGAGAGTTTAGAGCATCACCAACCGGCTCCCATTCTACCTGGCACCCTCTGTTTTTGTCCGATAGTGACCAAAAACCACTTCAACTGGTTCTTACCCATCCCACGTGGCGGTAGAAGCCGGAAACCGCTCGGATATCCTGGGATCCAAAAATCAGTCCCCATGTGGGATTCAAAAATATCCGTTGGTACTTGGCTTTGGAAATCAACCGTACAAATATGGTTGAACGGTAAAGATGGATGGTAAATTATTAAAATGAGGGTATGTGTATGGTAAAGAAAGTAGGAGATAGGAGTTGGACGGGATTCGGTTGGAGGAAGTGTTTATCCTTTGTGGCAGATGAGAGGAGGATGGGAGCTAAAGTTGACCCGACTTGGGAAAGAGTCGGTTGGAGATGCTATAACGAGATTTTCTGTTCTTTTTTTATGGATCAAATTTTAAATTATCCTAAAACAGATCCAAAGGCTCGTGATAATTTTTTTTAGAGAAAACTACATATTAGGACCACATAACTTTCGAAATTACCAAATAGGACTAGGTTTCAAAATAAATACCCAATGGGACATACAAGGGTATTACAGTCAGTGTAAATTAATAAGATGACTAGGATGCCCTTTGATGCCACTCCCACTTTATCTTCACCCATTTTCTCTCATGGAGAGTCCGGCCACGAAGAATCAAACAAAAGTTCAACATGAACAAAAAACAAAAGGGGGACTAATTGTAATTAATCAATTATTACCGGAAGCATTCTCCATGGAGAGTCAGTCCACAGGCTTGCCGGATCCTAGACGCTCTTCATGGATATCTTTTGAACCGCATGCCAGGGGCCCACCGCACCAGGGGCCCGCATGCCATGGGCGCACCGCACCTAGGGCTGCAAATGAGCCGAGACGAGCTTTGGCACGTTTGAGCTTGTTCATTTATTAAACGAGCCTATATTTCAGGCTTGGGCTCGGTTTGTTTAATAATCGAGCCGGGCCGAGCCGAGCTTTGATCAGCTTGAGCTTGTTCACGAGCCTAGACTTCAAACTAGCCTATGCTCAATTAGTGATTGAACAGTCCCTTATTGAGCTTGTTCACGATCCTAAACTTCAGACTAGGCTATATGTTAGGTTTATTCAAGCCATTTATGAGCCTATTCACGAGCCCTTTATGAGCCTATCGATCTTGTTCACGAGCTTTGCTCACGAGCCATAAACAAGCATGTTCGCGAGCCCAAACGAGCCGAGCTTTGGTCTGCTTGAGCTTGGCTTGTTTATTAAAAGAGCCTAAACTATAGGCTTGGCTTGACTAGTAACTGAACGAACTCGAACGAGCTTTTATTGAGTCGAGCCGTGAGCCGCTCATGAACAGCTTGGTCAGTTTGCAGCCCCTACCGCACCGTCCTCACAGCGTCCATGATATTTGTCCCCACCACAAATTCGAGTGAGTTGGCCTTCGGGTAGTAGACAGCCTCAAACGGGATGCTCATTCTAGCATGTCTAATTGCTCTCACCACTGACTTCGGCAGAGCCCTGCCCTTTGCAGCGGTGCTGATTTTCTGATGAAGACCACGGTGTCCTCGGCGACGAGCATCTTGCTGTTCACAAACTTGCTCCACCCGGTGGTCAGGAGGTGCCACTGCGATGTCTCGTGGTAGATGTGCCGGAACCTCCAGACCCTCCCATGCACGTCGTGGAGCGAGAGAATCTGCCTTGATGTTGAGCGGTAGGAAGATTGCGTGGTGCAAGCCCTGGGCATCGAGAATCCGCCGTCATTGTTTGTGTTGCTCGGAGTGTGCACCTTTTCAACCACGCGGATCCCGCCTGGTTGGACGGTTGCGTGTTCGATTACAACTAAACCGTCAGTGGAATACATGTCGTTGTAATAGCAATTGGGTATTTTAGTAATTTTACAGTGTTAACGAGATAGTCATTTTGGTCCTATTTTGTATATACTTTGAGGATAAATCCTAAATTGTGTATATTTATATATTTTGATCATTTTTAATTCAATGTCCTAATTTTGACATCAAGTGAATATTGCTTGGTTTGTGCTATATGCCTAAACGGATTATTGGACTTGATTTCAATCACTCCTAATGAGGTGCACGGATCCTAGTGCAAACCATTGTCGCCAACATGACATCATCCCACGTGCATCGTGTTCGTCGCACAACGCTTGTCTTGAGGATGCATCCCAATGCATACACGGCTTGTCTGTATCACATTCCTCTTGGAATAATGGTTAGGTCTATATGATTTGGTATCATAATAACAACAATGTGCCGGGTTAAAAAATCGATTAAGGCAACCTAAAAGAGGACCACCTGGAATAGAATGAGAGTTGTCCAGACGTTGACTATGGAAGCGTGGTGGTTGTTATGTGCCGAAATATTTTGGATTGGATTTCCAGTATAGCTAGGACTTCTGGAATAATAATCTGGTCCATAACCGATAGAGTTATAAGGTCCAATTCTCTTTATATGGAAAGACTAGAGGCCTCCATCTCTTGGGTCTTTTCACATGGAATGGTTATATATAGAGATTTTTGTTAAATAAAATTATAGAGTCATTCTATTAGAATAGTTGGGATTTGTTTGTAATTTGAACAATTACATTAAGGTTTGTGGGGACAAACCTTCGATATACCAACTCTAGGTGCCCTCAAATAGAGATGGCAATTAAACAGGTGATTGCTTGAAAAAAATCAAAATCAAGCTTAGATCGAGTTTAGGTTTAGCCTATCCCACCTAGAACCCAACCCGATTATATATACACATATATAACTCAAAAGTTTCATTCCATGAATATATTTTTTTTAAGAAAAGATGCATAATTTTATTTTATTTTTAGTTAAAATGAATTTAGTTCCTACTACATTTGGTATTTCTCTTTCAATTCAAATCCAATCCCACTCGCACTGATTCATCACATCTAAATATAATTGGGATGGGATGGGATTGGATTTTGGCTAATATAAATGGAACGGCTTTGAGATTTTCCTTCCAAACCCGAGGTAGGTTTGGGATGGATTTGGGACAATATATTCTTTAAACGGACTGATACGATTTCTAATATTGTAGGATAAATTTTAAAATAAATACAGAATATTGTAGCTTACTACAATACTTCAAAATTAGCAATGGTACCCCTTCCTACTCCACATGGCATCTCAGAGGTGGGGGACTTTTGTCTTACTATAACATATAATTTGTTGTGTCATTAGCAATTCCCCCCTTAATACCATTTTTTTTTCCATATTGGTGAGCATTTATGAACATGAGGATCTATCTAAACATATTTCTTTATATTTGCTTTCTTTATAATAATGTATACAAACCGTTTAGTTTTGGCAGAGAGGGAGGCAGAACTTTTTAGGGGTAATCAAGTGTAAGTATGCTCTAATAGTATTGGTTTACATTATGTCCATCAAATACTATCTATTTACATGAAGTCCACCAAATGGGTTTAGATTAAGAGTCAATCATGTACACCTGATTACCCACATAAGAGGTCCATTTTCAACCATTTTTTAAAGATTTGATTTTTTAAAATACTAGAACTACCAATGAGATACTCTCGCAGCTAATAATCACCGGACTTATGATAGTGACACTGTTGCTACAGTGATTTCTACAATGCAATTATTATAACAGCTTCAATGATTTAGGTTAGGTTTAGGTTTATGGTTCACTGTTAGGGGTGTAGAATTAGGGTTATGGTTCACTATTTAGGGTATAGAATTAGGGTTAGGATTCACTATTATGGGTATAAAAGTTAGGATTCACTATTAGGGGTATAGAAGTAGGGTTAGGGTTACGTTTAGGGTTCACTATTTAGAGTATAGAATTAAGGTTAGGGTTAGGTATAGGGTTAACTAATTAGGATATAGAAGTAGGGTTAGGGTTTCACATCACAAAATAGTTTCGAAATTTTAAAACTTTTTTGTCGGTTTGTGAAACCGGTTTAATTAGATGGTTAATAGAAGAGCATATGAGTCATTCTATCAGAGTATCAGTATCAGTATCAGTTGTTGGACCTTTTACAATTAAACTTTGAACTATGAATGACTCTAAATAGAAAAGTTTTGTATGTCCTTAATGTAAATAGAAATTCATTAAAATGATGGATCGATCTGAAAGTCCCCCAACTCTTTTAACTATCCTGAGAGGTCATCCATAACATTCTTTAGAGTAAGCTGGGTGTGTGTGCAATTATAGTATACCATAGCTTGTTTGGTTGTACCATTGGGCGGCCTAGAAGTTTTTTTAAGTGGTTTAAGTGTGTTTAGACGTGTTTGGACCCACCTACATTAGATAGTCTTGACTTTTGTGAACAACGGTTTCGCCACATCAGCATATGAAACGGGTTATTCAAGCTTCTTTTGAAAATCACTTTTAGTAAATCAGTTTTCTATAAAAAGACATCACATGGCCAAACAGAGCTTAAATGCCTCCACACTACCTTCTAAGTATTGAAGTCGATGCCACCTATATCGAGATAGATACAAGTAGGACACTCCAAACTCGAGCCAAATCCCGCAAGTCCCATGTTGTAACTATGCAGATTCCTCAATGCAACTCATATTTATTAGAAAGCCGATTGGAATGAGAATGTGACAACACTCGAGTGCTCCAAAAGATTGACCTTGTGAAGGGAGCTAGGAGAGCACAACGGGTATATTGAGAAAAGCCACTTGCTCCCCTTACCGATGTGGGACTAACCGTTCAACATCCACCCCGCGTGGAGAGCGTATTTCAACGTTTGCAGTTGTGACGAGGCACCTTGGGAGACGCTCCTGGAAAGGACCCAGCTCTGATACCATGTGACAACACCCGAGTGCTCCAAAAGGCCGACCTTATGAAGGTAGGAGTGCATAGAGAGGCCACTCTGTTCCCCTTACCGATGAGGGACTAACTGTTCAACAGAGAAGAGAAGTTAAACCATCTGAGTTATTTTTTGCCTAGCAGTCAAAATCAAGTTCAAATCTGCTCCAGTGACGGAAATGGCTTTGATAGGTTAGTGACAACCTCAACCGTACGATGAAGAAGTAGCGGCCATGAGGCACCAATGTATTTTCGCCATAAGTGGGAAAGCATGTATTGTGGCCCGTGGCTTCTGCATCGGGCGACTGAGGTCGTTATCGGCCTATCACTGGCCATTTTCATCACTGGAGCAGAGGCGAACTCTCGTGTTTCTGGCCGCTCCTTCAGTTTCCAAATTAGCAACCTGTTATGGAGGGTCAGACAGAAGATAAGTTAGCATACTGAACAAGGCCAAACAGCAGCCGAGGCTTAGCCAGCTCAAATTGGTTTGTAATAGTCCAAGTGGTTGTAGCAACATCCTTGATTTTTTTAGAAACCTTTATAAATACCACCACGGGGCTCAAGTGGTAATTTAAGATGTTATTTAGTTTTCTATAAGCTCATGGACCACCAAGTTCAAGATGCAAACAATCTTGAAAGCAGCTCAGCCCGAGGTAGGGCCTCCTTTCAGTGTCAGCTCGACCATAAGGCCATTATGGCGGCTGCCTCAGCCCCCATGTGAAGAGAAGGCCCCTCCAAAACCCAAAACCATTTAAATAATCAAAGTCCCCATATGAAAAGAAGGCCCAAATCCATTTAAATAGCATGAGGGCCTTACAAAATAATAACCCAAGACCCTATTTAAGATAAAACTTCATGCTAAATGAAAAATTATCTTATTTATATTACTATATTAATTAAAAAATTATATTTAAAGTTTTCTTCTTAGCCCTCAACTTGCATCAAGCCACCTCCTCTCTCTCTCTCTCTCTCTCTCTCTCTCTCTCTCTCTCTCTCTCTCTCCACATACCACCAACACACACAATTTTCTTAAGAAAGAAAGGCCCGTTGGCAGGATCCACCTCTACATCTCCGGATCCATTATGTCCCATAAATTTCAGCAAGTAAACATTCCATCTGGTCTCTTTAAGACCATATTCATCTTGCACCATTATCGGATGAATGGTTAATGCAGGATCATCAAACTGTTAAGCATTTACAAACATATTTGTTTTATTAATATAATCAATGAAACATTTCAAAAGTCAGGAGGCTGAGATGAACAATAGGTATTCCTTTTCATCTTAAATGACCTCCCGTGATGATTCACACAGTCTGGCTGTCGGAAGTGGGCGTTGCACTTTTGTAAGCTCTTCATATTAGGGTTTAAAATCTCGGCCGATACCGGCACGTACCGGTCGGTACTACCGGTTTTACTCGGTTTGAGACCGGTATGGTACCCGATCGGCCCGTACAGGTCCGTATCAACCGGCTCAGGCCAATACCAACTGGTACAGCCGGTACGGATCGGTACCGATATGTTAAAAAAAAAAATTGGGTTTTTTTCCTCAACCAGTATTGGTCCATATCAGTCGGTACTGGTACATACCGGTTCGGAGCCAACCAATACCATGATCAATACTGCGATTTTGAACCTTGCTCTGCATTTGATCCTCTTATGTCACATAAGAATGTAGTTGGTTTCAGTCAGAAACGATAAGAGTGCATCTAGCTAGCCCTCACAAGCATCAAAAGGGGGGTCCAACCTCTTGTCTTCGAGTTATATAGGATGTCTCATGCCCCTCCTTTTTAGGACACAATTCGCTTTTAATCGGAGAAATGGGTGTTAGGTCCCAGACAACATATCGGTGTGATGAACATGACGCTCATAAGATCCCTTTAAAAGAAGGTCCCAAAATCATTTCATACGTACACCCAAAAATACTCTCCCATTTATTCCCCTTTCCCTTGTTCTCTCTCGAGCCCTAGTGGCGACCTCACCCTTCGCCTCTGTCTCCTCCCACCCCCCGACGCCTCCTCCTTCCTCTTCAACGGCGTGAGTTGCAACTGCTTGCCACTACCGCCTCGGCGGTGGCGAGCAACAGAGACTAGAGGCGGGGTGGCAAACGGGGTTTGGTTCGGATTAGGTTTAGGATTAGATTTAGGATTAATCCCATGGTCTATATATCTTAGGTCTTAGGATTCGGTTTAGTTTATAAATGAGTGGTATGAAAATAAAAATTTGAAGCATATTGAGGGGTATTTTTGTTCTTTGTCCTTTTGGCTTAAACTGATCTCTTGTCTTGGATCGTTCACTAAGTCCCCCCTTTTAACTTTGTTTGATACCTAATATTTCAAGTTTGTTAGGACTTTCAATTTGATTACGAGCCCGATTACAGTTTGAATTTAAATTAGTCCTAGACTCCAAATTTAGTGGGTTAATTGATTTAATATAATTTTTGGATCTATCTTTTGGTCAATTTTTAGAGTAGGCTAGGAGTCTTATTGTAACATCCGCCCCAAACACAGAAGATATTGTCCACTTTGACTGTGCCCGCACGATAACTTCCCAGGGAGGTCACCCATCCTAGTACTGCTCTTGCCCGAGCACGCTTAACTACAGAGTTTTTACGAAATCCATAGTGACGCATGGTTTTAAAACACATCTTCTATGTTTGGGAGGAAAAATTATATAAGTAGCTCACGGTCTCAGAAGTCTTGGCTCTTGGCTATTGGATCTTGGTCATCGCAATCCACCCCCCTTGGGGCTACACGCCCTCGTGTATGGTTAGACCTCCTATTACAAGGAGAACCGGCTCTGATATCATTTTGTAATATCTGCTCCAAACATACAAGATATTGTCTGCTTTGTCCGTGCTCGCATGAGAACTTTCCAGGGAGGTCATCCATCCTAGTACTGCTCTCGCCCGAGCACGCTTAACTACGGAGTTCTTATGAAATCCGTAGCGGCGCACGATTTTAAAACGCATCTTATATGTTTGGGACGAGAAATTATATAAGTAGCTCATGATCTCATTTTCTCCAGGTGATGTGGGGCTCACTCGTGGCCTTGTACACCTCACCTCACCTCATCCATCTTGGCATCCCAGCCTCAGGATTCTTGGCTCTTGGTTATTGACTAATGGATCTTGGTCGTCACACTTACTTTAGTAGGATACTGTTAGACGTAGTTTAGTAGTAAATCACATTAAGAAAGTTAAGTCGGAATTAGATTTTGGTGTCTACACATACACTTACGACGGAAGTTCCAAATTATCATTGAATTACAAGTAAATTTGAAAGATTTCTCTTTGTTAGTATATAGTGTGACTCTTTTTTTTCAACTTCCTCGGTGCGATCCCTAAGAAGTGACACCCTTGTTTCTAAGAGCAACTCCAAAGTGGCCCATAGGTAGAGAAGATAAAAATCCCTGAGTATCAACATGTAGATAAGGAAAAAAAAATGCAGAAGATGACTAGTTGTGTTAATTTGATTTATGGGTCGAGTTTATATAGAAAAAAATTCTAAAAATTTTATTGGTTTTAAATGCAATAATCTTTTGCAAAATTAATTTTTATTTTTTAAATGAAAGTCATACTTTTTTACCCTTATCAATGGCTGGAAATCGAAGGAAGGCTCATATTTCTAAATGAACGACTACTGCAGGTGGGGCCCAATGGAAATAGGGAGCCCCACTCGCTCACCACATATAGGAAGCTGAGTAGCGAATCACTACTTAGGGAGCAGAGATGGGATCCCCTTGAAGAGGTTGTTTTGCCAAACCACTCCCTACTTTGGCACCGCGAAGGGAGTTCGTTGGAGTTGCTCTAAGTGAGACTCTTACTTACTTTGTGTGTTATTACTTTAGACTTCTGCACGCTTAGGTTGATTTTTGCATATTCCTAACTTCATAAGTTTCCTTGCAGGGTCAAATCTCACCAAAAGTCTTCATCAACACTCTGATACCAAGAAATGTCGTCGCAATATATTCAGAAAAATAAGCCATTAATCATATTGGATGTAATGTTATTATTAGTCCCACCTTGATAGTGGTATTGTAATGGTGTGCATTCTCTCCTTACATAAGAAAATGTGGTCATATGTAATGAAAGATCAATACAAGGTGTTTTCTCTCCCTCTTTCTTCATAACAAATCATGTACTTCTTTCTGTGACGACCAAGAGCCAAGAACCAAGAGCCAATACTCCTGAGGCTGGGATGCTAAGATGGATGAGGTAAGGTGAGGTGTACAAGGCCACGAGTTAGCCCCGTATCGCATGGAGAGAATGAGATCCTAAGCTATTTATATAATTTTCCTCCCCAAACATAGAAGACGCATTTTAAAACCGTGCGCCACTACGGATTTCGTAAGAACTCCGTAGTTAAGCGTGCTCAGGCAAGAGTAGCACTAGGGTGGATGACCACCCTGGGAATTCTCGTGCTGGCACAGGCAAAGTGGACAATATCTTGTGTGTTTGGGGCGGATGTTACAAAATGGTATCAGAGCCGGTTCTCCTCGCAATGGGGGGTCTAACCCTACACGAGGACCTGTAGCCTTAAGGGGGTGGATTGTAACGGCCAAGAGCCAATAGCCAATTAAGAGACAAGACTCCTGAGACTGGGATTCCAAGATGGATGAGATGAGGTGAGATGTACAAGGCCACAAGTTAGCCCCATATCGCATGGAGAGAAGGAGATCATGAGCTACTTATATAATTTTTCCTCATAAACATAGAAGACGCATTTTAAAACCGTGCGCCGCTACGGATTTCGTAAGAACTCCGTAGTTAAGCATGCTCGGGCGAGAATAGTACTAGGATGGGTGATCACCTTGGGAAGTTCTCGTGCGGGCACAGGCAAAGCAGACAATATCTTGTATATTTGGGACGGATGTTACACTTTCCCCCACAAATATTCATCTGATTTGGCAAAGTCCTTCCAAGCCAACATGTCCACTACAACTAAACATATCCCATCCACTTTAGTCTCATTTGCCCACCTTTATTGTTCAAAACCATATTATACTCCTATCTTATCCTTATTCTCCAAAATTGGAATTAATCGTAAATTCTTACATGACCCTAATCCTCCCAAAGACCTATAGTATCTTGCTTTAAAGCGGCCAGCTTTAGAGCAGTCACCATGCCCTGCCATAATGACTAATCTTACTATAGACCTAGATCGCGATCTTATTCTCATGCAACATACTACATTCACATTTCTAATCGCTCTTTACATTCTTACAAGTCATATTTATGGCGGTCATTGTTACTTTCTCCACCTCAGACAGAAGCATACCCAACTTTTTCCATATCACTATGATTCTACCCTCCATTATACTTTCGTACTACCTCATTACACCAAGGATAAAGGATCTTTCATTCTTGATTCTTAAGTGGTTTCTCAGCAAGGTCGAACTGGTTTATACACTTTATGACTGTAAGTACATTCATTACTATACATACTATTTGGAGTGGGAATGCATACTTTTCGACAACACATCAAAGTCATAGTACCTGCAGGACTACATTTTGTTGGTCCGACTCAAAACAACCATGACAAATTGAACACAAAACATTCATTTCCTTTTGCTTATGCATGTGACTTAGGAGAGAATTTGCAGTCCGCTCATCATCATATGATGGGTCTTCACTATTGCTTATTCTATCAAACTGGTACCATGGAGATATTTCACATGTAAATTATGAAGAGACGGCAGTGCAGTTACCAGTAGTGAACTCGAGGATGAGCTTTATTCAAGTGGAGGGGTTTTATGTACATTGTTGTCAAGTGCGATCACATATGCACATATGCGGCGCACAACCAGGTAAAATGGTTGTATGAACTCCACACATGCGCATAGGATCATGTGTTATCATGCATCCCATGTGCGATCGCATAATCCCAATTCCTAGTTTTCTAACCATTGAGATTATGCAACCACACATGAAAATATGTGTACGCACACCAATGGCTAGTTTATTGCCGTTGGAGGTGTATAGTCGCACAACTCAATGTGTGGCTATTTTTTTAACCAATTCATCCCCCCCATCTTCTACCGTATATCCCCCCCCTCCCACCACAGCGCGCGCACACACACAGATACACACAATTGATTGACATTGCAACTTCACGTGAAGAAGCACAATCGATTGGAACAAAAGAAGCTTAATGATCTAATATTCATGTAGTATAACCAGAAGCTGGAAGAAAGATTCTTGGAGAGGAAGAAGAAGCCAAGATTCTACGATCCTGTTAAGCTGGAGGTGGAAGATGATGCTTATATCCTTGGATTGCTGATATGAACGAACAGATCTTCCAGGAGGACGACTTGACCTGATCATAAATGAAAATATCAACTTTTTAGAGAGGGAAGCCTGAGACCAAGGAGGTGCTTATCAAGGGGTAGAGGAAACACAAGCAGCAATTGTGGATGTAAACGTCGTAACAAAAGTGAGGCGTCATTTGAGGACTATTAGGTTATGATGGATCTGGTCGTACCTCAGAGATTAAACTAGCAAACAACATGGATGAGGTTCTCTTCAAGAGTGATGAGGAGGAGATCGATGACGGGGGTACATTGAAGAAAGAGATGACACCGATGATAGGGCTCGGCAATGGATTTGATGATGGAGGCGATGGAGGTCTCCTTTGACTCAGGGATTTAGTTAGTTTTTCTCTTATAACAGTAGATTTGAAGATTATAATGCCCCATTAAGAGAATAAATTCTTGTTCTCAGTTTTTGGAATATTTGTAACCCAAATTTTAATTCTAACATACTAATCAGGGTCATAGCCAAATTCCCCTCCAATAAAGAGGATATATGTTCTCTCTTTTATGAGTTCCAAAGTCTTCTGATTATTTGTTTAGAAATTTTTTTATTTTTCTTATTTTTTATCTTTTTAATTTAAAACAAAAACACATAAAGGGGATATGCGATCATACAGTCGCATATGCGATTAGTATATGTAGAGTTGTGCAATCACAAAATCGTACTTTACAACATTATTGATGTTGAACATGAATCCTAGCCACGTGCTTGAACATCAATCCACTTCATGAGTGTTAGTAGAGCCCATATAGACTCCCTCCCGCTAGGGGTGGCAATCCTTGACCCGATCCGCCAACCCGACCCGAACATCCCTACTTTATTGTCTGTACGTATGCATAAAATCCTCCGTTCTCGGAATATATCTTATGACCTTTTGCCACCCTTTTCAGTGATCCAAATCTGGATCACTTTGGTACCTACTCAACATCCTTACTTTAATGCCAGCTAAAAGAATACCATCCATATATAGGATCAAAAACACATAATGACTTTCATAGATCTTAAGGTAAATACAATGATCCATAATGTTCTCTGCAAAACTGAAGGAGGTAATAACACATGGAACTTCAAGTACCACTGTTTGGATGTTTGTTTAAGTCTGTACAATAACTTCTTCAACTTGCAAATTGACTGATTTTCTTTACCTAAGATAAAACCTCAAGTTGCACCAAGTATGTTGTATGCTTCATAGGTACTAGAAATTACCGAGCTATGTCTTCTCTTAGATCTCCTAAGACCTATCTTTTTCTTTATAACAAACTTAGTGGCAACGTACTCTACATTATTGGGATATCAAAAAATAGTCAATCATGAATTGTCATAGGTGGTTCATCCTAATGATCAATTTGTCCCTCTTGTATTACAAGCAAATAACCGAAAAGGCCCGTATTGCCTTAAACATAATTCCTTGTGTAGGGACACTCCCACTAAAGTTGTCACTTACAATAAAATAAGTATTTCTAGCTACTATTATGCTCGGTGAGTGCGATGAACAATAGAACCTTATCAGATGTTTGTGTGTATGATACCTAACTTCTCATTATTCCTCCTAGCACCCTTAGAGGATTTATTGGTATGCTTTTTCTTTATGTAGTATTTGTAAATCCAAAGTTGATAAAGTCAAGGGTCTTTAGAAAACCCTCTCCTTTACTAACCTCTTTAGCCATAGAGGGGATGAATCTTTATTGACAAAGTTTCATTAGTAGTCATCATAGAAAGATTACCTTTAGAGTATATGTTAAGTTTATATAGACCACTAATCAATAAACCAGAGCCTATGAGTACTTTATATTTATTAATCAGAATAACATAACGTTCAAACTAAAATAAAGCCCATAGGCTTAAGTCTTGAAATAGACAACAAACTACTAGAAAGCTTAGAAATATAGAAAACTCTCTCTAAGTCCAAAAAATATCAGGTCCATAAGACAAGTCTATAGATCCCCACGCCTTCTACCTTAGAGCTTAGCTTATTCCTTGAGTAATGACTTCCTCTCCATCAGTTAGATCCCTCATATGTAGAAACCCATACATGACAATATAAAAGAAGCACTTGGGAAGCTTCGGATCAACATCCTTTTTCTATTTGTATATATTCTTTTCTTTGTTCTTCTTAGTAGGGACAACTTTACGTGTATTGGACTGTGTAGCCTTATGAGATGCGAAGTGTGCGCTTTCCACCTTCTTCTGCCTCAACCTACCCTCCTATTGCACACATATTGCCAACAATTCATTGATTGTCCAGTTAGTGATGTGCGTATTATAGGATATTTTAAATTATCCATACTGGGCAGGTAGTGAGTTTAGGATAAAATACACCAGAAAGGTTTCGTCGATGATGATCTTCAAAGTCTTCAGTTGTGAAGCAACATCACGCATCTGCATGATGTGCTCTTGCACTCCCTTATCACCGGTCAGACGCATGGTAGATAGTTTTACCATTAGGGTGCTGGCCATGACCTTGTCAGAGCTTTTGAATTGCTCTTCTAGGGCTTTTATGTAGTCTTTAACCAGATGGCACTCAGGGATGAAACTCCTTATGCTTTTCTTGATATGTGACTGGATAAACAATATATTGAGATGATTGGACTTCTCCCACTACTCGTACATTGTGTGACGACTAGGATCCAATAGGCCAATAGTCAATAGCCAGGACTTCTGAGATTATGATGCCAAGATAGATAAGGTGAGGTGTACAAGACCACGAGTTAGCCCTTTGTAGAGAAGATCCTGAGCTACTTATATAATTTCCCCTCTCAAATATACAAGATGCGTTTTAAAACCGTGCGCCGCTACAGATTTCGTAAGAACTCTGTAGTTAAGCGTGATTGGACGAGAGTAGTACTAGGATTGGTGACCTCCCTGGAAAGTTCTCGTGCGGGCACGGGTAAAACAGACAATATCTTATATGTTTGGGACGGATATTACATGTTGATACCTTAATTGACATACTTTTCTCTGTTGGTTCCATAGGGGGATCCATACAGAGCACCAAGTTCATGTCCATACACCAAATTGCCAAAAGTATATTATCCTTCCAGTTTGAGAAATTCTCCTCGGACAGGGAGGGAAGACATTGGGTATGGTCTGAGATACAGGACAATGTAACTGAAAAAATGAAAATGATTACATTAATACGAGATAGAAATAAATTAATTATTCTTTATCTGATGATTAGCCCATGCTAATTACCAGTTAGTAAAATTCATAGCGGCTTATGGTTTTAATACGAGATAGTACTGCTCTTGCCCGAGCATGCTTAACTACGGAGTTCTTTCGAAATCCGTAGTGGCGCACGGTTTTAAAACGCATCTTCTATATTTGGGAGATGAAATTATATAAGTAACTCAGGATCTCCTGATGATGTGGGGCTAACTCGTGGCCTTGTATACCTCACCTCACCTTATCCATCTTGGCATCACAGCCTCAGGAGTCTTGGCTCTTGGTCGTCACAATCCACCCCCCTTAAGGGCTACAGGGTTAGACCCCCCCATCCAGAGGAGAACCGGCTCTGATACCATTTTGTAACATCCTCCCCAAACACACAAGATTATGTCCGCTTTGTCCGTGCCCGCACGAGAACTTCCCAGGGAGGTCACCCATCCTAGTATTGCTCTTGCCCGAGCACGCTTAACTACAGAGTTCTTACAAAATCTGTAGCGGTGCATGATTTTAAAATGCGCCTTCTATGTTTAAGAGGGGAAATTATATTAGTAGCTCATGATCTCCTTCACTCCATGCAATGTGGGGCTAACCCGTGGCCTTGTACAGCTCATCTCACCTCAGCCATCTTGGTATCATAGCCTCAGAAGTCTTAGCTCTTGGCTATTGTCTCTTGGTCGTCACACCAAAACCATTTCTTCTTTGGCTATTAAGGGATCACCCTTTATACGACCTAAATCACCATTTTCTTGAACCCCCTCTCAAGCTTACCAAGCGAGACCACATTGGGCATTCACCAATGCAGAAACAAGTCAGTGGCCTTTAAAATGAGCCTATCACTGACTCCGCTGGCACCCCATCGCTCGATCCATCTCATTAGGGGCGAGAACTCGGCGATGGCCTCGTCTACGATGGTATACGACGAGAGAGCAAATCCCTTCATTCTATCGTTCTTCCTGAAAATTGGAGAAGTGAACATGGAGGAGAGCCGGTGCTTGCCTATCAGAGCGGTAGGCACCTGCTCCTTCTTTGGCGCTGTGGGGGGTTCTGAATCGAACCGGACGGTTCGGGTGGCGAGCACAATCCAATAAGCCAAATGCAAAGAAGAGACGGTGGTTACGTGGAAAACCCCTTCTCAACGACGAAGGGGAAAAAACCACGGGTGGGGCGAGAATGCACTAAGACTATTCTTTCGGTTACAATTCTCTCACCTTAACCCCAATTACATACCCTGAGGATCGGTCTCCCAAACTACCGACCTCTGCAGACGGCGTCTGTCTGCAGGTCGCTTGCAAACAGTGTCTGGCTGCCGACCGACCGACCTCCGCAGACAGCCTCTGGGTGCAGACCGACCGACCTTCGCAGACAGCCTCTGGGTGCAGACCAATCGATCTCCGCAGCTCCGCAAATTTTGGGACGAAACGGGCAGCGTCTCCTCCAGAATTTTTCCTCCTCATGCTGAAGGGGTAGGTCCCCTTTTATAGTGGCTGGGTGACGGTTACGGCGCTCCGCGAAAATCGGGCGATTGACGTGTCCCCGCAATGAGATCAACCGCCGCGGTGACGTGGCGCGCGGTTGACACCTAGTCACTTTAGCTCGAAAACCGCGGAGCGTTGTCAGCACAGCAAGACCTCCGTGTTCGACTACTGCCTCACTCCTCGGCTCGTTGCACGTCCCATCGAGAGGGGGGGGGGGGGTGTGCTTCCTTGGTGACCAGCCGACCGACCCCCCCCTCTGGCTACATGCCGACCCAGGAGAGAGAGGGGGGGGGGGGGGGTGTGCCTCCTTGGTGACCGACCGACCCCCCCCCTTTCTGGCTACATGCCGACCCAGAGAAAAGGGGGGGGGCTGCTGCCCTCCTTGGTGACCGACCGACCCCCCTTTTTTTGGCTACATACCGACCCAGAGAAAAGGGGGGGGGGGCTGCTGCCCTCCTTGGTGACCGACCGACCCCCCCCCCCCTTTCAGGCTACATGCCGACCCAGAGAAAAAAGGGGGGGGGGGGGCTGCTGCCCTCCTTGGTGACCGACCGACCCAGAGAGAGGGGGTGTGTGCTGCCCTCCATTCTGGCTACATGCCGACCCAGAGAGAGGGGGGAGTGTGTGCTGCCCTCCCTTCTGGCTACATGCCGACCTAGAGAGAGAGGGGGGGGGGGTGTTGCACCCTCTCTCCTTGGTGACCGACCGACCGACCCCCCCTTCTTCTGGCTACATGCCGACCCAGAGAGGGGGGGGGGGGTATTTGTTGCATGGCCGATCGGCCCCTCCTTCCCTCCGACTGTTGCGTTGCCGGCTCCAAAAGGGAATGGTACACACAATACCCCCTCCTGACCGGACGGTCTTCGGTCCCGCCCGGTCAGGATCACTTCGCCTCGATTTGCGTGCCGCCTCAACTTGCATACTAGCATCGCCTTGCGTGCCTGCACCGGTTTGCGTGCGCGTCTCGGTTTGCATGCCCGCCTCAGTTCGGGGCTGTTGCCACTCAAAAATAGCTATCTGGGTTTTTTCTGATTTTTTGCCACATGGCGTCACCGGGCACCGCCACCTCGCCTCCTCGAAATTCAAACCCATCCAGCTCCAACTTCGTCTATAAATAGGAGCCAGATGGTTCATTTCTTTCCTCTGCTTCAGATCTTTCCTCTGCGGCTGAAGGTTCATTTGGGAGAAGTTTCGCTTGAATACACGCCGAAGACCTGCGTGTCGGTTCACTTGGATACACGTCGAGGACCTGCGTGTCGGCTCGTTTGGATACACGTCAAGGACCTGCGTGTCGGCTCGTTTGGATATACGTCGAGGACTTGCGGCGAATATGTCTTTCACCTGGTTCTCGATGGTGAACAAGTTCCCTCTGATGGAGGAGGTCCGGGCAGCATACGGTATTCCAGATGTGATTTCGCTTGCCTTTGCTACCGGTCCTTTGGACCCGTCAGACAACAACCGCACTGTCGTCACGCTCGGCCAGCTTCGCTGCGGCCTGCGACCTCCCCTGGCGAGCTTCTCTGGTCGTCTGCTGGAGCGCATGAACGTGTCTCCTAGCCAGATAGCTGGCAACGGCTGGAGGATCCTCCGCTGTATAGAAGAATTAGAAGTGCTGGTGGGGCAGCAGCTTTGCATCGGGTACCTTTTGAAAAAATACTTTATCAAGGATTACAAGGTAACGCCTGGCAGCGTCTTCTCGTACTTCAGCCTGCAGGCGCGCGCAGGCAGCCACCCTCCCATTGGGGGTCTATCTGACTCGATGAGGGGTTGGAAGGAGTGCCCCATCGTTGTCGGGGGACCCTGGAGGGGTAGCTTCAAAGTCCCCGGTCACATCTCCCAACTCGCCGCAACCATCGAGGACTACTACCCTTCCAAGCAGCTTCAGCGCCCTGAGGCTGTTGAGGAGGAGCTTGACCTACTTATTAAGCGGGTGACGAACAACGATGACGACTGGCGGCAGCTGTTTCCGAAGCTACCGGTCGTCAGGTCCTACAGCTCCACTCCAAAGAAAGGCAAACAGCCTGCGACGTCCGGTAGGAGAGAAGAGCCCATTACTTACTCTTCTGAGCTCCCTGACAGGTACGTCAGCTCCGTCAGACGCTTCGACCCAAACACCGCTACATCTAAACTCTGCGTGGTCTTCAGGCGGCGCGCGAAGTCGACTAAGGGGGTGTTAGTCAATTGGGATTTTAAAATCATTATTCAAGAGTTTGTGAACTTGCGGTCTTTAAGAGTCCGCGGACTTTTTTTAAAGAGTCTCTGGGTTTTTTTAGAAGTCTGCAGACTTTTTTGAGAAGTCCACAGTCTCATAAATCCCTTTTTTAGGAGTTCATGTGGGATTTTTGTTGTGGACTTGGACATCAAATCCCATTTGACTAACACATTTGAAGAACAATTTTGATGAATTTTGAAAGCCTAATACGAAAAGTATTAATACGTTCATTAAAAAAATATACAAGAACAATGAATCAAAATTAAGCTCGATTTAATCAACATTGCCTCTGCCATCCAAGATTGCCTCACCACGTTGGATAAATAATTTGACCAATTTTTACATAAGCCAAATGGTAAAAAAAATTAATATCAAAGATTTTAGTAATTTTACATATAGAAATTGATAATTTTTTTATAAATAAGATCATATTTCAAACAAGATTACAAATTGTATCATGCCAAAAGACTTTAGCATACCATCAACTACGGAGGTCATTTCCATAAATAACATACAATTTGGAAGTAGCATACTAATTAAAATAATGAGTCCAATATATGATCGAGGAGGCAGGCGTCACGACAGAGCTGGATGGGTGTCGCGATCGGCATCGGACGGGCGTTACGATCGGAGTCGGACTGGCGTCGTGATCGGAACTGGACGAATCCAGAGGGTGCATGTCTCTCTCTCTCTCTCTCTCTCTCTCTCTCTCTCTCTCTCTCTCTCTCTCTCTTCTCTCTACTATATTTTGTTCCAACCGGGGGGGGGGGGGGGGGGGGGGCGAAGGGAGAGGGCGGTCGAGAGGGGTTGGGTATATCCAAAGAAGAGGAATGAAGGAGATAGAGAGATACCTGGAAGAGGAGAATGAGGGTTGCTGGGGATTCGACGTTGGCTTCCACGATCATGAGCACGGGTGCTAGGTTTCCGGGAGATACCGATGATACCTTTCAAAGAGAAAGTCTCATGTAGGGGATTTAAAATTCCACCTTTGAGGTGGAACTTTTGATGGGCAAAAAGTATATATACTTGGGTTTGTAAATCCCTTTTGTTATGAAGTCATGGACTTGTACCATTATTATTGACTAACGCCTAACTTAGGAGTCCAAGGTCATATAAATTATTGACTAACGCCTGGATCAGGAGTTCACGTTGTGGACTCCACAACCACTAACGCTTAAATCTACAATACCACAAAGAAGTTCAGAACCACTACTGATGTAATCCTAAATACAAGGAACTCTTTATCAAATCCTAATAGACTAACACCCCCTAAAGCTGCAGGCGAGTGCAGTCGACCGGCTGCGCTCAACGTAGCTGCGCCGACGGGGAAATCAAGGAGACGAGTTTTGCTGAACGAGTCTTCCAGCGACGAAGATGCTGGACGCGCTCCTCCCGCTCGCTCCATGCGACGTGCTGCTGCCGACGACCTTCGCTCCCTCCCCGATGACTGGGTAGAGGACGTGCCGTCGACGGGTAAGCAGCACGTGGAGATAGAAGAATTGGAGACGTCTTCCGGTCATAATGCCTCTCCCTCCCTCGGGCGAGGCGAGCGAGCCATTCCATCTGGCTCGGCTGGGTCACGTGGGAGAGCTTCACCTCGCGGTCCTGCTGCCGCACCTCCCATTGCGTCACCTGCTTCCCCTACCACTAGAAGGCTCGATCGTGCGGAGGTCCGGGACTTCATGCCTTTGCCTTCCTCCTCTGCTTCTGGGGGCACCGCCGGGCCACCTCCCGTTCTCCCCTCGAGGCTACTGAAGTTACATCTCACCGCCGCTCCCCCGGGCTCTCTGCTCGTCAGAGGGAGAAAGATGATGGTGTGGGTAGTCCTAGCTGGGAGCGTCAGCTCGACGACTTTCATGAGGTAAGTCTAAGTCGTTAACGAGTTGACTGCACGTCGACGACGCGCGTGACTACACGCCGACGATATGCGTAACTACATGCCGACGACATATTTTGACTTCACGTAGTAGTAACTTCTCCCATTAACTCTGTGGTACATGTTGTTTCCTTCTTTGTCAGGCGGGCTGTCGACTTGTCGAGGGGGGTATTCATAGGATGACGTGGCTTAAGGCCTCCCTTCAGGCTGCTCGGCAGGAGTCGAGAGAGCTACGCGCTCAGCTGACGGAAGCTCGACGGGTTCACACCGAAGAGCTTGCTGCAGTCCAAGCTAAGCTCGAAGCCACGCTGGAGAACGCTTCGGATTCCTTCGGACTCCAAGAAGCGTTGGATTCCGCTCAGGTGGAAAATGACGAGCTGTGGGCGAAGTTCAGGAGGCAGGCGGCTACGATCAGGGAGCAGCGTGCAGAGGCCGATGCCGCCCGAGCCGCTCACGAGGCCAAAATTGCCGTATTGAAGGCCTCCCTTGACCAGGCCGAAGCAGCGCATAAGGTTGCGCTTGACAGGCAGCATGCTGAATACACCGCGGATTGCAAGTCACTTCTTGCGGAGCAGGTGGCGGAATGGCGCAAGAAGGTCGCGAAGCTGCGCAGCAAGCTCCCGTCAGGATCGTAGAAGGCTGGGGGCGACGCTTGACCGATCTTACTCGCTGCCTTACTTTGTTTCGTGATGTAATAAAACAAAACGCTTGTTTGTGTTGGGATCTCTTGATATTTCATCTGAATGCCATGATCATTGTCTTTTTCATCAACTTTACATCTCAAGTTCATGTCGATGTCTTGCTATTAAAACTCGGATTTTGTGTCTTGATTACACGTCGACGACGCGCGTAACTACACGTCGACGATGTGTCATTGAAAATCTGGTTCTCATGTTTTGATTTCACGTCGACGACATGCGTAACCGCACGCCGACGACGCGCGTAACTACACGTCGACGATGCACGACCAAAATCTGGCCCTTATATTAGTATGGGATGATATACTCTGCCTTGTTTGCATGGGTCGATCGGTCGTTCCCCCGCGGGTTCTGTTGATTGATTTTTCCAAGTGTTCATCGGCCGGTTTCGCCCTTCACAGGGTCCTGTTGACCGGTCGGTCAAGTGGTAAAACTCATTCGGAGTATCGCGTACCACTTGATTTAGGCTGGTTGTCCGGTCGCACCCTGACGGGGTCTGTTGACCTATCTTTCTAGTTGTTCACCGGCCGGTCTTGCCCTTCGTAGGGACCTATCGACCGGTCGGCCAAGTGGTAGAACTCGCTCGGAGTGTTATATACCACTTGGTTTAGGCTGGTTGACCGGTCGTACCCTGACAGGGTCTGTCGACCGATCTTTCCAGTTGTTCACCGGCCAGCCTCGCCCTTCGCAGGGACCTATCGACCGGTTGGCCAAGTGGTAGAACTCGCTCGGAGTGTTATGTACCACTTGGTTTAGGCTGGTTGACCGGTCGTACCCTGATAGGGTCTGTCGACCGATCTTTCCAGTTGTTCACCGGCCGGTCTCGCCCTTCGCAGGGACCTGTCGACCGGTCGGCCAAGTGGTAGAACTCGCTCAGAGTGTTATGTACCACTTGGTTTATGCTGGTTGACCGGTCGTACCCTGACAGGGTCTGTCGACCGATCTTTCCAGTTGTTCACCGGCCGGTCTCGCCCTTCGCAGGGACCTATCGACCGGTCGGCCAAGTGGTAGAACTCGCTCGGAGTGTTATGTACCACTTGGTTTAGGCTGGTTGATCGGTCATACCCTGACAGGGTCTGTCGATCGATCTTTCCAGTTGTTCATCGGCCGGTCTCGCCCTTCGCAGGGACCTGTCGACCGGTCGGCCAAGTGATAGAACTCGCTCGGAGTGTTATGTACCATTTGGTTTAGGTTGCCTCGGTTAACCATTATTCACTCACATGAACAAAAATGTTGAGCAAGTGTATTTTTATTGAATAGATTCAGAGTTACAAAGCGGTTACATGCGTCTTGCCCATTTAACTATCCTGGTAGAACTTGCGCAGATTGGCTGCATTCCATGGCCTTGCCAGCGCGTCGCCGTCTTGAGTCTTCAGGCGGTAGGCTCCGTTTTTCCCCATACCATCGATGATGCACGGTCCTTCCCAAGTAGCTCCCAGCTTGCCACTTCCCAGCTCCTTGGTATTGTCAAAGACCTTCCGCATAACTAGGTCCCCTTGTTTGAATACCCACCTTCTGACTTTGCGATCATATGCCCTCTTGATGGCCTGATGGTAGTTAGCTAGGCGCGCCCTCGCTCTCTCCCTCTTCTCTTCCAGCAAGTCCAGGCCATCAAGCAGGAGTTCGTCATTCAGCTTCGGGTCGGCAACTACGACCGTTCTCTGGGTCGGGACCAGGGTTTCCATTGGCAGGACTGCTTCAGAGCCGTAGGTAAGACTGAACGGGGACTCTCCCGTTGGTCGCTTCGGTATCGTCCGATATGCCCATAGAACTCCGGGTAGAGCTTCTTCCCACAATCCCTTCTTCTGCTCCAGCTTCTTCTTCAGTATGTCGAGAATAGCACGATTCGTCGACTCTGCCTGCCCGTTGCTCTGGGGGTACCGCGGTGTAGAGAAGAATAACTTGATGTTGTTACTGGCGCAGAACTTCTTGATTGACTCCGCGTCGAACTGTCGCCCGTTGTCTGCAACGAAAGCCCTCGGCAGTCCGAATCGGCAGATGATGCTGCTCCATAGGAACTTTCCTACTTGAACTTCCCCGATCTTCAGCAACGGGATTGCCTCCACCCACTTGGTGAAGTAGTCGGTGGCGACGAGGAGGAACTTCCTCCGGTTGGGCGACGTCGGGAAGGGGCCCAAAATATCCAACCCCCACTGTTGGAAGGGCCAAGGGCTGGATACTGGGTGCAGCTCTTCTGCTGGTTGATGTATGGAGGGAGCATGCTTTTGACATTGCAAGCACCTTTTCGCATATCCCCCCGCATCTGCTTCCATGGTGGGCCAGTAGTAGCCTTGCAGCTTTATCTTCCGCGCCAGGGATCTTCCTCCGGAGTGGTTCCCGCACCCCCCTTCGTGTACCTCCTTCATGATTTCTGCCGCTTGTTCCTTCGTGAGGCACTTGAGGTACGGTCCGCCAAACGAACGCTTGTACAGCTCGTCGTCGATGAGGGTGTATCTTGGAGCGTGCGCCTTGGTTCTTCGGGCATCATCGACGTCCTCCGGTAGTATCCCATCAAGTAGGTACTTCTTCATGTTGCCTACCCAATCAGCCCCGACCGCAATAGTATGGGCCGCCTCAATGGCTTGTGTTCTCCTCGTCAGGCAACTATCTTCTGCGGGGCCGATAGTTCGGGGTTCAGCTTGCACCTCGATGAAAACCCTTTTCTCTTTGTCTTCTCCGAGTACCGATGCTAGATTAGCGAGGGCATCTGCCTGCTTGTTTTCCGCTCTGGGGAACTGATGGAAGCTTATGTCTTCGAACTTGGCGATCAACTCCCGAGCTAGCTTCAGGTAGGCTTGCATCCTTGCGTCGCGGGCTTCATACCTACCGGTAATCTGATTGATTACCAGTTGGGAGTCGCCGTAGACCTGCAGGCTGGTCACCCCCAGCACTGTTGCCATCTCCAGTCCTGTCAGCATCATCTCGTACTCCGCTTCGTTATTCGTCGTCAGGAAAAGTAGCCGCACTGATTTTTCGAGCTTCGTGTGGTCGGGGGTTACTAGGACTACCCCCACACCACTCCCGACTGCGCACGACGAGCCATCCACAAACAATCTCCAGCCTTTTTCTTCGTCCTCCTGTCCTGCTGCCGCATCGACTCCCATGGGTCGACCGGCAGTTGCCGACAGGTCTTCTAACGTCTTTGGCACCGGTGCAGTGTCTTCCGTCGGGAAATCACTGAGGAAGTCCGCAAGTGCTTGGCCCTTGATTGCTTTCCGGGGCACGTACCGAGGACCAAACTCTTGCAGCTCTGCAGCCCACTTGCTCAGCCGACCTGCCTGAGTAGAGTTATCCAGTACTTCCTTCAGGGGGTGCTCAGTGATGACTTCGATGGGGTGAGCGACGAAGTACGGGCGAAGCCTCCTTGACACGTACACTAACGCCAGGGCTACTTGTTCGATCCGTGCGTATCGAGTTTCAGCTGACGTCATGATGCGGCTGACGTAGTAAACAGGCCTCTCCGCTCCTTCACATTCGCATATCAGTACAGCGCTGATTGCTGCCTCTGATACCGAAAGATACACCCCCAGCGTTGCACCTGGCTGGGGGGCTGTCAAGATAGGGGGTCGTCCAAGATACGTCTTCAGCTCCTGAAATACTTCTTCACAGCGTTGGTCCCAGTCGAAAGGTGCGAGCTTACTCAGCCTCTCGAACAGGGGCCGACACCGGTCTGAGGACTTGGAAATGAAGCGATTGAGGGCGTTGATCCGTCCGGTAAGCTTGTGGACTTCCTTTCGTGACTTAGGCGACGACATCTCCTCCAAAGCACGGATCTGCTCCGGGTTGGCTTCGATCCCCCATCGGGTGACCAAGTATCCCAGGAATTTTCCCGACGTCACGCCGAAGGCGCATTTGGCCGGGTTCAACTTCATGCTGTACCTCCGCAGGGTTGCGAAGGTTTCCTCCAGGTCTTGCATATGCGCGTCCTCCGCCTGGCTCTTCACAAGCAAGTCGTCGACGTAGACCTCCACGTTCCTTCCGATTTGGTCGACGAACATCTTGTTCACCAGCCTCTGGTACGTCGCTCCCGCATTCTTCAGCCCGAAAGGCATCATCTTGTAGCAGAAGAGCTCTCGACCCGTGACGAAGGTTGTGTGCTCCTGGTCTTCCGGATTCATGGGGATCTGGTGATAGCCCGAGTACCCGTCCATGAACGAGAGCCTCTCGTGCCCTACCGTGGAATCCACCAGGGTATCGATGCATGGTAGCGGGTAGCTGTCCTTTGGGCATGCTTGGTTGAGATTTGTGAAGTCGATGCAGACCCGAATGGCTCCGGACTTCTTGGGGACGGCGACCACGTTAGCGATCCACTTCGGGTACCGAGCCTCTCTGATGATGCCCGCTCGTAGCAGCTTCTCTACCTCCACGTTGACAGCTGCTGCTTTCTCCGGTGCTAGCGACCGGGGCTTCTGACGTACAGGTGCAGCTCCTTCTTGAATATTGAGATGATGACAGGCTACCTCGGGGTGGATGCCTGGCATATCCTCAACTGACCATGCGAACATGTCCAGGTTTGCCTTGAGAAATGCCGTCATAGCTTCGGCCTGATGCTTCGACAGCTGCGACCCGAGAAAAGTTATCCTCGGATGGCCTGCTTCTCCTAAGTCCACGGGCAGGATTGGCTCGACGGCAGGTGACTCCTCCCACTCCGTGTTCGGGCTCTCCGACTCGCCCGGTTCTTTAGGTTTAACCGGTCTGTCGATCTTCTGAGGGTGCGTCCTCCTGCTCAGCTCTTTACCTTTAGCTGGTAGGTCAGTCTCCATCGGGTCGCTCGGACCAGTTAGCTCTTTAAGTTCAGCTAACTGACCGGCCTTCTTCAAGCTCCTCGACGTATTCAGTTCTTTACGTTCAACTGAATGGTCGGTCTTTTGTAGGTCCCCCGACACTGTCAGCTCTTTACGTTTAGCTGACATGTCGGTCTTCAGCAAGTCCCCCAACACTGTCAGCTCTTTACGTTCAGCTGACAGGTCGGTCTTCAGCAGGTCCCCCGACACTGTCAGCTCTTTATATTCAGCTGACAGGTCGGTCTTCAGCAGGTCCCCCGACACTGTCAGTTCTTTAAGTTCAACTGACAGGTCGGTCTTCTCAGATGCTTGGCCTCCTCGCGCTCCTGCACTTGATAGGGCGTGGTGCTGGAGCGTTGGTGCTTCTTGACTCTGCTTCGCAGTCCAGAGGTTGAGGATGCCCAACTCAGTGCCGCCTTCACCTGGCTCTCCTCCTTCGATTTGGCATGTCGTCTTCAGATGGATGGCACTGAGCTCGCACTTGGCTGCCGAGGACTGGTCACCTCGAATGCTCATCACACCCTTGTCGGTCCAAAACTTCACTACCTGGTGGGCCGACGAGGGGACCGCATCCAAGTGGTGGAGCCACGGTCTTCCGAGGATGATGTTGTATCCCGAGTGAGCTTCGATCACAATGAACCGGGTAAGATTAGTGAGATGCCCTGTTGTGATCGGGAGGGTGATCTCACCAACCACCCTTGCAGCCTCCCCCGTGAAGTCCGTTATCGTCGACGACGACTCGGTCATCTGTCCGCGATCTAGCTGCATGGCGTCGAAGGCACTGAGGAAGAGCACATCTACTGAACTTCCGGCGTCGACCAGAATTCTCTTCACAAGGCAATTGGCTATCTGGAGCCGTATGACCAGGGGATGGTTGTGAGGCCTCTCTATTCCGACCAGATCAGCCGCCGAAAACTGTACTGCAGCTTCCACTCTTGGATCGGGACGGATGACAGGGTCGAGTACCACATGGTGGACTTGCCTTGCTTGTTCAATACATCGCACCTGTCGGTCGACGGCATTTGATGATGGTACCGGGCCATGGTACCCGTAGACTGCATCTACCTCTCGGAGCTGACGCCTTTCTGGAGGAGGACCCGATAAGCGCTGTGCCGTCGCTCCACGCTGGACTTCTCCCACAGCCTTAGTCTCCTTACGTTGAGGGAGGTCAATGAAGCAGCCAATATGGCCGGCCTCAATAAGATCCTCGATATGATGTTTGAGTGCCCGACACTGCAGGGTAGTGTGGCCTTGGCTCTGGTGGTACTCGCAGTACCTTGATGCATTTCTGGCTCCCCTCTCTCCGGGTTCAAGCGGTTGCACCCACTTGAAGTATGGTTCGCCCTTGATGGCTTCCAGGATCTGGTCTATAGGGGCGTTCAGTACTGTGAACTCCCTGTTCCACTGTGGCCTCGCGGGCCTGTCTTGCCTCTGCCGCTTCGCGTCATGCCGCGTCGCCTCCCCCTACTGCTTGTTGACGTTCTTCACAGCAGCTGGCTTGGCGTAGCCCTGGTGCGGGACCCTGGTTTCCACCGCCTTCCTCTTGCGGTCCGCGTCTTCGATCTTGATGTACTTCTCAACGCGCCGCGACAGCTCGTCGATCGTCTCCGGGGTTCGCTTGATGAGCGACGCGTTGACGAGCTGGGCAGGCTGAATGGCGTTCTTGAAGGTCGCGATCACCATGCGATCCTGCCCGTCTGTGTCCGCCAAGCTCAGGTACTCGGATCTGAACCTATGGTAGAATTGTCGGAGCGTCTCCTTCTGGGTCATACTCATCCCGAAAAGTGACTCCAGAGTCTTCAGCTCCCGGCGATTACATCGGTACTGGTCGATGAACCGCGTGCTCAGCTCCGAGAAGGAGGAGATGGACGAGGGCCTAAGCTTGTGGAACCATTCGAGGGGGGTTCCCGACAAGCTGTTGGCGAAGGTCCGGCAGAGGATATGATCATCCTCATGCGGGACCAGAGCATCCCGGAAAGCCAGTATATGCTCCACCGGGTCTTTCGATCCGTCAAACTTGGGAAGGCGTGGAGGATTCCATCCTCGAGGGAATGGCTCCCGGAGTAGCTTTTCGACAAGCGGCGATCGTACGGCTCCTCGGATGGCGACTTCCTCCAACCGGTCGGGAGCTCGGACCCCCGGTCGGTCTCGCTGGATCTCCTCTCGCTCCCCGAGTCGCTCCGGCGCATGTACCCGAATGCGTTCGTGTACGCTCCTCCGGTCAGTAGTATGAGCCGGCTGCCGACTGGCTGGCGTCATCCGAGTGTGATGACTATCGCTCGGTTGACTATGAAGTTCACCGTCGCGCTTCGGGCGATGAACTTGTGCCGAGTCCGTCTTCGAGTAATACTTGGAGGCAGGCGGCTGTCGGGGGTGTGCCCCAAGCCGGGACCAGACATCCGAGCGTGCCGACGCCGCTCGTGCATGCTTGTTTCTCTCCGCAGGCTCCGGGCTACTCGAGTCTCGCCCGTCGGGATTTGCACTCTGGACCTCCACCGAGTGATTAACCCTGACCTCCACCTAAGGCACTGGTTGCGGCTGCATTTGCACTGGTAGGGCAGCTTGAGTGGGGAGACTCTGTCCCGCTTGGGCCAACATGCCCTGATTGAGTAGACCACCCGTCGGTGCGGCCCGCACGAAGTCACGCAACTCCTCGTAGTTGCGCTGCATCGTTTGGAGCTGGGTGGTGAGAGCTTGCTGGGTCATCATCATTGTGGCCAGAAAAGCTTCCGATAGACCCCCTGTCAGAGGAGCCAGGGTTGCTACCGGAGCTTGACTGGACTCCCCGACTCCCAGTACAGGATTCGCCAACGGGACTACGCGCTACGTGTCCGTTGGCTGTTGAACAAGACGTCTGACATCATTGGCATCTCCGAGTGGCACAGTTTCGGACGGGAGCTGCGACATCGAGCGGGTACGATACGGTCCACCGGCCATCGTTCTTCAATCGCGTGGTCGTGGACTGCTGGTTACAGGTAGCCTCGGACTGGTCGACACCCACGGGTCACAGTCGAAAGCTCTAGTAGGAAGTCTCGAAGACTATCCCACAGACGGCGCCAAGATTGTGGGGGGTTCTGAATCGAACCGGACGGTTCGGGTTGCGAGCACAATCCAACAAGCCAAATGCAAAGAAGAGACGGTGGTTACGTGGAAAACCCCTTCTCAACGACGAAGGGGAAAAAACCACGGGTGGGGCGAGAATGCACTAAGACTATTCTTTCGGTTACAATTCTCTCACCTTAACCCCAATTACATACCCTGAGGACCGGTCTCCCAAACTACCGACCTCTGCAGACGGCGTCTGTCTGCAGGTCGCTTGCAAACAGTGTCTGGTTGCCGACCGACTGACCTCCGCAGACAGCCTCTGGGTGCAGACTGACCGACCTCCGCAGACAGCCTCTGGGTGCAGACCGACCGATCTCCGTAGCTCCGCAAATTCCGGGACGAAACGGGCAGCGTCTCCTCCAGAATTCTTCCTCCTCATGCTGAAGGGGTAGGTCCCCTTTTATAGTGGCTGGGTGACGGTTACGGCGCTCCGCGAAAATCGGGCGGTTGACGTATCCCCGCAATGAGCTCAACCACCGCGGTGACGTGGCGCGCGGTTGACACCTGGTCACTTTAGCCCGGAAACCGCGGAGCGTTGTCAGCACAGCGAGACCTCCGTGTTCGACTGCTGCCTCACTCCTCGGCTCGTTGCACGTCCCATCGAGAGGGGGGGGTGTGCTTCCTTGGTGACCAGCCGACCGACCCCCCCCCTCTGGCTACATGCCGACCCAGGAGAGAGAGAGGGGGGGGGGGGGGTGCCTCCTTGGTGACCGACCGACCCCCCCCCCCCCCCTTTCTGGCTACATGCCGACCCAGAGAAAAGGGGGGGGGGGGGCTGCTGCCCTCCTTGGTGACCGACGGACCCCCCCCCCCCCCCTTTTTCTGGCTACATGCCGACCCAGAGAAAAAAGGGGGGGGGGGGGCTGCTGCCCTCCTTGGTGACCGACGGACCCCCCCCCCCCTTTCTGGCTACATGCCGACCCAGAGAAAAAAGGGGGGGGGGGGACTGCTGCCCTCCTTGGTGACCGACCGACCCAGAGAGAGGGGGGGTGTGCTGCCCTCCCTTCTGGCTACATGCCGACCCAGAGAGAGGGGGGGGGGGGGGGGGGGGGGGGGGTTGTGCTGCCCTTCCTTCTGGCTACATGCCGACCCAGAGAGAGAGGGGGGGGGGGGGGGGGTGTGTTGCACCCTCTCTCCTTGGTGACCGACCGACCGACCCCCCCTTCTTCTGGCTACATGCCGACCCAGAGGGGGGGGGGGGGGGGTGTTTGTTGCATGGCCGATCGACCCCTCCTTCCCTCCGACTGTTGCGTTGCCGGCTCCAAAAGGAAATGGTACACACAGGCGCCTTGCTATTGCTTGGTTTATTTCTTTTTAATAAGGTGTACTTCGTGATAGCTCCCTCAAAAAGGAATCAACTTGCAATACGCCCTCCTACAAGTCTCGAAATCCCGCGGAACCAAATAGGAAAAAAAAGTACAAGAACTCCCAGCTCAAGTTCATTAAATTTATATTTTTTACGATCAACTTAACATGAACCATTTTTTGCATGAAAAACAATTGAAATTACTCCAAATTGTCGATTTAAAACCAATAAACAATTAATATTTTATATTTTATTAAAAAAAAATATTCTGTCAACTGACCAAATAGTTACTCTTTTTTACCTAATTATTACTCTTTATGTGCGAGATAGAATCAGCTTGGTTTCACATAGATACATTTCTTGTCACAAAAAAATCATATTGTGACCATATAAACAGAAATACCGCTTCAATCAATCGACTTAATTAAGGTACGCATTTTACATATCAAATTGTAACTCTTTGCCAATTGTTATTACTCTTTGCCAATTGTTACTTTTTTGCTATGATTGTTACACTTTATATATAGGGTTAAAATTGTTATTTAAATTTCTTTGTTATTATATGTGCGTGACAGAAGGAGCCCACGTTAGCCAAAACTAACGGATTTTTACTCTTTACCAAATGTTATTTTTTTGCTACAATTGTTCCACTTTATTTGTAGGGGTAAAACTGCTACTTAAAAATTTTGTTATTACATGTGCGAGGGAGAAGAAACTCGTGTTAGCCAAAGTCCAACTACAGGGGCTTAACGTTAAGTTCAAACTTAACATCCCTTAACGTTAAACGAAAACTTTTTTAAGGAGCTAACATTAATAACCCCTTTTAAATATAGACTTTGATAGCTGTTTATATAAAGTTTTTTTTTGATGGGGTATTTATATAAAGTTGCTAATGTAGTTTGATATAATTTATGTTTTATGTTGCCAAACTTTTATCCAGCTTGTTTGCAAAAAAAAAAACTTTTATCCAGCTTATTCGGAATTTTGATAATTTTTCCCAGCTTCAAAATTTACCCCCTCCCCTAATTATTCTCACACTAGATTTGTTACTTTGGTGTTTCCATAATGATTGTTTTTGGGCGAGTTGGTGAGCGGTCTCCAACAAGAGATCAGTTTTAACTGAAGTCCCCCAAAATGATGTGGAAAAAAAATGCTCTCCACGTCAATTTAAATTTTTGCTTAGAATGCCATTAGGTACTATGAAACTAACCAAATATCCGACGCCGGATCTTCTCGCCTCTACTGCTCATCGTCGTCGGAGCTACTCGTCGCCGAACCGAACCTAAACCTAATAGTCAGAGCTAAACCTAACTGTCGGAGCTACTCGCTTGCGTCACCGCTAAACCGAACCTCTGCTGCTCACGCTAGAGACTGCAATGACTGCTCATGCTCGAAGGAGATGCGAGGTGTAGGCATTTTCAAGTTTCTAAAGAAAATCAAGGACCTAACATTATCAGAAATGTCTCGTTGTCCTACGCTTTAGAGATTTGTTCTGTCAGGGATTAATCACCAATTAACCCTTGATCTTTTTAGGGGGGTTTAGTGGACAGTCCTTGAAAACATATCAGTTTTAACTTAAGGGCAACCAACCGAACCTAAATCCTATGGACGAAAATACTCCTCAATGCAATTTAAATTTTCAAATCATTCCACTCCTTTCTTAAACTAAACCGAACCTAAGCCCGAACCCTAGGCCTAGAATCCTGAACCTAACCCTAAATCCTAAGATCTATAGGCCATGGGATGCACACTAAACCTAAAAATCCTAAACAAAACCCCTCCTCCCCTTGTGGCTTCGACGGCGGCGGCGAGCAGCTGTAACTCGTGCTTGTCGCTGCTGCTGCTCGTGCTTACCTTCACCACTGTTGCTCGCGTCCATCTCCTCCACCGCTGCTCACACTCTTGCTCGCCTCGCCACCAGGTGCTCGAGAGAAACATGAGAAAAGGGAGGGGTTTCGACTTTTGGCAACCCTTCTCATCGAACACATCTGTTAACCCTGGACCATAGTGAAGGACATCTTTTGCCTATCCTTTTTATACCACCGATTTGTTGTCATGGACCTTAGACACATTAGCCCCTTTTTTTATGGGATAATTGGTGATTAATCTTTGATGGAAGAGATTTTTAATATAAAGGATAGTGAAATATTGCTACCACTGTAACAATTGTTGCTCTTTGCTCACTGTAACAAAAAGCAACAATTCAGTAATAAAGAGCAACAATTTCTACAGTGATTTCATTGTAGCAATTTTTTAAATACGAGATTTCACAAAAAAAAAATTTGCTACAATGATTTTATTGTTGCAAGAGCAACAATTTGGTATTAAAGAGCAATAATTGTTACAGTAATAAAGAGCAATAAAGGGATAGTTTTGTCATTTAAAGGGGAGAAAATGTCAATGGAGGGGCTTGCTTTGAATGCATATTTTTCAGGAAGGACCCGATACATATGGGGATATTTCGGTGTCCTTAGCGGTAATGTGATCCTTTGTCAACGACTTATCATAAAGTCCTTTTTTTTTTATTGTACCCTTAGTCATACCCCATAAATGGATGAGTTGACCATGCTTCCCACATCCTATGCCACCCTTTTTTTGACAAGTATACCCTCTCCTTTGTATACCCCACCTACCTCTTCTCATACCCACTGCATACCGCACCTCCTCCAACGCCCTCCTTCTTGGACGTTGGCACCTCTGCCACCTGCACCCACTCTGAAAACCCCTTCAATGGAAATTAAACCTCTCCACCATCTCGTCGCACGTCACTAGTACCCACTCCATCGTTCCCACCTCGTCCACAAACCCTACATCACCAATACCCTTCTACTATCTCCTCCCACCACATCGGTATCCCCTCCCCCATCTCTTACTTGCTCGCTAGCACCCCATCTGCCTTATGTCCCACCGCCTTTTCCTCTCTCTCTCTCTCTCTCTCTCTCTCTCTCTCTCTCTCTCTCTCTCTCTCTCTCTCCCCTTGCTAGCACACCCTCCATTATCTCGAGGTGGGCATAGTAGGTGGAACGTGTGCCATTGAGTGGAGAGGAGGAAGAGGTGTGCGGAGAGGGTGCTGGTGAGGTGGGAGGAGACGATGGAGGATTTTTCGATAAAGGGATTTCTAAGTGCAGGTTAGTGGCATCGACGTTGAGGAAGGAAGACGACTAAAGGGAGTTGGGCTATGCATAGGGCATGGGTGGGTTATGAGAGGAGACGAGAGGGATACAAAGAAGAAAGCTCATACTTGTCAAAAACAAAAGAGGGAGAGAAAAAGTGGGGTCCGGCTAGTGGGTAACATAGTTCCAAAGGGCAGCTGCACATTGCCAAGGTAGCACGGGTTGAAGGGCAGCCCACACCTTTCTCCTCTCCCTTCCTCTTCTATGCTCATGCAAGTCACCGCTCGACACCTTCATCATCGTACCCGTGCAAGTCGTGGCCTATTGGACTTGAGCAGGTCACCGCCCATTGGACTTATGCATGTTGCTGCTCATCCACCACCACTGATCCCTACTAACCCACTGCCACTGCCACCGCCATCGTCGCCTCCTCCCCCCTCCCTCCCTCCCTCCCTCCTCCTCCTTGTCGTCATCTTCTTCTTCCTCTTTCCTTCTTCTTCTTCCTCCTCACTCGGTCGTTTTAGCCCAGGCCTCTTTATTGTGCAGTCGGCCATCAGAGATTGAGTGTATCTACTGCCCATTCGGCCATTGCTGAGAACTTGGCCTCTGATGTCCGAATGAGATATAGATGCACTTGATCTCCAATGACCACATAGTTAGGGACTTGGTCTAAAATGACTGAGTGCAGGAGGAGGAAGGAGGAGGAGGACAAGGAAAAGGAGGAAGGCGGCGAAGGTGGATTGCATGTGGCTGATGGTGGCAGTATGAACGGCGGAGGCGAGCAATGCCTAGCTTGGAACCGACAGAGGCAGGGCGAAAGCAACAGTGGACATGAGTTGCTATTGTCCATATGATTTGGACAAGTTGGCCATTTTTATTCCAAAGTTGGGCTGCCCCTAGTAACATGTGTATAGCGAATGACCGGATCCGAAAACGTGGGAAGCAGGGTCAACTCATCAATTTGTGGGATATTATAAAATTTCCTTTTTTAGCAAGGTACTAATAAGATTTTTATTGATATAACGTGTGTGTGGGTTGGAGTGGGAGCCACAAAATCATATGGAGGCCAAGTTTGCACTAAACAACAACCATTCTATGCTAAGACCTCTGTTTAGATTGATTAGAAAAAGACCTCTCCTCCTCACCTAACCTTCCTCCTCACCTAACCTTTCATTAACATTTTGAGCTTTAACACCACACCCATGGCAATCATGGGTAAGGTGTGCAAGCTTGGACATTTCTTAATCGTGGTTGCATCTCAGCGATAAGACATCCACTTCTATCTCTAGAGGTCACGGGTTCAATCTCTCGATTTTCTCTTCGTCCGTGTTGTAGCCACTTTTCTGTGAGGTAAGCAAACTGAGGAAAATCCCTCTTCGCAGGCCTTGGCGAGCTTTGAACCCCTGGTCTTGGCGAGTTTTGAAATTGCACTCTTTCTCATTCATTGATTTTGGATTCCAGGAAATGTGAACGTTTCGGATTTTAGTGTGACAAGCCGATCATCCCAATCATTAAAATACAGCAAATGATATTTTTTTACTGACATTTTACCCTATGAAATAAAAAAGAAGCGCCACTAAAATAAATTTTTTTAAAGATATCTCCCATTTTAACAAAGAGCGAAGAGAGGCCCAACTAAAATTGAATTATATATAGACAGGGTCCTACTCAGACTCAAGAGCCGGATATGCTGTCACCATAGAAGCATGATACAACAACACAAATAAGTCGGATTGCAAGCACAAAACAATTATAGATTCACAAATAACAGAAAGTAAAGAAAAGAAAAAAAAAACATACCACAAACATGAAACAACGATTTATGAGGGAAAATCAAATCGGAAAAAAATCATGGACGATGATGACCAAATCCACTAGAAATCGAGGAATCAAAAAGGGTACAGGCAATTGCTCATCAACAACGAGAGGACACTATACTGCCTAGGGTTTTTGTTCTTCTCAAAGAACATATCCCAAATCGCTGTTCGTTGTTTGGCCTCCAAACATCCTTTTATACGAGAAAATATTCAATGGGCCGGACATACCACGTTAGTCGTGTATCCCCCACACCCAATGCGTTTTTAAAAGTTCATAATTTAGGCAATGTTGTCACCACTGATTAATAGTGTGTTGGGTGTGGGGGATATACGGCTGAAACGCTACGTCCGACCCATTTAATATTTTCTCCTTTTATACAATATAGAATTCATATAACATATAAGCCATGCTTGAAATAAAAAAAGTCATGGAGTAGTCCTCAAACCAATCAATCAGCCATGCTTGAAATAAAAAAACTCATTTTGCAAAACAATTTTACCCGCTTACCTATTAAAATTACTCATTCCGGAAACGGCGTAACATTAGCATTGAAAAATCTACACGCTTACCAAAAATTATTAATCTTGCCTTTATTTTTCTAGCACACTCTCTCTCTCTCTCTCTCTCTCTCTCTCATTTGTCGGGGACTATGATTTGTTCTTTGATCGTTCAAGGCTTGCCACTCTCAACTCCTATTGGTCCTTCGCTGGTGTTTACCCTCTCGCTCTAGTCGTCATGCAGATTGACCACCCACAGACGCCGGACGGACGGTATCCTCGCAACCATATGCCCAAGGTGACAGGCCATAATCTCTCCATGTGTGGGTTAATTGTGACTAGCGACTAGCGATCGCTCATGGTCGGTGGCTCTACAGCAGTGGCCAGTCTTTTCTCTCTCTCTCTCTCTCTCTCTCTCTCTCTCTCTCTCTTTCTATCTTGCTCTGTGTGTATGTGTGTGTGATCGGCGACCGCTCACGATCAGCAACTTTGCATTAGCATGCTTCTTTCTCGCTCACTCTCTGCGTGTGTTTGTGACAGGGCCGTATTAAATTTGACTTTGATAATTGATTTGTTAATTACTATTCACTCGAGTATAAGGTAATTTTTGCCATCCATCTAATTTTTATCTCTCGGTAATCGCTCTGCAGTAGCAGACTTTTTATCGTAAAAAATAAAAATTTATGTGGATGAATGTATTAATTTTATTGTCTCAAAAATTCACCAAGATATATAAAATGATTGTATGTTAGTTTTAATTTCTTTTCTATAATTTTGTTATCTAATTTTTTTAATTATGTTAGTTTTACTTCAAGAGTAATTTTTAAAAAAAATCATAAAAAATAATGTAATAGGCAAAAAGGGTACAAAAGTTTTGATTTTTTACAAAAAGGCTCTACCCGCCTATTGAATAGGCGGGTAGCAAATTTTTTTAATTTTTTTATTTAAACCGCCTGTTGAGTAGGCGAGTTGGTTTTCTTTTCTTTTTAAACAGTAATTTTTGCTCTACCCGTCTATTGGACTGGCGGGTAGAATTTTTTTTATTTTTTTAATTTAAACTGCCCGTTGAATAGGCGGGTTAGTTTTTTTTTTATTTAATTTTTTTGGTCGTTGTTTGACGTATAGTTCCTAATAGATCGTTGGTACTTTTTCCAACAGCTATTTGCAAGATACATATCCCAACGAACGGCTAGCAACGGCTATTTGCAACGAGCACATACGGATAAAGAAAAAAAAATTAAAAAAAAACAACCCGCCAGTTCAACTGGCGGTGGACAACATTTAAAAATAAAAAAGCCAACCCGCCTATTCAACAAGCGGTTTAAATAAAAAAACAAAAAAAAATTCTACCCGCCTGTCCAATAGGTGGGTAGAGCAAAAATTACGGTTTAAAAAGAAAAGAAAACCAACCCGTCTAGCTAACATGTAGTTTAAATAAAAAAATAAAAAAATTTAATACTTGCCTATTCAATAAGCGGGTAGAACCTTTTTTTTACAAAATCATAACTTTTGTATCTTTTTATCTATTACATTATTTTTTATATTTTTTTTAAAAAATAATTATTAATCCAATAAGATATATAAAATGATATTTTATTTCTATTGATTTTTTTACTTCTATATTAGCTTAATGTCTATCAGTATGTATAATAGGATCCTATTTTCGATCTTCACCCCATGTTGTAAAAATCTCAGGACCGGCCCTTATCACAGCCCATGAAAACGCAGCTCAAGCTTCTGATCGTCCATGATGGGGGGGGGGGGGGGGGGGGGGGGGGGGGTGTTAGAGAGAGACTTTCATGCAGGGACAGGCATGCACCTTAACTCCTACGGTCCTACCCCAATGGAAGTCCACCCTGATTGCTAACTGTAGGGTCAGGGGGTGGTTGAGAGAGCCCCAGAAAGCATTAACTAAAGCTCCAAGCTGAAGGGCTCCTTTCCATTTTGACCCTTCATCCATGGCTCAATATACAAGTCCATCGGAATCATGGGTGATCCTAATTATTCCCAATGTCCCATCATGACAGCTGCAACCTCCTCTGCACTGTTCCCCCTTGTCCTGCTCAAAGCTCACTCCTTACCCTTCTGGGCCTTCTCTTTCATCCGTCCACTGCCATCCCTCTCCCTCTCCCCCTCTCTCTCTCTCTGTCTGCAACCCATCTGTTTCTTTTGTCTAGATTCACCCCTGCCACCTTAATCTCAAACACAACCCATGCAAATCTAGTTCCAATCCATCTCTACCCACGCCTTCAAGGCCCATTTATTGAGAGAATTTATTGCCACCATCTTCAACCTCCACACTCTTGGTCACTTCCCTTGCAGGCATCGTCTGCTCCTTGGAACCCAACAATGGGGGCTTCACCTCCTCGCCGTCAGTCCACTCCTTCCTTTCCAAAATCTATCCCAAAATCCAATCTTTGACGATCCATCGCCCCCATTATCCCCTCCGGCAGGAAACCCATGTTTTCATGGCTATCCCCCTCCCCTCTGTGATTCCAAACCTGCGTTTTTTATCATAGAACCCAACACGGAAACACCCACCTCTCAATTCCTAAAGAAACCCATCATCTCCTACTTCCAGTAAGAGAGGAAAGATGTCGGATTACAGCCCGCCGTTCCTCAACGACGAGCTCTCGAAGCGCACGGTCATCTTCGGGCTCCACCTGTGGGTCGTCGTGGGAATCTGCATCGGCGCCGCATTCGTCCTGCTCCTGTTCCTCATCTCCCTCTGGCTCACCTCCAAGCGCAGCACCACCTCCGCCCACCACCCCAAGGCCTCCCGGAACCCCACCATCCCCAACGACTCCAAGGAAATCCAGGAGATACGCGTCGACCCGTCCCGGTCGTCGGGCCCCAAATTGCTCGCCCAGATCCTCCACAAGCCCCCACCTGAGGCCAACCCCCCTACCAGGTCGAACGAACGGCAGGCCCTCCTCCCCTCGCCGGAGGAGGAGAGCCCAATTGGGATGCAGAGGATACACATCGAGATCGGGAAGGATCACCGGATCACCTACCCGGAGCATGGCGGCGGCGGGTCGTCGCAGGGGAGCGGGGAGTGCCGATCGGTGGACCATGCCGGGATTGCCGTCCCCGAGGTGTCCCACTTGGGGTGGGGGCATTGGTACACTCTCCGGGAGCTTGAGGCGGCGACAAACCTCTTTGCCGATGAGAATGTCATCGGAGAAGGCGGGTATGGGATCGTCTACCACGGTGTTTTGGAAGATAACACTCAGGTGGCTGTGAAGAACTTACTCAATAACAGGTATACATTTACTGTGAAGCCACATTTCATTACAACAGACAAGGGCATTGATCGATATGTTCATTCTGACCAACGTGATTAGGGGCCAAGCCGAGAGAGAATTCAAGGTCGAAGTTGAAGCAATTGGGCGTGTCCGGCACAAAAACTTAGTGAGATTATTGGGGTATTGTGCGGAAGGAGCTCATAGGTACCGAATTTTCCGCTCTCATACTTTACGTCGATTACATTTCAGTGATTGAAAACCTGAAACCGTAGCGTTCGATCGATCTTTGTGTGGTGATTCGGGAAATAGCAATCCCTTCGATTGAGCATTCTTGTTTGTACTCTTTGTTTAGGATACTTGTTTACGAGTATGTCGATAATGGGAACTTAGAGCAATGGCTTCATGGCGACGTCGGACCTTGCAGTCCTCTTACGTGGGAGATCCGCATGAACATTATACTCGGAACCGCAAAAGGGTAAACTTTATATGATTGGTTACAGTGCCCGCCATAGAATTGCTTGTCGTAATTCTACTCTGCCTTTTGACACGGCACGATCTGAACACAGGTTAATGTACTTGCACGAGGGACTCGAACCTAAGGTAGTTCACCGGGATGTTAAATCAAGCAACATATTGCTCGATAGGCAGTGGAATTCCAAAGTCTCGGATTTTGGGCTCGCAAAGCTCTTGGGCTCGGAGAGGAGCTATGTGACGACACGAGTGATGGGAACATTCGGGTTGGTTTAAGCGTTGTTATTATTTTTCCGATTGATTTTGTTTCACAGGAAAGTAGAGGTGAGGGAAGTATGACTTCATGTTTCTGCTTGGATAGTTATGTAGCACCAGAATATGCCAGCACTGGCATGTTGAATGAGAGGAGCGATGTTTATAGTTTCGGGATCCTCATCATGGAGATAATTTCGGGCCGCAACCCGGTTGACTACAACAGGCCTCCAGGAGAGGTGAGTGCTTGGATTTCTAGCCATTATTGGGAGCTTGTCCAATTGAGTCCCTCCTCAATGCATTGATTAAGTTAGTGTGGTTTCAGGTTAATCTGGTTGAGTGGCTTAAGACAATGGTTAGCAACCGGAATTCTGAGGGGGTTTTGGACTCTAAGATGCCTGAAAAGCCTACTTCAAGGGCACTGAAAAGGGCTCTTTTGGTTGCGCTGCGATGTGTAGACCCCGATGCACAAAAGAGGCCGAAGATGGGGCACGTGATACACATGCTTGAAGTGGATGATTTCCCATATCGAGATGTAAGTCGATAACTTCTGATACTGGTTTTTGGTCGATAATAGAAAAATCTTAAGCACACCGAACCCTTTCGCATGCAATCCTACTTGTTCTGAATCAAAGCCATAGACCTCTCTCTTGGTGTTATGTTACTTACACCTGTTCTACATCCCATCTGTTCTTTGTTGCAATCTTGTAGCATAACTATCATGACCCTATTTACCATTTCCTTTGTTTCTGTTGCTCTTCTTGCTGAAATATTCATCTTTTTCCCTTACTTAGATTGTAGGCCAAGAATTTATTAATTTAATTCCATGGTGCGCTAATGCTTTCCTCTGGCACACACAAAAAAAAGGTTCCATTATGGGATATTACTATATAATATATACTGCTTTGTTCACATTGTACAAATACTTGTAAATGTGTCGAGAATTATGGATGCCAATAGGGCTGCAAACGAAACGAGGCGAGCTGAGCCGAGCCGAGCTTTGGTCTGTTTGAGCTTGACTTGTTTATTAAATGAGCCTAAACTTCAGTCTCGTGCTTGGCTTGTTTAATAATCGAGCTGAGCGGAGCAGAGCTTTGGTCTGCTTGAGCTTGGCTCATTTGTTAACCAAGCCTAAACATCAGGCTACGGTTCACTCAATCAGTGATCAAATAAATTTGAACGGTCCCTTATCTAGCTTGTTCCCGAACTCGAGAATCAGTCAAAAGCGTAGACTATATATGTTAGGTATATTCAAGCCTTTTATGAGCCTATTCACGAGACTACTCACGAGCCCTAAACAAGCATGTTCGCGATCCGAGCTGAGCTTTGGTGTGCTTGAGCTTGGCTCGTTTAATCCATTTATTAAACGAGCCTAAACTCTAGGATTGGGCTTGGCTTGATTAGTAATCGAACGAATTCGAACGAGCTTTTATCGAGCTTGTTTGCAGCTGCTCACGTACTGCTTGGTTCGTTTGCAGCCCTAGATGCTGACCAATTGTTTCCCTTTCTTTGGCTATTTTAAATTCCATGTTTGTATCTGTGAACAAGGATGTTACAAAGATAGAATCTCATATAACGGGCGAACGTACAGGGCTCATCGCAGGACCGTCGAGGGGCTGGTCGAACATACCGTGACAGTCCACAGGAGAAATCAAGGCTGTTGGAAAAGCGAGTGACTGAACCAGGTGGTGATAGTAGTGGGTCCGAAAGCATCACCCACGTCAATAAGCCTTCTACGTGGAGAAAGCAAGAGGAGTAGCTCGCGAGACCTCTTCAAGATTCAAGCAGGAGATCTTTGAAAGGTTTGTATGAGTTTGATGTTCCTCATGTCAAAGTTGAGCAACGTTCGAGAATCCCGGTCAGTGTCACTGATTTTCACACGCATTCTTTTTCCCTAAGTGCCCTGTGCAATATGTAGTTCCCCAAGCACTACACCTTCTTTCAGCTGTATATATTGTCAGTTGTTATCATTTGAGTTCCTATCTTAATGTTTTATAAAGGCAACCATTATTTCCCTCCAAGCAATCTGAATTAGAACCTTACAGATCTGCTACTCAATGAAGTGAATTCTAGGGCTATACAGAGTATAAGTCATGCATCTTCATTCATCCATAATCCTCGCAAGTTTGTGAACCCTATACTTTATTTATTTTCCCAAATATAGAGGGAAAACTGGGAGTTTGCTCCTCGAGTGTTGACGTAAATTGTTGCACTTTTGGTTTGTAAGACTGAGCCCAGTTCAGTTAGACTACTGCATGATTTCTTTGTTAGCTTGTTATGAGTCGATGGTCCACCCCCTAAAGAGCTTAAGCTTTTAGGTGAAATTGGTAACTTAACATGCATGGTATCAGAGCTCTGATTTCCGGGGGTCATATTTTCAACTCTCGTTACCTCCGTTTACTAATCCCCCCATTAGTTTATTTCTCCAAGTGCGGGAGAGAGCGGCTTAGCTTGATATGCATTGTCGGCCGATTCTCTAACAGCTTGAGCTTTTAGGTGATATGCATTGTCATTATCATCATGATCTAATTATTATCACATCATACGGGGTCGACTATAAGGACTGGCATACCTATCAACCTGATGTCCGCCTTCTAAGATTTTGACAAAATTTGACCAAGGTAGCTTGGCAAGAGAGGGACATGGCGATAAACCCAAAAGGCCAGATGGCATGTAGAGAACTCTATTGTTGGTTACGCAGTTTAAGCTCATGCAACCCTCCAAAGCTTCCCTTAAACTAGGAAGAGTCCAGACAAAGAGGTGTAGAAGGCAAATTTGACCATCAAAAAAGAAAAAAAAAACGAAAAGAAAGGCAATTTTTGTAGAGGGAATTGCATTAGTCTATGTGGCACAATTATAAGCCAAAGAGTTGAAATGAGTTAGGGAATCATCGTAAGTAAAAAAAAAAAAACTTAAAAAACCCTATAAGTTGAAACCAAGAAGCACATACATTCATTAATGTGAAACAGAAGATGCCATCACCCTCCTCATCTGGCTGATCACATGGGTATTCATGGTGGGTTTGGAATTGTTGGTGACCATATGAAACATTTCCAGCTGGAGATGTTGTATTATGGGGGAGGGTCCAGGGTCCTCCATCCCTCTGAATAATTGCAGATGCTGGAGGATAGAAAGCAGAGTCGTTCGCCAGCCTCTCCTTTTCTCTTTCAGTGGTCTCCCATTGTCTACGGAGAGCTTTGATGCAGGGAAAGCTTGTCCCCACAATCTCTAGCTCTCCCTCTGCAGCTTGGGAACCAAGTGTTTATTACTTCTTGATCATTGAATCGTTCCAAACAGCTGGCGGTGTTTATGAATCACGACAGAGAAATGATTTACTTGCATTGATTGATGGGCCGCCGCGATTTCTGGTGAACATTTAATTGGTTGAAATTGAACTGATTGTCTTGTAAAATTCTCGAGAGATTGACATGAGACGGTAAACAAATATGAAATCAGCAACATTGTGGATATGAGTGTTGATGCGGCAATGGACAAGTGCTATCCTTTGTTATCTTTGGTTATCTCAAATCTCTGATCTTATCTCTCTCTGGAACAACACTTGATCTGACAATGTGTATTATTTCTGTTATATATATATATATATATATATATATATATATATATATATAGAGAGAGAGAGAGAGAGAGAGAGAGAGAGAGAGAGAGAGAGAGAGAGAGAGAGAGAGAGAGTTCTCAAATTTGTGGGTTTATAGCCAATAGCCAACGCCCCTTAAATTGTGTTCTTTTTCACTTTTTCAGAGAACTGGATTCCCAGGAAATGAGTCCATCCCCAAGCCCTTTTCAATAAACCACCTGATTTCCATCTGGCAGGGATTTTTTTTATTTGCAGAACACATGGGATCTATTCATGGCGCCTCCGACCCAAAAGGATTAGAGATGATACAATGGGTATTTTCTTGGGTTTCGAGGGAAGAGGACTCCTCAACCCGTACAGAGGAAAAGTTATCAGAGAGTTGTTCAATACAATCTGGCCAGGAGGGGGTGAGGAACTCCCTCCTGGTTTCAAGGGTATAAGCCGCAAGTAGATGGGCCGCCTGATTGGCCGACCAACATCAGTGGACCTTGTTTTCACATCTTTCCACATCCAGGTATATGCTTTCATCACGAGGATGGGATGTAGAGAGGGATTTACAAATCATAGGTTTTGGTTGGGCTTTCATTTCCTAGGGAACAAGTGAAATAGAAGCCATGTCATGAAAAGAAATATAAAAATGGGTCCATTTCTTGGCAATTTCAATTCTCAAGAAAAGAACACTGCTTAATGAAAGATTGCATAACACAATCTTTCTAACAAAAAAAAAGGGCTTACCCTGATGGTTGGCACCCCCTCATATTACAGACATTCTAAGTTCGAGTTCTGTATGAAGTCTAAACTCGGAATATTCATTGGTAGGAGTAGGAGATGTAGGGCAAACAAAAAAAAAAGGAGAACTTAGTGAACATCCCTCAAAAGAGATTAGTTTTAGCTGAAGGATAGACAACCCGGTGGTCGAATATACCTCACTCCACTAATGTAAATCTTATGTCGCGATTATATGTTGCGGCCTCCTTAGATGTTTGATCATCCTCTCGCAAACCATAGCTGTCCGTTACACTCATACCTGACAAACAGTTATGGTTTGCGAGGCAGATGATCAAGCAGCAAATGAGACTGTGACATTTACTTGCGACAAAAGATTTGCGTTCCTAACTCCACTTTAAATTTTCATTTTATATCACTCTTCTTTGAAACCAATAGAACCTAAATCTAAACCCTAGACATAGGAATCCTAAATTGAATCGTAAGTCGTAGGTCCTCTTTGCTGCTCACGCTTGTTGCCGCCTCCTTTTGTTGGTTGTGCCCGCTTCCGCACGGCTGCTTGCACCCACCTCCGCTACCCTGCTCGAGAGCTGTCGGTGAGGGCATTTTAGGGTTTTAGTGGAATGTTCGGTCTGGTTCATCGAACCGATCTGTTGGACCAAGGAACTTAGGCAAAACCGACCTCTTAGGAGTCCTGTTCACCGAACCGATCTATTGTCAGTGACCCTAGGCACATTAGTAAAAAAAAAAGCAACTCTTTGAAGTGGCACATCCCTTGGCCGAGCAGACAAACTTTCATCCATATCCTTAACCATCAAGCTATGTCCCTTCTGTCTGGGGTTGGCTATATGAATCCTTCTTCGCCATTCATTTCTATTCATGACTATATATGTTGTCAGTGAATGTTTTTTCATGTCTTTTCTAACAACTTCCATCAATGTTATTCAATGTCTTCCCCTCCTCCTACGATCTTTCACAATAATCTTGGATCCACTCCTTATTGCAAACACACTTCTCATTCATTCTTTAAAAAAATCTGAAATCGTAAAATGATAATATCTGTCTCACACAAGTATTTTATTCTGATTTTCATTAAGTAGAAAACATTTCAACAAGAAAGAATACAATTCAAAGCTTGAGGGAAATCTTAAAACATATATACCCTTATCTTAAGGTCATGGAGAGCTACGAATCAAAACTATCCATTTGAAAGCTAACATCTTATACAAAAGCTTGAATCAAATCCACCTAAATGACTCACAAGAGCAAAGCCATAGTTATCAATCCGATCTCAAAAAACCATCTCCACAAAAACGATCTCCTACTCGACGAAGCAGCCTCTGAACTCTGCCTGATCACTGCTGGAGTGGGCACTGGTGGAACGGGCGCATTACGCACCTGAGGCGGCACATCACAAGTGCCAAAGGTGGCATTAACCTATAACAAAACAAAGGGATCAGATAGTGAATAAGCATGACATAAAGCACAAGGAGCTATGTTTAGAATTAGGCAGAGAACTCCTAAGTTGACCCTCTAATCAAGTGATCGAAAATTTTACGAAGACAACAAGCCTTGTCCTAACTATTCAGAATTGGCCTTATGAGATGTTTTGGCCTCCCATTTTGTGGATTGACATGAATTCAAGTTCCTCTCCAAGCCTGATCCTTCTCGGCCCTTCGTCGCACATACCCATAACACCTCGATTGTTTTTCCGTTCATCAGTTTGTTCACAAATTGTGCAACTTCATACACTCTATTTAAGTACTTGTTCCTCAACTTTTACTTTATACTCAGACCCCTTCCACTGTTTATAACTTGGGATTTTCATGTTACTTACCTTGCAATAGGTGACATCATCGCACCCGCAAACCAGGTGCCCGTTTGCGGTGTCAGTAGCTTCCGGTGCGTCGCCTCTCTGCGGTTAGGGGATGAAGAGGTTATTGTAGCAATGAAAAGCATGCCTCTGGATTGATAAGGGTGACCAATCATTTTACAGTACCATGTAGAAATCGACGGCTATAAAATTGGCCCAATGATTGCCAGAAGCATTATAGCAAGTGTCGAGCATGCTAATAAGAGGCGCCGAATTATCCGCACAAGCTTCCGATGTATTCGGAAGTGTCGGGAAGTAGTTCATCAGTATGAGTGATTTCGAAGTTGTGTTCATGGGGGACGACTCTGATCGGTTCGAGCACGAACCTGCCTGCATCCCGGTGTCTCCATCTACAGACATAAAACAAAATCAGTGACGACATTGGAAGCATAATTAACCAGCATGTCATATTTTGGATCATGGTCTTCTACCCACATTGGTTTTCTAGTATGTAATTCCACTCATAAGCAATTCCCTCTGATGCCTCCTTGGCTGATTTAGATGTGAAGACCAGCAACCGCTGGTTCTGGCTGATCATGTCACTAAGCAAAGGCCAGTCCCCGCCGCCCTTTGGCATTTGGGACAGAGGGAACCAATACTTTGCGAGGCCGGAGGCATTGAACACTTTGGTCAGACCCTGTGGGGAGGCGACGTAGTCTTCGATGAATATGGTGATGACCTCTGAAGGGTTGGCTTCGAGGAATGCCTGGATCTCTCTGAGCACGTTGATCGCCGGTTGCTGTTTGATAGCTATTCAGGATTAGTGGTTAGCTCTGGTTGATGAGTTCTAGAAGTGAGAAAGCCCATGGGTACTCAAGTCTTCCAAGGCTGGAAGCTTACAAAGGCTGTGAAGTTGTAGCATACACCACCAAAGGAGTGGCACAACCAGATGTCGTTCTCGAAGTCGTACATATCCAGCATCAAGCCTCGAACTCCATTCTGCATTCAAACCCAAGTAGAGTGAGAAGAATTACCATTTGTTGCACAGCTTAGAAAACCCGAATACTCGACTCGACTCGGAACCTTCCCGAATAGAGTCGACTCAAAAACTCGGCTGAGTAGTTACCTAAAAACTCGGTTCATAAAATAAGTTATTAATATTTATTATATATTTATATGTAGCATAAAATAAAATATTATCGATATATTGGACATAATATTGGAATTTTTATATAACTATAAAAGTAAATTGATGAAAAATATAACTCGGGCGAGTTTTGAAGCAAGTTAACCGAGTTTTGAACCGAGTCACCCAGATTTTGGACCAAATCGATCGAGTTTTTGACTAAGTTGTTACCAGTTCGAGTCCATGGACGAGTTGGCTCGGCCAAGTCGAGGCGAGTTTTAAAACACTGCTGACATAGAACTTGTGGACTTTTACCTCTTCTACTCCACAACCATAGTTACCAAGTTGGAAAACGGAAAAAAAACTGTACGGGAAAAAATCGAAAAGATACGATGAAAACGAAAAAAACGAAAAAAAAAACGAGAAAACATCATAAAAAACAACAAAAATCTTAAAAAGCATACCAAGTATGTATATATGTCATTTTTCAATATTAAGTAATCAAAATTTCAAAACAAATAGCATATGCGTTTATTAAGCACGAACAAAATAAAACCCGAACCCAATTTAAATCCGGACAAAACCCGACGCGTTTTATACGCGTTTTTTTCGTTTTAAATGCGTATAAAACATATATAGACGTTTTTTTTTTTCAAAAAAATAAGTTTTTTTCCTGTTTGCTACGACTTCGGATCGATACACGTTAAATATGTATTTTTTTCAAAAAAACGCCCGATTTGGTAACTAGGTCCACAACAAAGCCAAGGTAAGCATAACCTAATTCACTCTAAACACAAACTCTAAACCGACTAATCACCGGTTTGAATTGTAATTCCAACACTCCCTCTTCGTACAAACCGTCTCGATTCCAATCATGCTTTAGAATTTGCTGAAATTTCGTTGCGAAATGTTTTTGCTAACGAATGTGCCGTTTGTAATATCGTTGTTGTAAAACCTTGATTGGATTGCATTTAAACCGTGCGCTCCTGAATAGAACTGTGATAAGTATTTTGAGGTTTGTTTCCATAGAATACAAATTCTTTGCTAGGCTTCTCGTGAAACATCGCCTGAACTTTCGCTCGATTTTCCAAAACTCCAAGAGATGTTGATACACTAATATTTGGTTTTTAATGCATGATCACCCATTTTTTATTACTTTTTAATTTAATATGAAGCTCCATGATTACAAAAGTACTTTACTGAGGGCTGAGATTTGATTTTGGGGAGATCAAGTGACTTACAAGATGAGTTACCTTTTTTTTTTCTCGACATGCAAACGAAGTTTTTGCATAAACATTTGTGGAGATTACACAAGAATTAACAGGGAACAATTCCTGATAAATTTTTAGAGAAATTAACAATTTTATATCTATGTTGTCGACTTAAGAATACAATTCTCAGAAAAACAATATTACATTTCATCTTGATGAGGTTGCTCAATCTGAGAAGATTTTGTACTCCCAGACTCCCAGTACATACATCACATTCTTGAATCCACTTTATTCAAGATTTAGCCTAAATAATTACAGTTTCTTTCATTTATTTCAATTGGTCTATCATCTTTTATTTTCACATGGCATCTCACTAATTCATCTATCTCCATAACCAAACTTTTGTCTTCGATAACATAATTATTGTAACCGCTATCTAGATACCAAATACCTCTATTACTGTCATCACCAAGAAAAAAAGAAAAAAAAAAACTTTCCATTGTCAACTTCCTCATATTCTGATTATTTTCTTTATCTATGTACAAACAATCTTTTTTTGAGGGGGACTTAGTGATAGGACACTTTTAACAGATCTAGTTTGCAATAAGGACATACAAAGTTTCGGTTTTGCACTAGGTCCCTCTCGAAAGATGCATTTTACAGCACGTTCCCAACCGTAATTATTGACTTTTTCCTACTTTCAAATGACAAAATTGTCCTTCCATTACCCTTCAGCCAATCAAACTTTCTTTATAAGGACATATTTCTTTACTTGAAAGACACAAAAAAAAATTTACTTGAACTTTCTTTATAAGGACATATATATTTTTTAGATTGGTAGGTGTCCCGAAACCTTTCGGGCAATGACTTGTTTCAGGCTTAGACTAATCCCCCCAAGAGTGAATCTCGACCCACTCGTCAATTCCCACTTCACTCCTAGGCAAATCAAAGGGAGGCGAAGTCGTACACACATCCTCTTCACCCAATCATCTATTGCATTGCCAACTGTCCTATCCCCCGGTGAGTTTCTTTATAAGGATTTCTACTAATTTATTTGTAGGATCTCATGAACCGTCACCTTTCAAAGTCATTATATCTTTAGTATATAAAGAAAATGAAGGGGATGCGGTCACACCGAACGATCTAAGTAGAATTTCATCGAACACGTTGTGCACTCTACCCGAATTGTGGCCGTGCTTGAGAGAAGAATCAAAACAACTCAACAACAATGAGCACAATCATAAGAGGGATACAAAGGATTTATGTGGTTCACCCAAAGGGCTACGTCCACGGGATGAGCTTGTAGCTCGGGAGAGCTACACTATCAATGGCGGTAAGGTATAATGACATACACCTGACTCCTTGAACCATCCTACAAAACGATTTTTATCGTGCAAGTGATGTGTGTACATTTGTTTGCACATATGACCGGTACAATTAAAGTTTCATGTGTTTAGGTGATCTTCATTGGCACTTTTTTATATGCAAAAGTCGTACAATTTTAGTATAGTATGCATATGTTATTATGTTTGCACACATCACACACATTCATCAAACAACTCTAATTTGTTTGCATATGTGTTTTCAAGAACACGAGCAAGAAACAAGCCCTTAGTGCTTTGTCCACTCAAAGAGTTCTTGTGAGTACCCACAATAAAGTCTCATTTTCTAAAAAGAAAAACAATAAAGTCTCATTGGTCACATATTTGTGTGTACTTGACCTACCATACTCCAACAACCACCACCACCCTTAATCAAACAGAAAAATCAAAGGAATCTACTCCCCTAATGAGAGGTAAATAAATAAACATATTATATCCTTCAAAATGGATCCAAATTTGACTATGTAACATTTTATATATAAACACTGCAAGCAAGTGAAAAATACCCAACCCTCTGTTCTTTTCCTGGGAGTTGGTATTTCCTAGAAAATGGATCCACTCTCATGTCCTTTCCATAAAACCACTAGGTACAAGGGGTTTACAAATTTTCACATCTGGTTTTGTGTACAAAGGTATATGCTTCACCACAAGGATGAGGGAGACAGAGAGAATCACAAATCTTAGATGTTTGGTTGAGAAATTAATTCCCACATAGAAATGGACCCAATTTCTGGAGAAATCAAATTCCTAGGACAAATAAAAGAGGGCCAAGGGGATCTAATTTTTGGGTGTCTCATATCAAACATCAAGGTAAAACATAACTTCTAAACCAACCAATCATTGGTTAATTATGTGACTAATACTTCCACCATGAGTTTGATGGTTTAGTTTTTAAGCCTTTTGACTTCTACAAATGCTGGACCGTATGCGGCCGCCTATTATGATATTAGGAATAGGTAGTGAGATAATTTGGGTGGGCAATCATAGAGAGGCGGAACCAAGGGGGGGCTAGGGGGGCCGTGTCCCCCTCCCTCCAAAAGTTGGCAAAACCCCTACAGGGTTCCTATGAGAGCATCTTCAACCAGTGGTTTCATTTTGAAGATCGACCGATTGAATCATAGAGGAATATTTCATTTTGAAGGGAGCGCCACCATTTTCAACCGGTGCTCCCTTCATTCTTGTCCCCTAGGGCTTGTTTGGTTGCTGTGGTTTCATTCTGTGATTTTGAAAACACAGGTGCAATCAGTTTAGGGTTGTTCGGTTAGTAGGGTGTGACGTGTGTAAATAGCACACTTGCTAAATTTATACAACTTTTGCACATAAAACTGTGCAAATGAAGTTTCACCTAAATACATGAAACTTTAATTGCATATGTCACATGTACAAATAAATGTACGCGTATCATTTGCACAGTAGCCAAACAATCCCCTAGTGTAAAGGAAGTGAACAACAATTTGAAGGACGTGATTCGAGCCTTCAAATTTGAAGAACCAAAACTCTCACCTTCATTTAGAAGGTGGGATTTGAAGGCTGATTGGAGATGCTCTGAGGTATTGAAAATTTTTAAAAACTCTTTACACATGGCCCCCCCAAACTCTTAAATTTTAGAGTTTCTGGGTCCGCCTCATAGTTAGGTACGACGATGATTAGGTGGGGAGGTTGTGGGTTCAATTCCTCTCCCCCTTGATTTAGAAACTTCCGAGTGGATCGGTGCTACGTTGCGGGCCCAGGAATTACAAAATTAAAAATTATGGAGGAGCTAGCCATTTATGAACTTCTTAATTTTTTTTCAAGAATCTCCGAAAAGACCTCAAGACTTTTTCAAAACTTGGGGGGGGGGGGGGGGGGGGGAGGCGGGCGGGGAGGGACATGGCCCCCTCTATTCTCCACATAAGTCCACCGTGCTCATTCTCGGATGGATTAGTCTAAGCCCAAAGTGGGTCCATTATCCCAAAGGTCTGATCTCAAAAAAAAATAAAATTAGGTACTCTATCATGTCACGAAAATAAGGTACAACTAAGATTAAGTATTCTACCAACTTCACTTAACCCCACCAACTCCTTCTAGAAATATTGACGGTGGGCCCTCAATGTTCTCTACCATGCAATTGAAATTACATTCAACCTTCCTTCTTTCTTTTAAAATCTTACACTCTCAGTGCATTGAACCATTAGGATATATAGAATGATTTCCCAATTGCATAGGCCACATCTTTTTCAAAGCCGGGTGCCCTTAGTGAAAAGTAAAAAAGTTTGGTCATTGGGATCCATCATTAATATATTTTCTAAAAATGGATGGTTTTGATTTTCTAAAACCAACAGCTCTGATTGATTATACAAATATTACATAGGTGATATTGACATACAGTCAACCTGACATTTAAATGGATGGTCTTGATTTTCTAAACAACGGTTTCGATTCATTCTGCAACATCACATGGGTGATGATGACATGCGGACCCAACTAAGCGAGTGGTGGACGCCTCGCTTAAGTGGGCGAGCAAGATTCTGTTCGCTTGGTTTCGTTGGCTTAAGCGAGGGGTTAAGAGAGGCCATTGGAGATGATTATTGTCACATCACTCACCCAAATGGGCGAAGAGAGCCAGCTAAGGAAGGCCGTTGGATATGGTCTTAGATCTGGCCAGCCAAGTAGCTCGTCGCTACTTTATCTAGTAAGGCAGTGAGCCTGGTGTCGCATCCATTTGGATCATAAAATAGCTATAGGGCTATATAGTTGCTAGGATTGCGGATTTATTTTTGGCACCTAATATTTTGACTACGACACCTAAAATATTATTGGCGCCCAAGAGGCTTAAATGGGGATGTAATGACACCCATAATTTATCCCGAAATACCCTCACCCTTAATAAACACTACCTCTCTGCCATTTTTGACCCACCTCTATGTCCCGCCTCCCTACTTTCAGCTCCAATATGTTACCTTCTTGATGGGGAACCGTCACGGTTTTCCCAAATAACAAGACCGGGGATCGTTCGGGGTGAAGACCTCCAAAGTTGGACAGGAAATACCAGATCTTAATTAGCAATCTAATTTGCACTGTAACAGGGTTTCAACGATTAAACAGGCTCAACAGGTGTATGTTTCAAAAAGGCACAGGCTCATGTAATATCCAGGGGTCTATTTGTAAACCAGCAATCGCAATTGTATCAAAGAGCAGGGAATTCTATGTTAACAATATTGATTAATGATAATAATAGGACAGGCTGAAATGTAATTTTCAAAGAACAGGGATTTGCCTATCATGAGTTTTTGGAACGAGTGCACCTGATTTTGGCTTGCAGAAGTCAGCTCAATCAATCGGCTCTGTGGGGGTGGCTCTCGGATTTCTAGATGAAGAGTAAGGGGCTGCCTTCAATACTCAAGTGCAGTTATAAGAGATTCATATCATCTGAACTTTTGAGCTCCTCTCCAAAGCCCACAAGAGGACAGCACATGGGTTGACTGCAATACAGGTACTGTTGGGTTGTTTTACCAACTCCAATGAAGACAGAACAGAGAACTGGTGGGCTTTCTCTTATTTAATCCCAAGCACAGCACAGCAAACATCAGATTTCTGACGGGATTCCTGCAGGAAAGAGGATCAAGGGGTCACGGGAGCCCGTGACTGTCCTCTCTCTTTATCTCCACTACCCTCTCTCTCTCTTCTCTTTTCTTTCTCTCGGCTCTTCTCTCTTTCAGCCGAACAGGGAGGGCAACAAACGGCTCAAGCTCCGGTTTGAGCCCGGGCAAGACAGCGACGGGCGGCGGGGCTGGCGTCGGACAGCAGGTCGGAGCGGCACCGGCGAGGCTGAGCGGCGGCAGGGGGCGAGTCGGGCGGGCGGATCAGGACGACGGCGCGACACGGCAGGGTCGGGCGGCACCGGTCGGGATGAGGACTTGACGCGGCGGGGTCGGTGGAGAGGATCCGGCCGGGCGGATCTGCAGTGGGCTGTGGTTCGGGTCAGTGTCGCAGCGAACACCGAACGGGGAAGAGATGGAGAAGGGGAGATCTGGTGGTGCTTCACGCACGGGAGGAGAAGGGGTGGCTCGCGTTTCTCACGCAGGGAAAACAAAGGTGAGAGAGAAAGGATCCCATCACAGGAAATACCATACGAAACTCTTTTCTTCATTCACTACTTAGAATCATGTTTACTTGGCTTTAAATAGCCTTACATCAGATAACAACTACTTAACAAACTAAATCCAAATCATAACCGAACTAGCAGAATTAACAGCGACTAATTATCCATCCGAAATTAAATAATTTAACAGCAAAATAAACTACGGCCCACGATCTACTCGGATGACGATCTCAACCGTCCTCCCACAGATGGCGCTTCCAGCTGGCATCGGGTCGCGGCTCGGGCTGGTCGGCGTCCTGCATCAGCTCTCCCGGGGTGACGAGAACTCGACTCCGTCGAGTAAGAATGTAGGAGACGTCATCTATCCTCTGAAGAGCTTGAACCGTGTACTGAGCAGCGTCCCGGAGAAACTTTAACACTCGCGAATTCGGACGATCCTGCCAGTGATTAAAATATGGTAACCAGCTGCCGGTCACTATGCTTCCAACTTGCTCACCTGCAAAGAAGTACACCTGTATCCAAACTCGTGCAACAATAGGCAATGTGGGCTCAATAGGGTACCAAGGACAGGGGGTAATTGGATCAGGCTGTTCGATCATAATATTGGGTTTTGGGGGTGAGATTGCTGGACCTGTCAGTGCAAACAGAAAACTCATATTGGGACCGTGGTATACCCACCGACCAAAAACGGGGTCACTTACAACCTCAGACAACCTACCCAACCTTGTACTTTGGGAAGATTCAACTTCCAACCCCCTCTTAATCCTATGATCTATGCGCTTGTATAGGTCATCTTGCCACTGCGCAAACTCTTTCAGAGATTGTGGTACCTCCTTTTGGGAATACAGAGTGATTTCCTCGTCGTTTTTCATAAAGGTGTAGGTATTGTTCCTCCCATCGTGGATGGTACTGTTGTCATACTCCCATGGCCTCCCCAATAGGACATGACAACAGTCCATATCAAGGACGTAACACCAAATCTTGTCAAAGTAACCATCCACGGCGAGTCGGACACGACATCGCGCGGTGACACCAAGCGTGGGACCGCTTGTCACCCAACCAGTACGCCAAGGTTTGGCGAGTGTCTCTATGACCAAATGGTTTTCCTCGACATGCGAACGAGCCACATAATTTTCCGAGCTACCACTATCGATATGTAGGACTCCTAACTTTCCGGACACGGTGCACCAAGAGGCAAAGGTATTGTTCCTTAGCCAAGGTGAGTGACCAACACTAGTCGTCCTCAGAGGTTCACAGTCTTGTGATATGGTGGCCGTGACAATGCAACCTAACCTATCGCATCCCGCATCAAGTTCCTCACAGTCATCAAAGTCAGGGACATAGACTTCTTCTTCCAGGTCATCCTCACATTGCCCCTCACCTGACTTAACCATTAAAGTTTTAGGAGGTGCCTTCGATGGGCATTGGTGGGCAAAGTGGCCAAACCCCTGACAGCGGTAACACTGCCCTTTACCTAGGGGTCCTTTGGGAGGCTCGCCCAAAATTCCTTTGCCTTTGTCTTCCCGACTCGGGGTTGACTCAGGGGCTTTTGACGGTTGACTCCTAACGGGGTAATCCTGAGGCTCAGCTCGCTTGTAAGTGGATGGTTTGTGGTACAACTCTAGATCCTGCGCGACTTGGTAGGCATGCTCTAAGGACACAACATCGCGCAAGTGCAGCTCCTTCTGGAACTCCTCCCTCAAACCTAACCTAAAGCGGGATAAAGTCATCTCGGGTTCTTCTTGTACATCACATCGCATTAGATAATCATCAAAACGTGTGATATAGTCAGAAACCGACTTGGTACCCTGAGATATCTTTTGCCACTGGTCTATAAGACGGGGTCGGTACGAGGTAGGGAGATACTTCTCAGACAATTTCTCCTTCATCTCCTCCCATAACTCGATGGGAGGTTGGCGGTTCCTGGCCAATGCCCTTTCGGTGTTATGCCAGTAGAGTTTGGCAGCACCGATTAGTTTCATTCTGGCAAACCGGATTCTCTGGGCATCTGACATGTTGTACCACTGGAAATAGTGGTCCATGTCTGCCATCCAGTCTGAAAACATGGTCGGATCCAAACGACCATCAAAACTAGGGGCGTCCAGTTTGATACTGCGCATAGCGCGCTCATCAGGGGTTTCACGCGCCGGACGGTTGAATTGTGGTCGGGGCTCGTTGCGCCTACCACGCTCTCGATCGACTCCATCCACATAAGACTCGTTGTCGGTATGGATAGAGGTCTCTACCCGGTCGAGTCGGGTGTTCAGGCGGGCCTCTATCCCATCTACTCTAGCAGTCATATCGGCCCTAAGGTCAGCTAAGGCCTTCAATATCTGTTCACTATGGTCCATTGTGATGGAATAGGTTTTACCGCTACGGGTTTGCATGCAATGGAAGGCTTCCTATCCAACCTATGCTCTGATACCAATTTGATGGGGAACCGTCACGGTTTTCCCAAATAACAAGACCGGGGATCGTTCGGGGTGAAGACCTCCAAAGTTGGACAGGAAATACCAGATCTTAATTAGCAATCTAATTTGCACTGTAACAGGGTTTCAACGATTAAACAGGCTCAACAGGTGTATGTTTCAAAAAGGCACAGGCTCATGTAATATCCAGGGGTCTATTTGTAAACCAGCAATCGCAATTGTATCAAAGAGCAGGGAATTCTATGTTAACAATATTGATTAATGATAATAATAGGACAGGCTGAAATGTAATTTTCAAAGAACAGGGATTTGCCTATCATGAGTTTTTGGAACGAGTGCACCTGATTTTGGCTTGCAGAAGTCAGCTCAATCAATCGGCTCTGTGGGGGTGGCTCTCGGATTTCTAGATGAAGAGTAAGGGGCTGCCTTCAATACTCAAGTGCAGTTATAAGAGATTCATATCATCTGAACTTTTGAGCTCCTCTCCAAAGCCCACAAGAGGACAGCACATGGGTTGACTGCAATACAGGTACTGTTGGGTTGTTTTACCAACTCCAATGAAGACAGAACAGAGAACTGGTGGGCTTTCTCTTATTTAATCCCAAGCACAGCACAGCAAACATCAGATTTCTGACGGGATTCCTGCAGGAAAGAGGATCAAGGGGTCACGGGAGCCCGTGACTGTCCTCTCTCTTTATCTCCACTACCCTCTCTCTCTCTTCTCTTTTCTTTCTCTCGGCTCTTCTCTCTTTCAGCCGAACAGGGAGGGCAACAAACGGCTCAAGCTCCGGTTTGAGCCCGGGCAAGACAGCGACGGGCGGCGGGGCTGGCGTCGGACAGCAGGTCGGAGCGGCACCGGCGAGGCTGAGCGGCGGCAGGGGGCGAGTCGGGCGGGCGGATCTGCAGTGGGCTGTGGTTCGGGTCAGTGTCGCAGCGAACACCGAACGGGGAAGAGATGGAGAAGGGGAGATCTGGTGGTGCTTCACGCACGGGAGGAGAAGGGGTGGCTCGCGTTTCTCACGCAGGGAAAACAAAGGTGAGAGAGAAAGGATCCCATCACAGGAAATACCATACGAAACTCTTTTCTTCATTCACTACTTAGAATCATGTTTACTTGGCTTTAAATAGCCTTACATCAGATAACAACTACTTAACAAACTAAATCCAAATCATAACCGAACTAGCAGAATTAACAGCGACTAATTATCCATCCGAAATTAAATAATTTAACAGCAAAATAAACTACGGCCCACGATCTACTCGGATGACGATCTCAACCGTCCTCCCACAGATGGCGCTTCCAGCTGGCATCGGGTCGCGGCTCGGGCTGGTCGGCGTCCTGCATCACTTCTCCTTTTCGTCCTTTTATTCTTTTCCATTAATGAAAAAAAAGAGAGTTGGTGAGAACTCCTTTTAAGGAGATGCTTTTAAACTGCAATCCAAACAAATACAGTGGATGAAATTATTCTTCACTGCAATTAAAATTTTTATTTGAATGTCACCTAGTGCTCGTGCGCCGTTGTCGAACCTGCTCCCTGCCACCGCCGGACCTGCACGCCTCCACCGAACTACCGAACCAAAACACTGAACGCCGTCGCCGGACCAAACCGAACCTAATCATAATCCTAACTCAAACCCTAAGATATGCATGCCATTGGATGAACGCTAGACTTAGGAACCTTAACCGAACCATCGAACTGCCACCGCCGTAGCTGCTCGTCGCCGCCTCTGTTGCTCGTTGTTGCCACTACCACCTTTGTTGCTCGCTGTTGCCCCTGCCACCTCCAGTGCTCGCCGTCGCTGCCAGAGCTACTGGCCGCTGTCCCCGCCGTCTCTGCTATAGCCACCACTGCTGCCGGAGCTGCTCGGGAGAGATGGGAGAAGAAGCCGGGGGTAGTTTCGGGTTTAACAATAAAAAACATGGACCTTAGGCTAAATGAAACTTTTAGGTGTCATGCTCATACGATGGATCTGTTGTCAGGATAGACAAGAATAGGATACCCGAGGGCAACTATGAGCCCACTGGCCGTCCAGGGCGGCAAATCGTGATAGGGGATGGAATGGATGGGAACCTGGGTTGGTTGGGAGATTAGGGATAGGGGAAATTCAGAAGGAGATTTTTGTAATTTGCTACCGGGTGCCAATTTTTACAAAGGTGGGTGCAAAATAGCGGGGCCCGTAGCTTTCGTACGAACCGTAACTACGCTCATCAAGATTCGTTCGTGTAGAGCGGATATCGTGACCGTGAATTCAACGCAAACCCCGCCGGAGATCCGGCCACGATCCCGACGAGACCCAGAGTTTTCCGAGCGAATCAATGAAGAGAGGGCGAGAGGGAGTTACGTACCTGGAGCTGGGAGGTGACGTTATCCTCCTGGTTGGTGGGGGAGAGGAGTTGGGATCCGGTGGAGGAGCTCCACCCCCGGAGCGCGTACGAGTTGTGCGTCGTCAGCCACGAGTACCGGTTGAACGGCAGCCCATCACCCTAATCAAAATCCCACCACAGTTCTTCCATTAAGATCCTTATTAACGGCAGGAAATCGAAGAGGAAGGCATTAGCGATGCGGGGGAGGCGAAGGGGCGGCCTTCTGATCCGAACCTTTGATTGCGGATCGGTCGGCTTGATCCTGCTGCATGCACCGCCGCAAGCCCCGCAATGCAGCCCCGCGCTGCAGTCCCCATCCGACGAGCATGATCCCCCGACCTGTGCGATCCGTAGGTCTAGCTTTAGAGAGAGAGAGAGAGAGAGAAGAGAGAGAGAGAGAGAGAGAGAGAGAGAGAGAGAGAGAGAGAGAGAGAGAGAGAGAGAGAGAGAGAGAGAGAGAGAGAGAGAGAGAGAGAGAGACCTCGGCGACGGCGACGGCGACGGCGGAGAGAAGAGCAGAGGCCAGCAGAAGCAGGTAACAGACCTTCATCTCTGTATCTTTCTGGTCGACGGAGTCTCCAGAGATTGATAGGGTGAGGCGGAGGGGCCGATGCAGGGCGTTCGTATTGGGGGACGAAAAGCCTGAGATAAATGCCCGCCGGAGAAAAGGTGGTCCGCGGCGGCGTTTACGTAATATTTCGCAGATGGATCGCCCACCGCCGGCTGGGTGGACCGTGGACCCTTGGCATGTGGAGTGGGTGATTGGTTTGGTAACGTGCGCTGGGGGCCAGATGAGAGAGAAAAAATTTGACGACCGGTAATGACGACCGGAACTACGACCTCCCAATAGCATTACGCCACATGCCCTCACAACCCAAGGAAATGACCTCGGTAGCCCTTTAAATTACCAACTTACCCTTTATGTGGGTTATGTGGCGCAATGCCACTGGTCTGTCATAGTTTCGGTCTTATAGCCAGTCGTCAAGTTTTATCTTGCCAGGTCAAATTAAAATTGATGGTGAAGCTTGGATCACGTATGTTTAAAGTTAGCAAATAACAGTCAGATTTAAATATGCTCTTTTACCACAGATATACTTTTTAAATAAAAAAAAGAAGGTAGACTTAGTCTTAAATCTTTTTAGCAGATGCTATATTAGTTAAAGGACAGACAATATTTTAATAGCACACCAAGTCCCTCCCGAACATTGCATGCTACAGCAAGAGTATCCATCCGTCTCCAGAATAAGTATCCATTCTCAATTTGACACTGTGCATGTAGCGGTTGCTACAGCGATTTCATTATAGTTGCTACAGTGATTTCGCTGTTGCTGCCATAGTGAAATCATTGTAGCAAGAGTACGTATCAATTCGATTTGGTAAGAGTATCAATTTATTGAATTATCTGTTGCTACAATGATTTCACTATAGCAAGAGTATCAATTAGCCGAATGGATACTCTTTCTGAATATGAATAAATGCTCTTGCTATAGTTAAATCACTGTAGCAGCAGCTGTTGGAAGTTAATCCGGGTCAGAGGCTCGCAGCGGAAGCGATTTGGCGGTCGAAAGACCGTTCATGGTGCACGTTACACTATTTAATTTTTATAGAAACTAATCTACATATGTGTGCATGTGTATGCACGAGAATCGAAAACCCCTAACGGCAATCTAGCGTAATGATTAACTAGCATGCATGCAAATCATAATGCTCGCTAGATCTACATGTTAGATTACACATACCTTTCGTACGGATCTTTTAACCGCGGAGAATTGTCTTCTTTGTCGATGGAGACGGAAGATCGTTCGCGAAGATGCCGATGGTACGAATGGAGATGTGGCCTTCTTGTTCACCCGATCTCACACGATGCACGGAACGTCGCTCTCGGATCTCTGAGTGCCTCCGAAGAACGACCCTTCTCCTTCTTCAGAACTCCACGCGAGAAGACGAAGTAGCAAGCGGGAAACGGGAGATGAAACGGGAGAGAACTAGAGAGATGAGAGGAGGGGGGGTTCGGATTTTCTAGCACATGGGGCCGGCGCCCCATAGGTCCTTTTATAGGGCCGGCTATCCAAGGGGATAATGACCCCCTCTCATTATCTCTCCATTATCTCATTTTTATCTCTCTGCGTATTTATCCGTTTTCCCACTTTTTAGGGCTCGACTTTATCCGTTTTTATCGCCCCATCCCTATCTATATGGCCGGCCCTATAGATGAGGGATTCTTATCCCTACATCATAGGGCCGGCCCTAGCAAGGTGCCTCACTACTAGGGTTGGCCAACAGTGAGGTCCGGCAGAGTGAGGTTTTTACCAAAACACCCCGACGTCTCATTTTGACCATTTCTAGCGTGCGATACCTAGCGGCCACTTCCTAAGTGATCTTTACTAGTTACCTACTATTAACTGAGGCCACCGGAGGGTGCCTCTAGCAAAGTCAACTAGTCAACTCGCAACATACCCCGGTGCATCGCACCTATGCAGCGAAGTTCACTTATGGCTAGGGATTACTACATGCGACTCTGCACTAGTCTCGGGCTCAACCCTTAGTACTCGTATGTAGTTACGCATCTACCGTGCTCTAGTGCCAAGCACACATGGAGCATATACTTCTTTCTTTTTCCTAATGCTTATGGTGTTCCGAGGAGACGGTTCAAGAACCGTACATAATGTTGATAAGGTGGAACCATCAGGGACCGGGGTTCATGGCTTCCAACTCAAGCTCGATCGACACACTACCCGAGTGTACCATCGATCCTCTGAGCTCGAGTTAACCTGCGTAGCCACCCAGAGTGCGACGCAGGCTGCACTCCAATTCATCCAGACTTACTATGTTCTCCATCATACCCCTGCTCTCCGCTTAGTAGTGGTAAACCCGCTGTCCCTCCACTTGATGCCATGATTCACTTCGAGCGGTGAAGACTACCGTCAGACTCGAATGATCATATGACTTGGTTCCTTCCAGGTTGACCTATACATCGTACCTCTGATTACCCCGTCGAGTAATCGAACCCGGTCAACAGTCAAACTGATGACCACCAGGCCTGGGTTTGGTACAGTGTAAGTCACACCAAGGAACGCACCTCCCATCAGGGGTGTGGATGGCCTGCAGGAGTGACACGCTAATGCAACGCCAGTCGGGTAACCCAGTACACCGTGGTTTTGGATCACTGCATATGGACCCTCACACATTGGTGCGCCAAAGTACCACACAACTGGTTAGTCCATCAGTCGTGGTTCCTTAGGGTTTAGGACCGTTTTACCCTAAGCAGAAACACGACTTAGTGTACCAGTGTCTGCTCACTGATCTGTACACCGTGTTAGTTCCGTTCAGGCACAGACACTGTGCCTGGTGATGACCATGGTGAAGACATCCCATGAACTGTCATCGCCAACAGCTTATCATGATGAGGCGACCAACCTGATCATAGCTGCGAACTTATTTAGGTTATACGGGACCAATCCACTTAGTCTTCAACTCAGTGGACTACCATATAACCATGGCTCTCTGTTCTCTAAAGAACACGTAACTATGTTACGCACCTATATGCATCTCATATATATTAATAACTATCAATCTTTATTAGACCAAAACTTAAAGTTTTACAAGCTTAGAACACATCAATCCTAACAATCTCCCACTTGGTCTAGCGAAGCAAAACGGTTTTGACTCCCATCGCGTCCACATGTCGCTCGAATGCCTTGGTAGGTATTGCCTTTGTGAAAGGATCAGCAACATTATCTGTAGATGCAATCTGTGTCACCGCTACTCGCCCTTGCTTTTGAAACTGCCGAATCAAGTGAAACTTGCGCTCAATGTGCTTCTCCTTTTGGTGATGTCTTGGCTCCTTTGCTTGTGCTACCACCCCACTATTGTCGCAGTAAAGCACAATAGGTAACTGGGCCTCTGGTATGCACCCCAAATCCGTAAGGAATTTCTTGAGCCATACCGCCTCTTTGGCTGCCTCGCACGCTGCAACGTAGCCTCTGTGGTAGAGTCTGCGATGCATTTCTGCTTCACACTCTGCCAACTAACCGCTGCTCCCCCTAACATAAACACAAAACCTGATGTCGATTTCCTGGATTCCAAATCTGACATAAAGTCAGAATCTGTATATCCAATCGGCGTTAGTTCTTGTCTAGTGTAAACCAACTCATAGTGCCTTATTCTACGAAGGTACTTGAGTATACACTTCACAGCTGTCCAGTGATCTGGACCCGGATTCGACTGAAACTGACCCATCATTCCTACTGCGAAACAGATATCAGGCCTTGTACAATGCATAGCATACATTAGACTACCTAATGCCGAAGCATAAGGTATCTTCTGCATTTCTGCTCTCTCCTTAGGTGTCTTAGGACATTGATCCTTAGACAGTTTTATGCCATGTCTAAATGGCACAAAACCCTTCTTGGAGTTTTGCATGTCAAATCTAGCCATAACCTTATCTATATACGCAGCCTGTGATAGCGAGAGAATCCTGTTCTGGCGATCACGTGTTACCTTGATCCCCAAAACATAACTCGCTTCACCTAGGTCTTTCATATCGAACTGTGTTGACAACCAGACCTTTACCGTTGACAATGTTCCTACATCATTCCCTATGAGTAGAATATCGTCTACGTAAAGTATCAAATATATCACTGTAGTCTTATCACTCCTCTTGTATACACATGGTTCATCCTTGTTTTGAGTAAATCCATATGACTGGATTGCCTGATCAAAACGGATGTTCCAACTTCTAGATGCTTGCTTTAGTCCATAAATGGACTTCTGCAACTTGCAAACTAGATATTCCTGACCCTCTGACTCAAAACCTGGTGGCTGCATCATATAAATGTCTTCTTCCAAATTCCCATTAAGGAATGCTGTCTTGACATCCATTTGCCAGATCTTCCAGTCATAATGGGCTGCAATGGATAGGAGGATCCGAATAGACTTTATCATAGCTACCGGCGAGAAGGTTTCGTCAAAGTCGATTCCTTCTCTCTGGGTATAACCCTTGGCAACTAATCTAGCTTTATAAGTCTCAATTGATCCATCAGATCCTCTCTTCCTTTTATACACCCACTTACACCCAATAGGTTTAATATTGGATGATGGTGTAACAAGAGTCCAGACAGCGTTATGGGACATTGATGCAATTTCTGCCTCCATAGCCTTTTGCCAGTCAGAGCTGTCAGAAGCTCCCACTGCCTCATCGTAGCTCAGTGGGTCATCCTCCTGACCCTCTGGATCAACTAATAAGGTTTCTCCATAGTATCTGTCAGGAGCTCTGATGTTTCTCCCACTGCGACGAGGTGGTGGTGGTGTTACAGGATTAACAGCTTCTACAGTATCTGGTACATTATTATCTGTAATGTCAGCTCCCACTATGCTTTCGGATGCGCTATCTGAACTAGTACTCAGCAGTTCATCCAGAACTACCTTACTAGTAGGTTTGTGGTCCACAATATAATCCTGTTCTAGGAAATAGGCGTTCGTAGAAACGATCACCTTCTTTTCCTCAGGATCATAAAATAGACCACCTTTGGTCTCCTTAGAATACCCTACAAATAAGCATACTCTGGTTTTAGATTCCATCTTTTCCCTCTTATCCCTTCGCACATGTGCAGGGCATCCCCATATTCTGAAATGCTGTAGCAATGACTTTCGCTTTGACCACAGTTCTCTAGGGGTCTGAGGCACTGACTTAGACGGAACGTGATTCAGAATATAAACTGCTGTTTGTAGGGCATATCCCCAAAAGGTCATTGGTAAACTGGCGTAACTCATCATGCTACGAACCATGTCCAACAAGGTTCGATTCCTTCTCTCGGAAACTCCATTCTGTTATGGGGTACCTGGAGCAGTTAACTGAGATTTTATCCCATGCTCCACCAAATACCCTAGGAACTCGTCAGATAGGTATTCACCTCCTTGATCAGATCGAAGGTTTTTTATATATTTACTTGTCTGCTTTTCTACTTCAGCCCTGAACTCTTTGAACATGTCAAAGGATTCCGACTTCCGATGCATCAGGTAAATGTAACCATATCTTGAGTAATCATCAATGAAAGTGATGAAGTACTCATGGCCTCCTATCGCCTTGACGTTCATGGGTCCACAAACATCTGAATGGATTAACTCTAATACCTCAGTGGCTCTTACTCTTTTGCCTTTAAAGGACCTCTTGGTCATCTTGACTTCCAGGCAGGATTCACAGGTGGGAAGGATCTCCGTAGGATCTGTTTCCAGAAGCCCGGCCTTCACCATTCTATAGATCCTGTCTAAGGCAATATGCCCAAGTCGTAAGTGCCACAGGTGGGTTAAATTTTCCGAAGGATTCTTACGCTTAGATGAATTAACATTAAATGCTGAAGTTATTATGTTATCTTTTTCAAATTTAGGACTTACAACATAGAGATGATTCTGAACCATTCCTCTTATTATAAAAGTTCCATTCAGTTTAAACGACACACCAGAAGCATCAAAATAAACTGAATAACCTTCATTAACTAAAGAAGAAACAGAAATTAAGTTACGTCTCAAGGACGGTACATAAAAGACATCTTTAAGAGTCAAAGTCTTATTATTCGAAAAACTAAGATTAACGTCTCCAATAGCTTCAGCAACAGCCACGACCTCAGTTCCCATGCTCAAGGTCACCTCTCCATCAAGCAATCTTCTGCTTTCCCGAAACCCCTGAAGAGAGTTACAGGTATGATTAGTGGATCCAGAATCCACAATCCAACTAGCAAAAGTACTATTACTTGAAAGAAATGATTCAACAACTAAGAGTTGTAGATTACCTTCACCAGCATTCTAAGGCTTCTTGCAGTCCTTCTTCCAATGACCCTTCTGGCCACACCGGAAGCACTTCGTGCTCGGTTTCTTTGATTCTCCAGACCCAGAGGCCCCAGCAGAGTCCTGCACAGGCAGTGACTTAGGTTTCTTTTTATGTTTCTTGCCCTGAGGTTTACCAGGCTTCTTGAAGGATCTGCATTGCACGTGAAGTGCTTCGCCCTTCTGCTTGAAGCCATCCTCAGCTGCCTGGAGAGCTCTCAGAAGCTCTGCATTTGTCATAGCCAACTTGTTCAAATTAAAGTTGGTGACAAAGCCTTCAAAGGCTCCAGACAGTGACGAGAGGAAGATGTCTGTCATCACCTCGCCTTCTAGCACAATGTCCATGATAGCTAGTTCGTTCTGTAACCCAAACATTTTCATCATGTATTCCCGAACCAACGTCCCATTGGACATCTTAGTGCCGACGAGTTTCTTGATGGTAAGGTATCGCGTAACGCGATTGTGACCTTCAAACATCTCCTTCAAGTACAACATCATGTCAGAAGCGTCGGGCATCTCCTCGACTTGCTTCTGCAGAGTTGTTTGGAAGGATGCTATAATATAGCATTTACATATCTCATTAGATTCCTTCCAGTCAGTGAATGCCTTTAACTGTACCTCTGTGGCATTGGGTCCTAGCAAATCTGGCTCAGGGTCATTAAGGGCTGTCATATGTTTCCCAATCCTTAGGACCAGGTATAGGTTGCGCTTCCAGTCCTCATAGTTGGGACCGGTAAGTTTGTGGTCATTTAGAATAGCGGACAGGGGGTCTAACTTAGTCATCTGAAAATATAGATTGAAAAATGAGTATGCATTAAAAAACTTATTTTTATGGATTTTTAAAACAAGCTAATTATATCCATATGTCAATGCTACCCTCAAGCGAAGTCATTACCATGGATTAATTAACCATGTATGTAAGATCTCGGAATCGACTGTACCTGCCCTAGGGGGCATCATACAGCGTCAATCCGCTTACACGGGCCTTTTCCTTGACCCTATCCAATTCTGCCAACTAAGGGCTGTGATGGACCATGGTTATCTTTTGGCCAGTACCACGTGATCACCGTTGTCTTCGCAACGAATACCTCACGTGTATTTAGGATGCTAACCCACGAGCCTAAGCAATTACGACACGGGAGTTCATGCGGCCCCCACTAGGGTGGGATGAAAAGCCCTTCTCTCCTGGCCCCGTAATCGCTATATCGTCAGGGAGGTCATTAAGTAATTTGGCATGGAAACACACAGCTCCCACCCTAGGGGGTGTGAAGTTATGCATCCCCACCCAAACACAAAATGACTGGCCGTGGAGGCCAGAGGATCTTATAAAAGTCCTCTCTTGCATCCCTTATAATTCTGAGGGTTATTTTGCGAGTATGAATTTATGCAAATGCAAAGGTAGCGACCTCCTAAATACTAGACCCTGGTCACACCATGCTCCCACTAGCGTTCAAGCCCTTCGCCTAGCATTAATCACTCTCGGAATATCATAGTCCCTGCCTCTAGTGGATTTCTCCATTCAAGGGTCACATTACATATTCCAAGAATATCGATGCTTTGCAAAATTGGTTATCACGCTAATGCTCTGGAGCTAATCCTAGAGTCAGACTCACTGGAAAGGACTCCCACTAGTCATGGCGCCTTGATTATAGATTTGACAATTGATGTTCAATGGATCTCCATCTCATCTTTGATTTCGATGCTGGCCAAATAGGCACACCCGACTAGTCGGGTGCTCTCCTAATGGTGGCATAACCATATGTGATGGGATCCCACTAACATCAAAAGTCAACTAAATAATAGGCGTCATCTAGCGGGATCCTAACCTCAAACAGTCGCTTGGACCGGAGGGGAAAGGCATCCCTCTGAAAACTGATAATCATATTATCTCATCGGGGTTCGATATGAAACATAAAGAACTAATTAAAGAAAGCAACCATTAAAACTGAATTAAGTTCAGGGTCCGACCCCTGAACCTAATTTGCATAGCGCAGGCCTCTAGCTTTCTTCGCAAGGTTCCTCGGTCCGGCTTCTTCGTCGCGCTTGCGAACACTTTGCCGGATCGTCTTCATCCTCGAGGGTTCCGCTTCCGCTCTCGATGGTGGATTTCTTTGGCACATCTTTCTTCTCGATCTGTAACCGAAAATTCTAGTACGCTTCGAGCAAGTGCTCGCTCGTACACAATTTCCTAGAAAGAAGAGAAAAAACACCTAGAAAAACAGGCCATGGGAAACCGAGGATGGTCATCCCCCATCACTCGCCCAATCTACGGCTCAATTACAAATCCACACATAGAAAGCAAATCCAGACATTTGCTAACTCGGGGTCCGACCCCCGGTAGCAAGCACAAAGCATAGATCTAGATTTTTATAGCGGCGCCCTGCAAGAATGATTAATAGAACAAGCACAATCTATATATATGCATGATCTAAGCGTAAGAACCCCGATGATCTCACGCATTCATCATGCGCACACATGTTAGTTTCATGAAAAAAACGTGAAACGCACACCACTAATGCGGCTCTGATACCAATTGTTGGAAGTTAATCCGGGTCAGAGGCTCGCAGCGGAAGTGATTTGGCGGTCGAAAGACCGTTCATGGTGCACGTTACACTATTTAATTTTCATAGAAACTAATCTACATATATGTGCGTGTGTATGCACGAGAATCGAAAACCCCTAACGACAATCTAGCGTAATGATTAACTAGCATGCATGCAAATCATAATGCTCGCTAGATCTACATGTTAGATTACACATACCTTTCGTACGGATCTTTTAACCACGGAGAATTATCTTCTTTGTCGATGGAGACGGAAGATCGTTCGCGAAGATGCCGATGGTACGAATGGAGATGTGGCCTTCTTGTTCACCCGATCTCACACAATGCACGAAACATCGCTCTCGGATCTCTGAGTGCCTCCGAAGAACGACCCTTCTCCTTCTTCAGAACTCCACGCGAGGAAGACGAAGTAGCAAGCGGGAAACGGGAGATAAAACGGGAGAGAACTAGAGAGATGAGAGGAGGGGGGGTTCGGATTTTCTAGCACATGGGGCCGGCGCCCCATAGGTCCTTTTATAGGGACGGCCAACCCCCTTGGATAAGGATCCAAGGGGATAATGACCCCCTCTCATTATCTCTCCATTATCTCCTTTTTATCTCTCTGCGTATTTATCCGTTTTCCCACTTTTTAGGGCTCGACTTTATCCGTTTTTATCGCCCCATCCCTATCTATATGGCCGGCCCTATAGATGAGGGATTCTTATCCCTACATCATAGGGCCGGCCCTAGCAAGGTGCCTCACTACTAGGGTCGGCCAACAGTGAGGTCCGGCAGAGTGAGGTTTTTACCAAAACGCCCCGACGCCTCATTTTGACCATTTCTAGCGTGCGATACCTAGCGGCCACTTCCTAAGTGATCTTTACTAGTTACCTACTATTAACTGAGGCCACCGGAGGGTGCCTCTAGCAAAGTCAACTAGTCAACTCGCAACATACCCCGGTGCATCGTACCTATGCAACGAAGTTCACTTATGGCTAGGGATTACTACATGCGACTCTGCACTAGTCTCGGGCTCAACCCTTAGTACTCGTATGTAGTTACGCATTTACCGTGCTCTAGTGCCAAGCACCCACGGAGCGTATACTTCTTTCTTCCTCCTAATGCTTATGATGTTCCGAGGAGACGGTTCAAGAACCGTACATAATGTTGATAAGGTGGAACCATCAGGGACCGGGGTTCATGGCTTCCAACTCAAGCTCGATCGATACACTACCCAAGTGTACCATCGATCCTCTGAGCTCGAGTTAACCTACGTAGCCACCCAGAGTGCGACGCAGGCTGTACTCCAATTCACCCAGACTTACTATGTTCTCCATCATACCCCTGCTCTCCGCTTAGTAGTGGTAAACCCGCTGTCCCTCCACTTGATGCCATGATTCACTTCGAGCGGTGAAGACTACCGTCAGACTCGAATGATCATATGACTTGGTTCCTTCCAGGTTGACCTATACATCGTACCTCTGATTACCCCGTCGAGTAATCGAACCCGGTCAACAGTCAAACTGATGACCACCAGGCCTGGGTTTGGTACAGTGTAAGTCATACCAAGGAACGCACCTCCCATCAGGGGTGTGGATGGCCTGCAGGAGTGACACGCTAATGCAACGCCAGTCGGGTAACCCAGTACACCGTGGTTTTGGATCACTGCATATGGACCCTCACACATTGGTGCGCCAAAGTACCACACAACTGGTTAGTCCATCAGTCGTGGTTCCTTAGGGTTTAGGACCGTTTTACCCTAAGCAGAAACACGACTTAGTGTACCAGTGTCTGCTCACTGATCTGTACACCGTGTTAGTTCCGTTCAGGCACAGACACTGTGCCTGGTGATGACCATGGTGAAGACATCCCATGAACTGTCATCGCCAACAGCTTATCATGATGAGGCGACCAACCTGATCATAGCTGCGAACTTATTTAGGTTATACAGGACCAATCCACTTAGTCTTCAACTCAGTGGACTACCATATAACCATGGCTCTCTGTTCTCTAAAGAACACGTAACTATGTTACGCACCTATATGCATCTCATATATATTAATAACTATCAATCTTTATTAGACCAAAACTTAAAGTTTTACAAGCTTAGAACACATCAATCCTAACAACAGCAACATGCATAGTGTCACCCGGTGAATAGTTACTCTTGTTGATAACGAATGGATACCCTTTCCGGAGACAAATGTATATGTGGGTGCAAAATTTGGTTAATGCTCTAAGATGGGACCCACCAGACCTGCTTGGGGTCTCACAAAGACGATGACGAGACCCATTAGCCATGCCTGGGGGTCAATAAAGACGATGGTGAGGCCCATCAGCCTTGCCTGGAGTCTGTCGAAGCGACTACAAAAATCGCCCCAGACTTCAGAACTTTTCCAAACCTCTATACATAGCAGACCAGATGAATATATATTCCAGATCGATCTTTGGATTCGAGATCAGACTTTCGAAAACCTAAGCTCAGTGATCCATATCCCTCTTCTAAGACAAGTGACACTCGGCTTGTCGAGGTCATTACATTTCAAGTGTTAGTGAATTTAGGTTGCACATTATAGCACAGAGACGTAGGCTTCGGCCGAACTTTGAAACCGCATCGTTGTCTACTCTTCTCAACTCTCTCTCAACTACTTCTAAACCTAAGTCCACAAACTCTCAACTACTTCAAAGCTTAAGTCTAAAACTCCAACGCTCGAGTCGACGATCGAATCGATTAACTGTTGGGCGGAGTCCCCGGGTTGGCACGAGGATCATCCCCCACAGTATACTCTTGGGACAATGTTTTTGTTGTAGTAGATACAGTGAAATCACTATAGCAATCGCTACATGTATGGTGTTAATCGGGGAATATATGGATACTCATGCCAAAGACGAATGGATAATCTTATTAGAAACGAATGATACTCTTGTTGGAGGGGCAATTTTGTAATTCAAAGGATAAAAAAAGTTAACATTTTGGTTAAGGACTTGCTGTACAAACGTGTCATTTGGGAGAGACTTTAGCTAATATCCTTACAGCTTGTATCATTTAGCTTAAATAAAGACAGGGAGTTAGGACTAATAAACCCAAAAAATAAAGTACTCTTTGACCCCTGTAGTTTGACAGATTCTCACTTAACTTCCTTATGTTTAAAATCCTACAACTGGCCCCTTATAGTTTGAAGAACATATCATTCTCACCCCCTCCCAATGGGGTGTTTGTGTAAGGAAATAGAAACTAAGGAGGTCATTTGTAGGGTTTGAGATATGAGAGGGTCTATGTGTAATTTATCCTAAAAACAAGAGAAAAACATTTTAGGCTGATTGAGATCCACAAAATTGTTGGAATGATATTGAGGCGCAACGGAAGGTGGAGTTGATCCCGAGGATCGTTTCGGTGTGCGGTGCATTTTAAAATTTTCATTCATATTAATCATATGCGCAAATGATAAAACAAATACGAATCGAACCCCTATAGTCATCTATCGAAATGATTAACATATCTCATATGTATGCATTATGATATATCAAGGGGTTAGTATGTTATACCTTCGTGCGGGATTTAACACCGCGAAGAATTGCTTCAATGTCGATGAAGACAAATTCGGATCTGCTCGAACACACTTCAATGCAAAGACCGTAACTTTCTATCCCGATATCGGAACGGAGCAAAACTTGATTTTCCGGAAAGAAGACTTCAACGCCAAGAATTTACAACTGGTTTGAAGTCATTTGGACTTTTATAGCTCCTACAGTGATCAAAACAATGCAGATCTGTTCGTAAAATCTAGGCAGCATTCACGAGCGGGATCCTCGCGCAAGAGAGAAATGAATATCATCGGATTCACCCGATCTCACATATCATCCCGGATCCTTGCACTCTAATCTCTGAGTGCCTCAGAGTGCAAGCTATCTCCATCAATCTCACACACACACTTGGAGAAGAAGATGAGGGAGAGAGAAGAGATGAACCCGAGAGAGAGAGATGGCAAAAATCCGAACCATAAGAGAAGGGGATTTGGTTCTTCATCGGAAATCTGAGAAGGAAGCACCATTTCAGATCTAAAATTCGTGCCCCTCACTCTCCCTTGCCATTTGAAACCGTTCCTCTCTCTCTCTCTCTCCATCTCATTACTCTCTAATTCAATGCCCCTCTTTATTACTAGTTGCCATATTAAAATTGTTGCAATTAAGGCGATGATTCAAATTCTTTCAAATCTGAATTAATCCCTTAATTATAAGTTTGATGGCCATGCAGGCTAGCCTTAGTGAGGATGGTGGCCATTAGGGCATGCGGGATATTTTGAAATGACCAAAATGCCCCCATGCATCTAGTGACCGTTCACCTCATACGGGACTATGTATGGCCCATCTACTTGCACGATAATGCACCCTAACACTTAGGGCACCTCATCGGCATCAGCAACAAGTCAATACACCATGGGATGATGAATAGTATTTTTACTATTTACTAGGGTGCCCTTAGTAAAAAGATAGGGTGCCTCATAGTAAAAATTACTAAACTCGCATTCTGCGTTCTAGTGCTACACACACACACGGAATTGACTCCTTATGGTATAATGGAAACATCGTATGTCTCTACACTACTCTGGGGTTGTCCCCTAGTGAACACACTTAGTCCTGTGCAACCACCATGCTCCAATGCGATACACTCACAGAACACAGGATGATTAGGCATTATTTCTTCAACTCATAATATGCTGTGAGACAAGGAGAAAGTAATGATCCGTAACGATCGTGGATAGGGTGGAACCTTCAGGGACTAGGATTCATGGCTTCCAACCGAACCCGATCGACACACTACCCAAGTGTCCCTGTCAATCCTCTGGGTCCCGGTTAACCTGCGTGGCCACCCAGAGTGCGACGCAGGCTGCACTCCAATTCTCCCAGACTTATTAAGCTCTCTCGCATACCCCTGCTCTCCGTTTAGTATTGGTAATACGATGTCCCTCCACTTGGTGCCATGAGTCAACTCGAGCGGTGGAGAGCACCGTCAGACTCGAGTGACCATATGACTAGGTTTCTTCCAGGTTGACTATCACATCGCACCTCCGATTGCTTTGGCCAAGCAACCGAATCCGGTCAACAGCTCAACTATTGACCACCAGGCCTGGGTTTAGTGCGGTGTATGTCATACCAAGGAACGCACCTCCCGATAAGGATGTGGATGGCCTGCAAGAGTGGCGTACCGATGCAACGTCAGTCCGGTAACCCAGCGCACCGTGGTATTGGGTCATGGTTAGATCCCTCAAACGTTGGTGAACCAAAGTTACACGCAACTGGTTAGTCCATCGGTCACGGTTCCTCAGGGTTTAGGACCGATTACCCTAAGCAGAAACACGACTATATGCACCAGTGTCTGCTCACCGATCTGTGCACCGTGTTGGTTCCGTTCGGCCACAGACACTGTGCCTGGTAATGACCATTATAGAGATACTCATGCTCTGTCATTCCAACAGCTTATCCTGATAGGGTGACCAACCCAAATCAGAGCTGTGAACAATTTTGGCTCATAGGATTGATCCACTAAGTCTCCCACTCAGATGGACTACTATATAGCCATGGTTCTTAAAGTTCTGTAAACAGAATACGTATAATAATACGTACCTTTATACAATCCTAAATAAACTATCAACCATATACAGCCAAACTTAGGGTTTTACGAGCTGTAGACCACATCAAACCTAACAAAAATAACACTCGAGATTACAATTAGGGGTGAAAATGAATCCGAATTCGGTTCGGGTCGGATTAAGCCAGGTCTGTTTGGAATGGATCTGGACCTATCTATATAACATGGCACGTCGGTTTTGTGCTGACTAGACAAAACGGAAGCTGACTAGGACAAGCTGATTGGACAAAAATAAACCGAATAAATCTAACCATTTGTTCAAAAATCAACGCAAGACCTCTATTTCCCCGTCAACCAACTCCCTCCCCTTGATTTCAAATTCCGACCCATTTAAACTGCACTAAACCCCTAAAATTCTGGCCCATTTAAACTGCACTAAACCTAACCGTTCATCGCCTGATCGTTGTTCGCATCAACGGTTATAAACCCGCCTGCCGAAATTCCGGCCGCCTCAAACCATCGGATCGATCTCGAGGAATATGTTCGAATAGAGACAACTGTATATGATTGATCAATTATAGGGGAAGGGGGAATTGGTTGCGCCAAAGGTGCTCTCGTCGTGCCAATCGGCATGGGCGAGGAAATGGGTGTCCCTATGAATGTCGGTTTTGTTGTCGAAAGTGTTTTGTTGCCAAATGCGTTCAGGTGTGTTGCTGCAGAAGGCGGCCAGCTGCAGTACCGATAGGCACGGGCATACACTAGTCTATATAACAAGGGACGTCGGTTTTGTACTGACTAGACAAAACGGAACCAAAAACTGACTAGGACAAGCTGACTAGACCAAAAAATCCCTCTCTCTCTCTCTCTCTCTCTCTCTCCGTCTCTCTCTTCCTCTGATCTCTCTCTTTCCCCGTCTCATCCCCTCTCCCTCTCTCCGATTTTTTCTCTCTCCCTCTCCCCCTGGTTCTCTCTCTATCTCTCTCTCCGCGTCTCTATGCGATGAAGAAGCGAACCACACGATGCGGGAGCAGTGAGCACATCCTGCATCCGTGGCTGTGGCCATAAAAGCAATGATGTTTGAACATTAGAAGGGGACATACAATTGGACATAATGATGTGGTGTGGAGGCATTGATGATCACCCGTGCATCGACAATCGCACAGACCTCTGACTAGCCAATGCACCCCACCACCGTATTGTGTCCGCAAGTTTGTCCTGTAGTAGGTCAAATCGCATTACCATTCTTAAGATGAAATGTTTTTCACCATTCTTTTTACGCAGAATGATGTGGCATCCAATCACAGCGTCCATATGCCTCACCATTCGACAAAAAAGATTTGAAAGCTGACTAGGACAAGCTGACTAGACTAAAATGAAACTGACTAGACCAAAATATTCAAACATCCCCCTTCCCCTTTCACCCTCTTTTTTAAAAATGGACTAGGCAAAAATGGACAGCCGTTAGAAGTCCATCGTCAACGGTTTAGATTTAGCTCCCATTTTTGATGATGATCCGAAATCCCATGCCTTTCATCGGAGCCATTCATCATGAAAGGAAAGCGTCATTTAAGAAAAGTTGTCATGTCAGTGAACCCAGTTTAAAACGTTTCCCTCTTTGATCCCAATTTCAAAAGGAAAATGTCATCAAAGAAAAGATCTTGATTTCACCTATGATCCCGATTTCAAAAGAAAAATCTCATCAAAAGTAAGCTGTCATCATAACAAATGTTTTTCTTTTTTATCCCAATTTTAAAAAGAAAGTGTTATCAAAGGAAAGCTCTTGATTTCAAAAGTTCCACTATATAATCATGATTTCAAAAGGAAAACCTCATTCAGAGCAAAAAAAATAAGGAAAACCTTATCAGAGGAAAGCTATCATCATAGTGATCCCGATTTTTTTTAAAAAAATTACCTCCCACCTCTCAATTTCTCTCTCCCTCAAGATCTCCTTATCCCAAGTTCCCAACCCGACATGCACACGCTCGCCCCGTCCTTCCCAATGGCTATATTCATTTCACGATCGCTTTTTATCCCAAGTTGGAGGCTTTGACCGATTCTTGCCTAGATTTTGGCAAGATGATTTTTGGTAATTTTTTTTTCTTTAATTCGTTTGATTTTTTTGATTTGCACTTTTTAAATCCTCTTTAGTTCCTCAATTCAAGTTATTTGTTGATTTTTTTTTAAAAAAATTATGTTTAGTACTCCACAGGCAACCAACCACTGCAACCATCTTTGGTACTTGAAGAAGGGGGTATATGAAAAATGCAGAGGATGTTTCAGTATACCATTGTTGTGATGAGATTTCACCTCTTCTGATAAAAGGGCATATATAAGCGTCTATTCTTCTCTACTCCTTTTTTTTTATTGTATTTATTATCAATATCTTCCTTACATTAGCTTTAGCCTTGGGCCATTGAATAGGTTCAATGTGTTAATCATGAATTTCTATGAACACCCTAATGGGACCTCTAACATCACCAAGCACGTCCTTGGGTAGCCTCCTGCCCAATTCTTTTTTCTCTATTGTTGTTTGGAATGTTTGGTCGGGATATAGAGCAGTCTACTAGGAAAAAATATGAATTTTAATGACAATTTTAGACCCGACACGGCAAACCCGACACGAAATTAGCGGGTCTGGGTCAAATGGGTTCGGGTCGTAAACGGGTCGACGACATGACTAACCAGTTTAGTAAATGGGTCGGGTCTGATTTTTGTCTCTGACCTGTTTATGACCAGTTTAAAAATCAATGGGTTGAGTTTATCCAGCATCCGATTACAGTCTGCGATGGGTTCAATGGATGGATGTGATCAAGACACCCATGATGGTGAGTTGCAACGAAAAAAAAAAGAATAAATATTTAAACGGGTCTTACCGAGTCTTAGCCGTTGTCGGTCCGTCAGGGCGGGCCGGTGTTGCTGCCAAAAGTTTTTTGTTGCCGAAGGTGATCAGGTGCGTTATCGCCGAATACGATGTTATGGGTGGGGGTGGTGATGCCCGGGGGGTGTCCTGCCCCCTAAGGCGGCCTGCTTTTTTGGCGACAGTTGTGTTGCCGCTGAAGGCGTCCCACTGCAGTGCCGACAGCCACGGGCATGCACTAGTCTATATAACAAGGGAGGTTGGGTTTTTGCTGACTAGACAAAACGGAACCAAAAGCTGACTAGGACAAGCTAACTAGATCAAAAAATGCCTCTCTCTCTCTCTCCGTCTCATCCCCTCTCTCTCTCTCCAGTTTTTTCTCTCTCCTTCTCCCCCCGGTTCTCTCTCTATCTCTCTCTCCGCATCTTCGTGCGGTGAAGAAGCGAACCACACAATGCGGGAGCAGCGAGCGCATCCTGCATCCGAGGCTATGGCCATAAAAGAAATGATGTTTGAACATTAGAAGGGGACATACAATTGGACATAATGATGTGGTGTGGAGGCATCGGCGATCACCCCGTGCATCGGCAATCACACAAACCCCTGACTAGCCAATGCACCCCACCACCGTATTGTGTCCGCAAGTTTATCCTGTAGTAGGTCAAATCGGATTACCATTCTTAAGGTGAAATGTTTTTCACCATTCTTTTTACGCAGAATGATGTGGCATCCAATCACAGCGTCCATATGCCTCACCATTCGAGTCAGAGTGTGACTCACCGTTCTTTCATTAGAGCATCTCCTGCGAACGAACCGTTTGTTGGGGCCCACCCAAATATGGATAAAACTGGCTCTCTGGGCACATGCGTTGCACGTGCAATAGTTTCTGATCTATGGACCTATTTCTTTTTCTCTCTAAAATCCCAACCCGAGGCCTTGCCATGCATGCACGTCTTTAATTGCATTATTCATTCTCTCTCTCTTTAATTGCATTATTTTTTTTTCTCTCTCTTTAATTGCACTATTCATTCTCTCTCTCTCTCTCTCTCCGCATCTTTAAAGATAAGAGAGAGAGAGAGAGAGAGAGAGAGAGAGAGAGAGAGAGAGAGAGAGAGAGAGTCAGATTGGGGGGGGGGGGGCGACATGCATGGGGATCAGACGAGTAAGAAAAGAGAGAGAAAAGATCGGGGGTTGGCTACGATGAAGAGATCGAGTGGACGTTTTGGATGTGTAAGGGGGGGAGAGAGAGAGAGAGACAGAGAGAGAGAGAAAGAGAGAGAGAGAGAGAGAGAGAGAGAGAGAGAGAGAGAGAGAGAGAGAGAGAGAGAGAGAGAGAGAGAAAACATGAAAGAGAGAGATGGGATTAGGGGTGTAAAAAAAAGCCCATTGGTTTGAACCCGACCCGAAAGTTAACGGCCCGAACATATCATAGGCTGGGCTCCGCCGCCACTTTGAGCCCGAAGCCCGGCCCGAAAGGAAGCCGGCCTGAAAGCTCGGCCCAAAAGGAAGCCTAAAAGCTCGGCCCGGGGGATGTCTCGCCGCCGAAGGTAGCCCACTGCTATGCCGATAGGCACGGGCATGCACTAGTCTATATAACATATATGGCACGACGGTATTGTACTGACTAGACAAAAACACACATGCTGACTAGATAAAACATTCAAACTGACAAATACTAAAAAAGAAACATAGAGAGAAACGGTAATACAAATTAAAAAAAAAACCCAGTTCATCTAAAAAAAAAAACGTGTTCACGCTCCAACCCTAAATCAGGAAACTATGATCCTCTCCCTTCACGCTCCCCTCTCGTGCCGGTATGATCGTCCCCCCCCCCCCCCCCCCCCCCCCAAAAAAAAAAAAAAAAAACCATGTTCACACCCGAGTGTCGACAGGCACAGGCATGCACTATAACTAAGATGTGTTGCCACTGAAGGCAGCCCGAAGTCGGTCAGGGGTGTGTGGCAGCTAAAGGCGGTTAGGTGTGTTGCCGCCGAATACGACTGTGTGAGTGGGAGCGTGATGCCCGGTGGGTGTTTTGCCGCCGTAGGCGGCCCGATGCTGTGCCGACAGGCATGGGTATGCACTAGTATTTAAATATTTTATATGGATAAGGCTTATCCTATGGGCCTGAAATAAAAATGGACCAGACTTGTATTGGTTCAGTGGCTCTCTCAAGTCTCAGGTTCCTTTTCTATTCTTGGGGCTTCTAGTTGTCACATAGGCAAAGTATGAAGTGGGAACTAACACGAAAAGTGACTTATAATCATTTTTGTTTTATTCAAATCAGAGAGGGCCTATCACAAAGATTTCCTTACTACTCTCGCCAGCACCAACGACAGTAGTAGAGAAAATAGACTCTGACGAAGCATGTGGGAGCCCATTGGAGTGTCGTTTTCAGCATGAGCCCCCGTCGGAGACGCCCTAAGATTAGGGTACATATTACTTGCATTAAAGAAATCGTAATTCGGAGGTTTTGTTCACCCACACAAAAAAAGGGCTGCTTAAGGGAATTAAAACATGCAAACTTAAATTCTATAAATATTACGGGTTTGATAAATAATATCGGAGGAGATTCAAACGTCTACTAATGCTGTGTAGTTTCATCATCGGCTGAGCCAAGAAAAAGAACACGACATAATCGAAGTAGGATGGTACAAGAAATTATGCTCTGACACATGAAGTAAGCCCTAGTGGTTTGTAGATAGGGCTAGTAATTTCGGACCCGACACGGCAGACCTGACACGACCCGCCACGAAGATAGCGGGTCTGGGTCAGGGCTAAATGGGTTCGGGTCGTAAACGGGTCGACATGATAGATCCGTTTAATAAACGGATTGGGTCCGGGTTTATGGTTTGGACACGATAGACCCGGGAAGACCCGTTTTAAAATTCAACGGATCGTGTCGGGTCGGGTCGGGCCGGGTCAACCCGCAATCCAATACTGTAATATATAGTACCAGCGGGTCTATCGGGTCAGGTCGAGTCGAGTCGGATTGGGTCGGATCAGGTCAACTGAATAGACCCGTGTGGTAAATGGATCTTATCGGCTCTACCCGTTTATTAGCGGGTCGGGTACGGGTTTAGGATCTAGACACGATTAATTAAACGGATCGGGTCCGGGTTGAGAGGTTTTGGACACGATCCGAAACTAGACACGACACGAACCGACACGACACGTCCCGTTGACACCCCTATTTGTAGAAGTGGTGCCAATCATTTTGTATCATTTATTTTTAACTACCCAATAAAGATTTAAGTCTAATTTATCAAGGACAAATCTGAAACATTCGTAGAGAGGTGGTAAACCAAACTTTCAATGTTCAACTGAAGAGAGTGGAGTAGCATAAAGGATGAGTGTGACACTTTTAGAGAGGGCAAGATAAAACAGATTCTTTCCGAATTGTGTTTCGAATTTGGCTAAGAACCATTCGATCTCCCGTATCTCAGAGTTGTTTCTTTCTTACAGTTCTTGGAAAGTCACTTTGTTGTTGTTCAATTTCCCCTCATTGTGGCTTTCGCAGCTTCTGGATATTTCGATCATGCAATTTTCTCCTTCACACCGATTCTTCTGGCAACCAAGTGGGGTGGGCTCTTTTTTCGGTTCGAGAGGCTTATTTTTTGGTGTTCTAGAGCTGCTTTTGTTGGGGGTTTTCTACAATTTGATATCGAACATACAACCTTGTTGAAGGATAACAAGAGGTATATCTACAGAGACATACAAATTGGGGAAGACTGATTGGGACCGATCAAACTCTTAGTAATAATCCATACGACAACAGCTGGACAAAAGAAAAGAGTGGCAGAGAGAGGAGAGATCTGGCTTGTTGGTATATCTTTGGCTTCCTTAGACCCTCTCTTATATAAAGATTCTTAGCCAAACATTCCTCTATTCATAGCCTAGCACTAAAGCTCCGCATGTAGTATCGGCCCGCACTGAAGAGCATTCACACCTCTGTCGGGTAACGGTTGCATGCGTCCGAATAGATGATTAGATTCAACGATCGTGATAGTGCCTCGGATAACATGTAACAGAAAAAATAACTCTCCATAGATATTAAAAATTAAAAATCAATTTGAAATATGACTCGTGGCCCAAAAAGCATTCCAAAGCCTGAAGCCCATTTTCGGCTCGGCGCGCGCGCGTGTGTAGTGGGTTAGGCCATGGTTCTTGGGAGGGGACAAAGATCAATTTTTTCAAATAAAAATTTAAATGGGAAAGGGAAAAAAAAGAGTAAGCTCTCTTTAGAATTAAGCTTCCTGTCTTTGGACTATTTGATAAAATATAATACTAAATTGCATTCTTCAGCCAAAGCATGAGCTCTTTATTTAAATTATGATTGTATCAATAAAGACTCAAAGTAAAGCTATATTAAAGAGATAAATGTCTTGTGTGGTTGTTCCTAACATATCCACATCCCACTAGCATGCAATTATAACTTATCAAGATGCTAAAAATTAGAATTTACCTACTTTTTGTGCCATTCACATTAGTTAGGTAGGTTGTGCACTTTTTAATGCCAATGCATGCTGAGCATTAGCAAGGTAAAGGTATCTTGTGAAAAAGCTGATAATTTTTATAACGCTTATCTTTTTCTGTACTTACTGCATACTCTGTAAACACAAAGATAAGCCTTAACACTATACATAACTGTTGTTTCACGCCTACTCTTTGGTTTATAATTTGTGATGTTTAGATGAATGTAGTTCCATATATAAAATTTTATCGTCTAATTCCCTTCATCTAGGGCACCTTTATAGCATAAAATAAGGAGAAAAAATGATGCAGGGCATACTAAAAGATGTACGATATTTTGGTATGACAGAAGATAATTTGTGAGTTTTATTTAATAAGTTAAATACGCGATAATTTTTAATTCATACCAGTTTTAAGAATTTTCATATGAAGAGTAATCATGCTTAGTATGACGTTTTTGCAGGTAGTACCCGACGATTCCGTATTTAGAACGATGACGATTGTTTGGAACATGAAGATGTCCCATAGGCCTGTGTTCAGTTGCACAATTAATATCAAAGTGCCTACCGAGGGTTTCAAAGAAATTTATCAGGCTCAATTTAAAAGTGTACTTGTCCTAACCTCATGTAATAATTGGCCGGGTCGGGACTTTGTGTGGGTCTTTTGGGCTTAGAAATTCTAGCCTCTTTAGGTTACAAAATTTTGTTTCCTATAATTATGAATATGAATTTATATTTATCGTGTATAATAGATTATTGATTGATGTGTTGTTACGTGGAGCAGTAATAATTGATGCTATGTCAGTATTCTTGAATGCATGATCACCTCTGATGTCCAAAAATGTTGCTTGCTTGTAAGGATACAATAAGAAAATAATTGTCTGATAATGGTACAATGTATGTCATCAGTTTAAACCATGACTAATCTTTTATTACCTCAATGAAAATTCAGTATGTACTTTTCAATCTAACCACTATAGAGATAAGCCTTAATTATAGATATGTAGTATGCAATAAACAAAAAGATAAGTTGTTTTCTACCTAAATGGAAGTTCAGTATGTGCTCTTCAGTTTAACCACTATAGAGATGAGCCTTAATGATATACATTAAGTATGCAAAAGAATCACAAAGATAAATATTAATGATAGATATGTAGTATGTAGTAAATAAAGAGATGCGCAATATAGCATAAAATCTTGCCTTCTAATCCTCTACATCTAGGGCATCTCTAAAGAATAAAATAAAATAGAAAAAACTCACAATATTAAGCCATACCTGATAGGAGTAGTGCCATTCTATGCGGATAAAATCCAGAATAATATGTTGCCTTCAATTCAACCCTGATGTTGGTAACTTGATCAAATAAAAGAATTATTTCATATTCTTTTCAAAGGAATGGGTTTACTTTTTATTCCTACTTTCTCAAAACTTGGTCGAGATATGCAACCATGGAAAACCCTCCAATACCTACATAATATAATGCTGCATGTTGTATTACCTCAATTTTTAGTTTAATTAGGTCTTGTTTGCGCATTTGAAAATCAACAAATTTCAATATATCATGAACATTTTGATGCTCATATTCACGTAATAAATAAATAGACTATTTAAAAGATAAAATCTTAATCTTAGGCAGCTGTTTTGACTCAAAAGATCTTGGAATGAAATCAAAGATTATAAAATTGTCTATATCCTACAATAAAAAAATAATAATATTTTAAAATAAAAACTACGCCATTATAAAATTTAATATAGGATTAAAAAAAATAACAAATCATAGATCTTACAATCTTTATCAATAATAACTATTCCCGACCTATATGCGAGAGCGCCATTTGAACCATCTTTTATGTGATAATTTATGAAAAGTTTATCACGAAGATAAGGTAGAAAAGAAGAACCGTCATCTACATAAAGCTCATATTACATTGAAATTTTTTTTAGTAGTTTTATCAATTAAAATAAATAATATATAATTTAAATAACATTAACATCTTTTTATTCCATTCAATGAACATATTGGTCCAAGCAGTAAGTCTTATTTATGCATTTACAAATCAACAAATTTTAAGATATTATAAGCATCATGATGCTCAAATCCATGTGATAAACAAATAGGCAATTTAAAAGACGAAATCTTGATCTTAGATGACTGTTTTGAATCAAAAGATCTTAAAAAGTAATCAATGATCATAACGCTGTCTAGATCCTGCAATAAAAAATAATTTTTTAATATGAAAACTACATCATTATAAAATTTAATGTACGATAAAAAAAAAACCCAATCACAGACCTAGCAATAATAATCAACAATAATTGTTTTCGACATATATATAAGAGCGCCATCAGAACCATCTTCTATGTGATAATTTTCAAAAAATTTATCATGAAGATAATGCAGAAAGTAGAACCATCATCTATATAAAACTCATACTACATTAAAAAAAAATAGTATTATCAATTAAAATAAATAATACATAATTTAAATAGCCCTACCATCGTTTCAATCTGTTCAATGAACATATTGGTTCAAACAATAGGTTTCATTTGTGCATTTGAAAAATCAACAAGTTTCAAGATATCATGAATATTTTGATGTTTATATCCACATGATAAATAAATAAGCTATTTAAAAGGTGAAATCTTGATCATAGATGACTATTTTGAATTAAAAATCTTGAAAAGTAATCAAAGATCATAATACTATCTAGGTCCTATAATAAAAAAATAATAATATTTTAACATAAAAATTATGCCATTATAAAATTAATATAGAACCAAAAAAATATCCAATCACAGGTCTAGCAATCTTGATCAACAATAATTATTCCCGATCTATGTGCGAGAGCGCCTTCAAGACCATCTTCTAAGTGATAATTTTCGAAAAGCTTATCATGAAGGTAAGACAAAAAAAAAAAGAACCGTCGTCTACATAAAGCTCATACTATATTAAAAAAAAAATTAATATTTTTATTAATTAAAATAAATAATATATAATTTAAATAACTTTATTATCTTTTCAATCTATTCAACGAACATATTGATCCAAGTAGTAGTTCTTGTTTGTTTATTTAAAAATCAATAAGTTTCAAAATATCATAAATATCTTAATGCTCATATCCACGTGATAAACAAATAAACTATTTAAAAGATGAAATCTTAAACTTAGGTGACTTTTTTGAATCAAATGATCTTGGAAAGTAATCAAGAATCATAATGCTGTCTAGATCCTATCATAAAAAAAATAATAATATTTTAATATAAAAACTATATAATTATAAAATTCAATATAGGATTAAAAAAAAATCCAATCACAAACTTACAATCTTGATCAACAATAATTATTCTCAACCTATGTGCAAGAGCACCATCATGATCATCTTTTATGTGATAATTTTTAAAATGGTTATCACGAATATATGACAGAATAAGAGAACCGTCGTCCACATAAAGATCATACTACATTGAAAAAGAAATTTATAGTTTTATCAATTAAAATAAATAATATATAATTTAAATAACCTTATCATCTTTTTAATATGTTCAATGGCCATACTAGTCTAAGCTTTGCTACCATATATAGCAATAAGCAATGTTTGACACAATCAAAAATTTTATAATGGTTCCATATATTGAGTTTTAATTAAAAAGGCCGGATTTTTTTCTAAAAAAATTATAAGAAAGAATAAAAATGATCAAATGACGTACAAAAATGAGTTTCCCACAACACGGGTAATAAAAATATCGTTATGCTATCACTTAATAAAGAAATCTCTCGGAAGGTTCGAATCAAGATTATTAATTTCTCTTCCTCATAGTTTCTCTCTTCTTATCTATCTAGATTTCTACAAGGCAGACCCTGCAGCAAAATTAAATCAGTTTAGGACATATCACACGATGCACACCCTTATAGTGAACTTTAAAAAAATAGTAACATGTTTATATTTTGACGTACATAAGATATTATATTGGATGCAAGTAAAAAATTTAGGGTAGTGAAACTCACATCTTCAAGGAAAAAGGCAAACAAGAGAACTGATAAAACAGTTTCCATCGCTTTGATTGTTTGCGTGAATGAGACAGTTATTTTTCTGAGGCTCAAGTTAGTGAAAAGGTTGCCAAACATAGCTATTGGTAGAATCGCTACAAGCTGCAGTAAATAACAATATATTATAATGAAAATAATTACAGAACTGATTTAGGTTACTTAAAGCAATATTCATGGATAACATTAAAATTCATATGAAGAAGAAATCATAAAGCTTCTATAAAGATTAGTAGCCCACATAAATAAGACTACGACAGACCAACACCAGGTATTTGGAAAAATTAACATGTCTGATTACACACACGCTATTGATTCTTCATATCAAGTATCAAGCCAGAGCCGTCTCGATACAAACTGAGACCTAAGGCAAAAAATCTAAATGGGCCATTTTATTTAAATTTTTTAAAAATAATATTATTACTAAAAAATAGATAATATGAAAAAACTATTTAAAATTTATTCTTCTAGTTTTTAGGGAAGCAAAATTGCTAATAATGCTTTTATATTCAAACATTTCCAAAATATCTTTTTCAATCGATAAAATGACTAATCCACTTAATCTTTCTTGTGACATTGTCGATCGTAGTTATGATTTAATCAATTTTAGTTTTGAAAAACTTCTTTCTGCTGACGCAACGGTTACAGGTAATTGTGATTGGTGTTGCCGCGTCAAATAGAGAAAGGAGAATGAGAGAGAGAGACGAAGAGAGAGAAAGAGAGAGAGAGAGAGATGTATAAAAAAGGTAAGAATTATTTTTTTTATTTTTGGTAACAGGTTTTATGCATGGCTGACAGCTGATGTCTCGGATCCGATGAAAGTATTGATAAGTGTAACGAACATTTATATTATTGTACGTGGGGCCGTGCAAAAATTTTTTTTCTTCTTATTTTGGTGCCATGGGCCATGCAAAACTGTTGCTGCAGAAACGTTTTGGGCCCAAACCATAACTGAAGGCCCAGTTAATGGGGACCTTCTTCATAAGTGGGGTCTTAGACAGTTGCCTGAGTTGCCTCACTATTGGGTCGGCCCTGTATCAAACCTTACAAAGTAAAAGGAACTATTGTAATGCATGCAATTAATAGATCAATAGTAACCTTCCATTATTAATGCTAATGAATAAAAAAAACTATTCATGAAGTGTTATATATATATATATATATATATATATATATATATATATATATATATATATATATATATATATATATATATATATATATATATATATATTGTCCAAACCTAATTAAGATATATATTTTTTTGCTTTTGGTCTTATTTTTACTATAAAATTTTTAAATTTATGTTGAGTAATTATCCTATGGTTGCCATTATTATATGGATCTAACAAAAAACAAGAAGTAAACAAATTCTAGATATATATCAATACTAGTTATCTCTTTACATACATGCTTAAAATAATAATTTATTCTTCCCAAAAGTCATATACTGTAACAACCAAATCTATGACAACTTTTTAAGTTTTACTATTAGAAACCGTATAATCAAATCTTCCTCTTGATTAAACTAAACCAAAAGAAGATTCTTATTTGTAGTAAATAATACTTTTAATGATAAAAAATAATAAATCAACTTACGAGAATAAGCACCCTAGAAATAATCTGTGGAGGAGGATTTCGGCCGTCGTGCGTAACATCCCACCAACAGTCGATTGAAGGTGTTACCCTCCGAGATGTGGTGCACTGTGGAGTGCTGAGCTGATACGTATCACGCTGTTGACAATAAGAAGAGGTGTGTGGAGCAACGACAGCAGTAGGGTTGTCAAGTTGTCACATGGCTAGTTGTCACACAAACGTTGTTGCAATAGAGAGAGAGACAAAGAATGATAAAGGGAGAGAGAGGAAGTTGACACAAGATGTGGTGATGAAGTTCGGCCCAAGCCTACGTCTCTGTGCGACAAGATACAACATTTGAATCCACTATCACTTAAAATATAAAGCTACTATCGATAGGCCGAGAAGTGCTTGTTGTAAGTAGACAGAGGATGGAGGGGGCTTGACAGTCTCATTAATACCAGAAGTCTCAGAGAGCTTTGAAAAATAGAAAGTAGAATATAGAATTATGAATTTCGGTCTGGATTATTTACATGATTGGCTATATATAAGAGTTTGAGAATATTCTAGAATTTTTTTCTGAAATATCACGAGTTTAGACAATTATCCGGGGGGATTTACCAGTCTCCGAATGGCATGTGCGGGCCCTAGGCAGGGCTACGAGTCCCACTATCATCTTCGTGGGTCCCAGGCAGCAGTCCCACTGTAGTCTTTATGGGCCCTAGGCAGGGCTGCGGGTCCTACTACCATCTTCATGGGCCCCAGGCAGAGCTGCGGGTCCCACTGTCGTCTTCGTGGGTCCCAAGAAGGGCTGCGACTCCTATTGCCGCCTTCGTGAGCCCCAAGCAGGGCTGCGAGTCCTATTGCCGCCTTCATGGGCCCCAGGCAGGGCTACGAGTCTCACTATTGGGCGTTAGCCAGATTTTGCACTCACATAATCCATTATAAATTGTTCTTAATTTTCATAGTGAAATGGAGTTCTGTATAGCTATTAAGATTTTCTGACTTTTGGTTTCCTATTGTTAACTATTCTAGATGTGTTTAAGCCTCAGATTATATATATATATATATATATATATATATATATATATATATATATATATATATATATATATATATATATATATATATATATATATATATATATATATATATATATATATATATATATATATATATATATATATATATATATATATATATATATATATATATATATATATATATATGGGATAGGTTCAATGGACACTGTTTTTGCACTCAATTTTTTACATCGATTTTCAAACCATTAAATAGAGGTTTCAGAATTTCTTGATTTTTTGTGAGAATAATCATCTTGTCTTAGATAGCACGTCCAAAAAAAATCAGCACATTCTAAAGCCTCTAGACTTATTAAATGTGCTCTTCAAATTAACGATTAAAATGGACGGTTGATAAAGCCTTTTAGTTTTGATGTACTTGCAGGCTTTAGAATGTGCTGATTTTTTGTGGACGTGCTATCTAAGTCAAGATGATTATGCTCACAAAAAATCAAGAAATTCGGAAACCTCTATCTAGTTGATTTGAAAATCGGTGTAAAAATTTAAGTGCAAAAACAGTATCCATTGAACCTGACCCTATATATATATATATATATATATATATATATATATATATATATATATATATATATATATATATATATATATATATATATATATATATATATATATATATATATATATATATATATATATATATATATATATATATATATATATATATATATATATATATATATATATATATATATATGTATATATATATATCGGGGCATGCTATGCTGCGGCATGCGGAACGTGCGGCACTGCACCACAGCCGTCTGATGCACGAGCTGCGTGCATCGCATGCACGCAGCGGTGCATCAGACGGCTACGTACGGTGAGGTGCAGCACTTGCCGCATGCCGCATTATAGCATTTCTCTCTCTCTCTCTCTCTCTCTCTCTCTATATATATATATATATATATATATATATATATATATATATATATATATATATATATATATATATATATATATATATATATATATATATATATATATATATATATATATATATATATATATATATGATAAAATGCGGCGTGCGTGTGGTGTCGCACCGCAACCGTCTGATGCACCACTGCGTGCATCGCACGCATCGCAGTTGTGCATCAGACGGCTGCAGTGCAACACCGCACGCACCGCACGCCGCATCCTAACAAGCCTCTCTCTCTCTCTCTATATATATATATATATTTGTATGTATATATAATTTGTTTTAGTAGAAATTTTTATAAATAATTTTGAGTTATGGTCTAATTTTAAGATTCGGTCTAATCTGATATTCTTACAATACTAAGGCATAATTCACCATAAAACATCTCTAAAATATTTTAATTTCATGACGTGTATCAACTCTGCCAATCATCAAAAAGGAAAGAACTCAGGAATAATCGTCCAACATATCTAACCTATCCAACCAAAAAATTGCACATTCACCGAGATAAGCCTCTGATTTTGTCAATTATGCACTCTATCTATATAATCTCTCAAGAATATTCACTTATATATTTCTCTTTTGAGCACTTTGGTACGCCCAAACAATATTCCAAATCTTAACCATTTTAATCAATAAATTATTGTCAATGTGCTTAACACATTTGACAAGCATTTCATGCACACTCACTATTTCTATGTTAGATAAAATGTTAGCAAAACTAGGGTTTGGAGAAGTTTCCCAATAAGTTCAAAGCCTACATTGAGCTTATGTTCCCCAATTATAGGGCTTCAGCATCGTCGGGCGGATGACTGCAATCAAGTCGGGTAGAGGTTGGGATTGAGAGAGACGGTTGGGATTAGTTCGTGCATGGCTGGAGTCCGCGGGTGGGGGGGGCGTGCATGCATGGGTACAGCTAAAGGTCAGGATTAGATAAGGCGAGAGAGAGAGAGAGAGAGAGAGAGAGAGAGAGAGAGAGAGAGAGAGAGAGAGAGAGAGATTGGGGGGCAACGTGCATGGGGATCGAACATGTAAGGAAAGAGAGAGAAAAGATCGGGCGTTGGCTGTGATGAAGAGATCGAGTGGAGGTTTGGACGGGTAAGGAGAGAGAGAGAGAGAGAGAGAGAGAGAGAGAGAGAGAGAGAGAGAGAGAGAGAGAGAGAGAGAGAGAGAGAGAGAGAGAGAGAGAGAGAGAGAGGGTTGGGTTTAGAGAGAGAACATAGGAAAGACATATATGGGATTAGGGTGTAAAAAAGCCCATCGACCTGAATCCGGCCCTGCTCGGTCAACAGCCTGACCCGGCTCGGCCTGAACATACCATGGGCCGGGCTCGAGCTGCCACCTTGAGCCCGAAGCCCGTTCTAAAAGGAAGCCTGAAAACCCAACCCAGGGGATGTCTTGCCGTCGAAGGTGGCACACAGCAGTGCCGACATGTGTTTTGCCGCCGAAGGCGGCCCGCTGCTGTGCCGACAGGCACGGTCATGCACTAGTTGAACATGAAATATAAGTACCTTGTCACAAAGAGTTATTTACTTACATGGATCTTGTTCCCAAATTCACATTGACAAGACATACAGGTCAAAAATTAGTGAAAGTTGTAAATCTATTATTGCACGGACAAGTGAAATATTTTGGGGGGACTTAGTGAGCCGTCCCTGACAAAGAGATCAGTCAAGCTAAAAGACGCTGAAAACATATGAATAAAAATATATTTTATTGTGTTTTCAATTTTCTTTACAATGCCTCTGAACCAATGAACACCGAACTTACCAGATTTACTCGCCGCCGTCGGACTCCACCTCCTCCCTTCTCATCGGTGGTGGCTGCCTTCGAGTTGGGATGTGATGCACCAGCTGGAGCCCCACCTCCTCCCTTCTCAGAGGCGGTGGCTGCCATCGGGGTGAGGTGCGATGCACGTTCGGCAGTAGCTGCCGTCAGAGTGGAATGCGATGCACCAGTCAGAACCCCACCTCTTTCCTTCTCATCGGTGGTGGCCGCATCGAGAGAGATGAAAGAAGAGAACATGAAAAATGATAATTTTGGATTCATTAAAAAAGACAGGGACTTTAAACTAAACGAAATTGTCAGGGACCTCTCAAGAAGTGTTAAAATAAAGTAGAGCAATACTTCAGTGCTACAACTATTGATATACTGACATGGCGATCAATTATTGGACCCTACTCCACTAACTTGAAATAAATCAATTAAAAAATAACTTGTGTATCCAGAGTTATGTGACATGGCACTAGTCACATATTTATATGTCAACTGTGATTTGGATGATAGTGGAGTATGATCCAATCATCGATCATAATGTCTGTGCGTTGAAGCCCATGACTCCAACTGTTCTCGGAGCGAAGTATTGTTCAATGATTGGACCATACTCCACTAACTTGATACTTCAACATATAGCTTTTCCCCCCTTTGTCCCCCCACCAAGATCTAGGGTTTCGGCACCCTCTCTTGGCCTCCTCGGACGCCGACGTCGGCTCCGGGGAGGCCGGGATTTGGCCCCTTCCTCACCCTTTGTGTATAGGGTCTTCTTCGGCGACCGGCTTTTTGTGATCATTGTGACGGAGACGCGAGGCAATCATTGGCTTTGATCGGTGTCCCTTTCTCGTCGTCAGGGGCGCCATTCCTCGTCGGATTCAGCCTGAGGAGCAGATCTGGCCCCGCCCCCCTGATGATGGCGATGGTTTTCCGGATCGGCCTTTGCTGGCCGGCGGAGCGGGTCCCAACATGGAGGTGGTGGCAGCGGTCGACGGGCGATGGTGTGCAGCTGCGGATCCTCCATATTTGGCCGTGTTGCCGGAGCCGGTGTCTTTATGTTGGGGTGTAAGTTTTTTTTTTGGTTTCCCCCTTTTTTTTTTTTCCTCTTCTTCCCCGCCGATGGCAATGGAGCTGTGATCAGGCCAATCAGTGGCGGCCGATGTCCTCTGTTGGGTTGTTCCGGCCGGATGCCGGTATCTCGGGGCCTTGTTCCCATTCTCTCTCCACCTGATGGTGGTTGTTGAGCTCGTGACGGTCTTCTCGTCAAAAAAACAAAAAAAATTACCTGAAACCGACCCAACCTACCAACTTGGGCTAACCAGAGCTTAGTAATTTGTTCTCTGGTTGGGCATCTCTAGATGAGGGGTTAATGCAGTTCTAAAAATAACTCATATGTTACTCATGTTACCCTCTCCTTTCTGTCAATAAGACCTATGCCCTTTTACTTCAAAGAGAAAATCAGTGGGTGCATATTATTATTATTTTTTTTGGTACCACATAAATTGCCATACACCTATTATGACCTGAAGGCCCTCACGAACCAGACCTAAAAGAAGAGGAGGAATACCAACATCCCAGTGCCCCTCAACCCCATGTAATCATACTTTTGAGCCAACCAGTGCGCAACACTATTCATTGTCCTTGACGCCCAGTGTATCGACACCTCCTCCAAATGATGTAATCTCATTTGACAAGCTAAATTGAGAGGCCCTACTTTGAATGTGCACCCTTTGCCGAGCACCAATGCATCACGAGCTCTCGTAGCATCCATTAATACCACCACCTTTCCATACGATCGGCGAACAAGTTCGTCGAACGCCCCTTGAATCGCACATAATTCTGCATGAAAGGGAGAGCTGGCATGACAGCGAAAAGCACCCGCGACACACACCGAGCCTGTCACATCCACCATCAACCAAGCGCCACTTGCAATTTCATCCGGTGAACTAAAAGCTCCATCAGTCCACACGATATAATCCACCTCCTGTCCCCATAACCCTTACTGGGGTGCATGGGTCCCGGAATCGCTTGGCAAATTGGCCTAATAACTCACTCCCAAGATGCACAAGCCTCTGAGTGGACTTCACCGGAGTCCGAAAAATTTATCACACTGATCTTTCCACCAAAACCACAGTCATCGCCATAATCTCACTTGGAACTGGCTCTGCCCGATGCTGCTACTCCTTCGTCCCTGGATGCAAAACATCTGCTGAAGAAAATTGGGTCCCTGTGCGTTGAAGCACCCGCAGCCAATCCTCTTGTGCTCGATAACATTCCAAAAAATGTGCGCAATATTCTCTTCTGGTTCTCCGCACCAAGGACACTCCCCGTAACCCATATGAATCCGACTCCGAAATACTGAAGCTGTGGGCAGGGCACCATGGATGACCTTCCACAAGAATATGTGTACCTTTGGCGGGACCTGTAACAACCATAACTTCAAGCCCCTCCATGGTGAACAATCAACCGGCGTTGACACCGTCTCTCCCCGTAATAGAGCTAGAATTTGTTGATATTTTGGCCTCAGCCCCTGATAATCCATCTCCAAAGGCTAAAGCATCTTAATTGCTCCCAGTAAACCAGAAGAAGCACCTCGGCCATTCCAATGTTGCAAATTCCCCAAATCTAAGTTTGTATCCGCCTTGATCCAATGCATCCCACACTGAGTGGAAGTCAGAATAGACCGTAATGAATCGACCCCAAGCTGCAGCAGCCGATCCAAAATTTTTTAACCTGAAGCCCCCCCCCCCCCCCCCCCTTCGATCCTTAGTAATAGTCTCCCACGAGATAAGGTGGAGATGTCTAACTCCGCAATAATGTCCCCAAAAGAAGCTCGCCCAATTTGATCCATACGCTGGAGAAGAACTTGAGGAACGCCTCCTGCCTACATCACATGCACTGAAATTGCAAGCCTTGCCCATAGAAGAACTAGTCTGTCTGCTTGAGATAAAGTACTGGCCTTCCACTCGGACAAACGTGCTTCCATCTGGTTGACGATATAGTGATAACGCGCCCCCGAGACCTGAGTTCCATTGATAGGAACGCTAAGATGCACCCACGGGTTCAAACTTAGATCTCCTCCATCCGCAATGCCCGAAGCAACATACTTCTCTCTTTTGCAGAAGCACATTTAGAAAATTTCACACTAGACTTCTGGGCATTAGCTCTCAGACCTATACTCCTCTCAACTTGAGCGAATACCTTCCGTAATCCCCATGAATCAAAGATAGTAACCTGAGTAAAAAATAGATAATCATCGGCATATGCTAAAGTGACCATCGACTCGGGATTATTAGGAGTCGAAAACCCATCCAGATCACCCTCTAGAAGACATCGGTCCATCTCCCAATGTATCACCTGTGTAACCAATAGAAAAAGGTAAGGGGAAAGCGGGTCACATTGTCTTAAACCACAATTGGGAAGGAAAGCCGGGGTCTCCTCGCCATTAACCAAAAGTTGAAACGACATTGTTGTAACGCCCTGCATCACCCAAGAGCACCAAACTGGGTGGAATCCCATCTTTATTGTGATTCCTTGAAGTGCCTCCTAATGAATCCTATCATAGGCTGTCTTTTTGTTTTTGATATTCATCAAAGGGGAGATCACAACTTGATCTTCAAGAGGCACCACATACCGGAGCAAACACTGCAAACCCACCATCCGACGGATACCACCGCCACTACTGGCGGGAACAAGACCGCCACCAGGTGGGGGAAGTCGCCAACACCAATGCTCACCAACACACAACCGACTAAATACACAACTCCACTCACCGACGGAGACATCGCAGCTCCCAAAACAAAAGGAGAACTAAAGCAGGAAAACAAAACAAAACAAACCACAAAAATATAACCAAAAACACCAGGCGATCCACCGCTAGCAACTCCGGCAGCCCGGCCAAGATGAGGGAGTAGTAGTAGCCCCACCCACGCGTCGTCGAGATCTGGAAATCCCCCAACTCCAACAAGAGCCGGGGCCAGATCTAACCCTCCGGCGATAGATCCGTGCTCCCGATGCCGAGTGGAGGCCACCGCCCGAGAGAGGGTCGCCACGCAATGCCATCGAGACGAGCACAAAAAGCCGACCTCCTGGAGTAGTCCCTATCTACAAGGGAAAGGAGAGAGGGCCAGATCCCATCCCGTAGACTCCCCACCACGAGATCCTGGCCTCCCCGTAGCCATCGCTGGCGTCCGAGGAGGCCAAGATCGGATCAACGAAACCCTAGGTCAGAATAGGGAAAGGGGAAAGGGGAAAGGGGGAACTTAGACGAAGCCATAGGCTTTGTCTAAGCTTTCTTTAGCCACCATTGCAATCCTCCCTCTACGTGCAATATGAATAGCATGCAATATCTCCTGGGCAAGCAAAACATTGTTCCGAATATGATGCCTTGGTAAGAAAGCATGTTGCTCTTCTCATATCAAAGAAGGCAGCACAACTGTATGCGCGGAAAAGATACGGGTCGTCTTTATTGCACAAAACGAGATTACAAGAGTGGCCGGGACCTGGGTGGCTCGGGTGTGGCGAGTCCGGGTTGCGGCGAGTGTTGATCAGGGGATTGTGGGAGAGATCCTCTAGAGGGTCCCTTTGATCCGCGTCTCCACGTGGTGTTCGTGCGAGAGCTCTGAAGGGGTTGCCCAGGACGGGGGTCTTTACAAGGTGAGGGCTTTTGAGAGGCTAAGGAATATCCGCTGTTTCTTTGGTCCCTTCCATGCTTCGCGCTTCCTCGACTAGGGGGTCTTCAGCTTCGTTCCTCGGTTTTTGTGTCTTCCTCGCTCCTTGCTTGGCCTCGGTGTCCTTGATCGTCGGTTCACGGCGTCGATCGTGCCTTGGCGTCGGCTTTGGCTTTGGCTTGGCTCTGGCTGTTGCTCTGCTTTGGCGCTTGCGCTTGGACGTAGACAGGAGAGACTTGCGATGCTTTTGTTCTTCCAGACTTCGCGTCGTATCGGCTAGAACGTGCGGTGCTTTTGCTCGAGACCGACGTAGTCGCTTGGCTTTGGCACTTGCGTTGCTTTGGCGCGGGGTTTACCGGGGCTTTTGCTTTGGCTTCTTGCGTGGGCTTTAGCTTCAGCGTCAACTCGGTCTTCTTCTCGAACGACGTGTGCTACTTCTTCGGTGCTTCGATGATTTGGGTGTCGGCTAGACTTCTCTTCTTCTCCGGGCTTCTTTGGCGTGATCGGAGTCGAAGAATGCTTTTGAAGATAGTGGGGGTAGCACCGATCTTCGTGCGACGGTTGTAGCGCTGGCTTTGCTTTGAAGACGACGGGTGTAGCGACGCTTCAGGTAGTCATCTCCAGGCTTTCTTCTTCGTGGATGGAGCAGACGTTTGTCGAAGGCGATGGGTTGATGACGCTTCGTTCCTCTTCTCCGGGCTTTGGAGCTTGATCGGAGTTGAGGGTTTGTTGGAGCCGACGGGGTAGTGCCGCTCCGAGCTTCTTCTCCGGCCTTTGCTTCTGGCGTCTTCGGAGTCGAAGGGTCTTCTTCTCCGAGCTTTCTTCTTCGTGCACGGAGTCGAAGTCTTGATCTTCTTGTGCAAGGGTCTTCACGTTGATGAGGGCTTTCAATGGACTAAGCCGATCCCGAAGGGATAGGCTTGCTCGTGCTTCGTGAAGCCTTGGGTCGATGAAGAAGCGTCTCCTCTTCTGCAGAGCTTCCTCGCTTTGTCTTCAATCTTCAACCCTTGAGCCTTCCCCCTCCCCCTCTATTTATAGGCAAAGGGGGAGGGGAGAGATATGGGAAGTTTTTAATTTTAAATCCCTTTAATATCTCTCCCATAATTACCCAAGATTTATTCATCCATTGATGAGGGGAATAAGTCTTTATTCGTTTTCCTTTTCTGACGGGGTAATTATGGCTGAATTTTGCACACGAAATCGATGGCGACCCGACTCTTCTTCTTGTCCGTCGGATCGAGGGATCGGCGCAGATCCACGTGTGGGTAGACGTCATGCGCAACCTCCTCCCTCTCATGGCGGTAGTTCTTTCCTTTTCTTTCTTTTCTTTCCTTTTTCTTTTCTTTTCGTTTCTTTTCTTTCCTTTTCTTTATTTCCTTTTTCTTTTCTTTCCTTTGCAGGGCCGGCCGGCTCCCATGGGGTTCGGATCCCTACTAGGGGCCGGCCCCCATAGGGCTCGGGTCCCTAGTAGGGGCCGGCCAGGTGGGTCCCACTTAAGGGTGGGCCCGCCCGGTTCCCTTGTCGGGCGCGAGTCGGGTCCGGGTCTGCCTTGGTGCGTGCTAGTCGGGTCCAAGTCGGAGTGCACGTCGGGTTTGTATCCGCGTAGGTGCACGCAAGTCGGGTCTGGGTTAGACAAAATTCGTGTTTACAACAACGCATAAACGATTAGCCAAAATCTTAGAAATAAATTTATATCGAAGATTACATAGGCTAATCGGACGATAATCAAAGGTGTCGAGGTCTTCAGAATAAGCACCACCGCCGTGTCGTTCCACCCTAGCCTTGGCATGACACAGGACCAGAAAAACCCTTGTTTGTCCCGCACTATATTATCACCTATGATACCCCAACATGATTGAAAGGATTCATTATTGAAGCCGTCCGGTCCGGGAGATTTGTTTGCAAGCGCCGCAAAAACGACACTCTTGATCTATTAGAACCCATCACTGCACGGCCCCCAAATCTAATTTGCCATATACGATTACGATTACGCTGCACTTTAGTACTTGTGTGAAAGAACGTCGTATTCCGATCACACCATTATAAGTCCATTGGATCCGAGCTTTCTGCGCCCAAGTAGATTCTTGTCGGACGGGAGCCAATTTCACTTTCTCCAACGTATTGCCTCATGATCTTCAGGTGTTGGTCGATTTGGATGCTAAGGGTCACTCCCGACCCCGCGGAGGACGGTGATTTGGTTCTTGTGGCTTGTTAGGCCCCTGTAGTGTATCTTCCTTAAAAAAAAAAAGATTCTTGTTGCTCTAACGCCCATTCGAGATGAGACTGTATCCGCCTTCGCTCACTAAACAAAACACCGTCCTCCGAGTCATCCCCAAGTTAATATAATTGATGCCATAATGAGTCCACTAAAGAGTGTAAGTTCCCCACTACTTTCTTATTCCATGATGCAAGGGTCATCCGTACAAATTGATTGCACCACCGAAGATCAATCCGGCCACCATGTTGAGCCAAAAATTAAGAAATCTCCATGCATAGTACATGGAAAGGATGTGTATCCTCGACTGTGGACAATAAAAGAGGAGAGTAGTCAGAGACACACCTTGGTAAATGTCATGTACTTGTTGTTGGAATTGGGTTCCGCTAATCAGAGTCGCAGCGGAAGCAAAAGAAAGATCCGAAGATCATACGGTGTATGTTTCATTACAATTCGTGATAAAACAATCTACATGCAAATCTACGATCTTAGCATATTTGCGGACACCCTAGAGGCATACTACGATCTACGGAAGACATGAATGTATCTAGTTAGATGTTTAGATTCATCATACCTTATGGATTTATGATCCGGAGATTACGGAATGATGAAGAACCGCACTTGAATCGCAAGGGAAACTTTCGGATAGCACCTTGTCCTTTGCGAATTGAAGAATCCTCGAAATCCCGTCTCTGAGTGCAGCCGACGGAAGAATCCGTTGCGAAGACGATGGCGAGCCTCGAGATTTTCTCCTCCTCTTTCTCCTTTCTTTCTTCTCCTTCCTAACTCTTCCTTCTCCCTTCTTCTTCCTCTCTTTTCCTTGGCCAAAACCACAAAGGAGGAGGACTAGGGGTCGGATTTTTGGAGAGGAGGGAGTAGAACCATTAGGGTCGGCCCTCCCCTCCCTATTTCCTTTATAGGGCTGGTCTCCAATGGCTCCAAGGAGCCTAGGGCCGGCCCCTAGGTGGATAGGGATGAGGGGGGGTTGGATTTAGGTCTTCCGGGTGTCTATCGTGAAGTCCGGACGAAAACGCCCTTCACGAAAAGCAGAAAACTGAAAGTGAGACTGAGTGAGGTGCGCTACTAGGAATCGAGTTCTGTCAGCGCCTGTGAGCTCCTGGAATTATTCCGCTCAATCTAAGATCCATATTCAATATGTTCTGAGCCATATTTCAGTATTTACCAAAATACCCATACGGCCCTTAACACATGTGAATTAGGTTCTTTGGCTCCGGGCTTGCGCTATATCGCGCTACTTCGCATCCACGTATCCAACTAGGTTGGGGAACAATTCCTATACGCAACGACAGGGTAGAACCTTCAGGGTTCGGGATCTCTAGCTCAAACTGGATCCCTGATTAACTGTTCCAGTGACACACCGAAAGTTCCGTTAATCAGCCCTAATCCGATTAACCCGCGTAGCCACCCAGAGTGCGACACGAGTTGAACTCTACTGATCTTAAACTTATGTTACTCCCTCGTAACCCTGTTCTCTACTATACTCCGATAATCCTTATCCCTCATATTACTGGTGCCATGATACGACTCGGGCGGTGGGGAGCACCGTCAGATCCCGATCGATCATTTGACTAGGGTTTGATGACTTGTCATCTATAACACCACACACCTTCCGGTGCTATGCCTAGCATCCGGAACATCGTCAGTCATACTGACAACCACCAGGCCTGGGTTAACTGTGTGGACAGATTGACTCATCAAAACGCACCCATCCAACACTGGACGTCGGATAACCTGTAGGGATTACATGTCACTCAAGCGCCAGCCGGGTAACCCAACGTACCGTGGTATTGGACTATGGAAGGTCCGCACACGTTGGTACATCAAAGCACCACACAACTGGTTGGCCCAGTGAGCATGGTCCCTCAGGGTTAAGGACAGATTATCTATAGTAGTAAGACAGTTTCTGCACCAGTGTCTGAATCACTGAACTGTGCACCGTCTTGGTTCCTGTTCAACACGATCATCGTGCTTGGTCAGGTGAATGGGAATCCCACGTTCCCGTGGTGGAGACTTCACCACATCCTCTACCTGCCAATAGCTTATTCTTTGTGAAGCGACCGACATTACCTAAGCTGTGAACTAGTTCTAGGTCTACACAGAACTGGTCCACTGGGTCTCCCAAGCATGGATCCTCCATGCGCCTCAGTGGCCTACTGTGTTCCCTAGGGTCCTTTTATTATATAAGTATTATCATATACCAGAGTAGTATTCTAATTAAAGCAATAATCAAAGTCATCTTTATTAATGTTAATACAGAAAATCCACGCTAAGGACACACGAGCTACAACAATCTCCCACTTGGCCTAGCGGGGAACAACAGTCTTAACTCCCATGGCATCCACGTGCTTCTCAAAAGCCTTGGTCGGTAACACCTTTGTGAAAGGGTCCGCCATGTTATCTGTAGACGCCACCTGAGTCACTACAACCTCCCCTCGCTTCTGAAAGTCCTGGATAATGTAGTATTTCCGCTCGATATGCTTGCTCTTCTGGTGATATCTTGGCTCCTTGGATTGTGCTACCGCTCTACTATTGTCACAGTAAAGGACAATAGGATCTTGAGCTCCCGGTACGCATCCTAAGTCCGTGAGGAACTTCTTGAGCCACACCGCCTCCTTAGTTGCTTCGCATACCACAACGTACTCAGCTTCTGTCGTCGAATCCGCGATGCATCCCTGCTTCACGCTCCTCCAACTGACAGCTCCTCCTCCTAATGAAAACACAAACCCTGACGTCGATCTCCTGGATTCTGAATCTGACGCAAAGTCAGAGTCCGTATATCCAATCGGTATCAGTTCCTGTGAAGAGTAAACTAACTCATAATCTCTCGTCCTACAGAGATACTTGAGTATACTTTTCACAGCAGTCCAGTGCCCTGGACCTGGATTTGACTGATACCTGCCCATTATGCGTACTGCATAGCATATATCTGGTCTCGTGCACTGCATGGCATACATCAGACTCCCTACAACCGAAGCATAAGGTATCTTCTGCATCTCTGCCCTCTCCTCAGGAGTCTTAGGACTCTGATCCTTGGACAACTTCATTCCATGTCTGAATGGAACCAGTCCCTTCTTGAAGTTGTGCATACTGAATCTGACCAAGATAGTATCTATGTAGGCTGACTGTGACAGCGAGAGAATCTTGTTCTGGCGATCTCGAGTTACCTTGATCTCCAGAACATAACTCGCTTTACCCAGGTCTTTCATGTCAAATTGAGAGGATAACCACACCTTCACTATAGACAACGTTCCAACATCGTTTCCGATGAGCAGGATATCGTCCACGTAATGCACTAGAAAAACTACTGCAGTCTTATCGCTTTTTTTATAAACACATGGTTCATCCACGTTTTCCTCAAATTCATAAGACTGGATAGCCTGATCAAAACGCATGTTCCAACTTCTGGATGCTTGCTTCAGTCCATAAATGGACCTTTGCAACTTGCACACCAGACTTTCCTGACCTTTTGCGATACAGCCTGGAGGCTGAGACATGTAGATGTCTTCTTCCAAATCCTCGTTGAGGAATGCGATCTTGACGTCCATTTGCCAGATCTCCCAATCATAATGGGCTGCAATGGAGAAGAGGATCCGGATAGACTTAAGCATAGCCACTGGTGAAAAGGTTTCGTCATAGTCGATCCCTTCTCGCTGGGTATAACCCTTAGCGACTAGTCTAGCTTTGTAAGTCTCAACGGTACCATCCGGACCTCTTTTCCTTTTGTACACCCACTTACACCCAACAGGTTTAATGTTGTGAGGTGGTGTTACAAGTGTCCAAACCGAATTTTGGGACATCGATGTCAGTTCTGCCTCCATGGCTTCCTGCCATGCTGCGTGATCAGTGGATATCATCGCTTCGTCATAATTTAGAGGATCATTCTCCTGAAACTCTGGATCAACCATAAAGACTTCTCCAATGTATCAATCAGGAGCACTTGTGGTCCTCCCACTGCGACGAACCTGCGGTGGTTCCATAGGAGTCGATTCTATAGTACCGTTAATCTTAGTGGTATCGGCTCCCACTACGTTTTCTGTCTGCGTACTCCCATCAGTACCAAGCAATTTTTCAAGAACTACTTTACTGGTGGGCTTATGGTCTATTAAGTAATCCTTCTTCTGGAATATGGCGTTCGTCGAGACGACAACCGTTCTATCCTCAGGATCATAAAATAAACCACCCTTTGTCCCTTTTGGATACCCAACAAACAGACATACCTTTGTTTTTGACTCCATCTTATCTCGCTTGTCCTTCCGCACATGTGCTGGACTACCCCAAATCCTAAAGTGCTGTAGGCTTGGCTTTCGCTTCAACCACAGTTCTTATCAAGGAAATAGATCTGCGTCTGACCTTGTTGTGGTGGTACACTCCCCAAATCCAAAAGTGACCGTTGCAGAAAAGAGACCACACCATTGGTCGTGGTTATCACTTACATGGATTACCTCCAAATCCCTAATCTACATGGGACCTTTGTTCTAAAAAACGGCTCAGGCAGCCGCCTAGGCGCTAGGCCGCCTCCCATCGCCCAACCTAGACCCTAGGCGTTGTAGAAAAGAAGCCAAGTTCCCAGGTGGAACTAGGCGGGGCAAGGCAGCGGTCCAGGCGGGCCACGCAGGCTTAGACGGGTTGGTTGACAATATTAACAATTTCCTAATCTTTTCTACAGATTCATACAATGAATATAGACTGGCTGGTTGATAATATTATATATAATATCAAAATAATAATTAAAATAATTTTTTAAAAAAAGCCAAAATGCCTAGACTCTAGGCGACCCTCTACCGCCCAACTAGTGCCTAGCGTTTTTTAGAACATTGTATGGGACAACATCTGGAGTGCTCCAAAAGGACAACCTTATGGAGAGAGAAGAGCACAACGGGTATATGAAGATAGCGATTTCCACTCCCATCACCGATGTGGGACTAACCGCTCAACACTTGTCCGTACGCAGAGCGCGTTTCAATGCCCTCACACAGAGATCAAGAGACGTCAGCGGATGCGGTGTGGCCACTTTGTCAAAGAAATGATCTTTTTTTTGTGTGTGGCTGGTATTAGCAAGGCAATGCTCCCTCTTCCATTCTTTTCTTCTTCTTCTCTTATTTTAAACTTAACCCCTATTTTATGTTTCCTACCCTCCCCCCTTGTACAAAGAACAATACTTCATTCCAATGGGAGTGGGAGCCCTGGGTTTTAACAGATAGGTTGACGTGATAATCAATGATTGGACCATACTCCACTATATATTATAAAGTAAACCGCTAAAAAAACCCTTATGTATCCAGTGACATGACACCGTTGACACCGTTGACGTATTGATATATCATCAGTAATGTACATGATAGTGGAGCTTGGTCTAATCCAATCATTGATTGCTACATCAGCCTGTTGAAGCACAGGGATCCAACACCCGTTGGAGCGAAGTATTGTTCTTGTTCAAATGCCGATCACCGGCCTCCATTTATGGGTATCAGCGCAAGCTGTTCAATATGAACCTTTGCGGCATGGTTGACTCACAGCCACAGAAGGCAAGGCATGCATCGGTACTCTCCAATAGACAATGTCAAGTTCTAGTTATAATTTGACAATTGGAGAAGACAATAACTTCAAACTTTTAGACGTTAGAGGGGACAAGAAATCCACATTTGGCTCTTTGTTATGCTCTCAAATGGATTCATTTATTTATTATGGTTATTTTTTGGTACATAGCTAGGACCCAAACGAGACCCTATAAAAGTCACATCAGGCCCACGACCAACAGAAACTACCACACCAGTGGAATGACGCCACACGAGTGGAGAATGCCACACACAAGGATGCCAGCTGAAGACCGCACACCGAGCGGGGAAGCACCACACGAGCAGAAAGAGCCGCATTCCAAGCAGGAAATCACCACACGTACAGGAGAGAAAAAACAAGCAACCATAATCGAACCCAGGAAAAAACTCAAAACGGAAGATACCACGATGGTCAAGACATTGGATAAATTGACTCGAATCTATGATCTCAACTTAGCCTAAGGTACATTGAACCCAAATCATGGTCATCGTATTGGTTGATTCTCTTCGATGGGATCAGATTTATTTATTTATTTTGGTTGGACCATCGTGATCGTTGGATTGCCGATTAATGAATGAGGCACACAAGACATGTCAACTCGATCTTGTATAGTTACCACGAGGAATATTGAAAATTCGCCGACAAAGGCAAAGAAAATTCGCCGATAAGGGTGAAGTATAAGCCAACCAAGGATCGAACTTGCAAGAGTGGGAAGCGGACACTTTACTACTGAGATGCGACCGAAGTTACCATTAAATATTTATGATTTACACTTCACTTTTCTATGCAAATTGTGATCGGCCTACTAATGGGTTATCTCTAAATACACAAACTAATCCATGGTTTAGTAAGAAGTAAGTCCAATTTTGTAAAACTTAATAGAAAGGAATTGGAGTGGAGGAAACTATTTGAAGTTAAGTGCGAGGAAATGAGTTTCATCAAGAATTTATACAGGGAGACTTAGTGAACGGTCCCTGACAAGAGATCGGTTTAAGGGGAATGACAGCCTATAAGATGGTGTTGCACCGGGCCCCACCTGAAAAAGATGCAGCTAGAGCAAGTCCCACACGTGACTTTTATCCCATTTTAATGACCAAATTGTCCTTTAGAGCATGCCCCTCCGTCCTTGTCGCTACAAGACTCAATCGCGGATTACTGTAGCAGTTTTTTTTTGGTGCACTTTTTCATGAAAAAATAAAATTTTCAGTGATTTCACTATAGCAAAAGAGTAACAATTTGTGTAAATTGCTACACTACAAAGATTTTTACTCAATCTGCAAAGATTGGCACTCTTTTGCATCAGTGATTCACTATAGTAAAAAAAAAAATCTTGCCGAGATTTTTCAAAAAAAATAAAATTGCTACAGTGATTTCACTATACCAAAAGAGTAACAATTTGTACAGATTGTTACTTAACAAAGATTGTTCCTCAATCTGTACTGATTATTACTCTTTTACTATAGTGATTTCACTGCAGCAAAAAAAAGAAGAAAGAAAATTTTAGATAGAATTTCACTCACAAAAAAAAAGCTATAGTGATTTCATTGTAGCAAAAGTGTAACAATTTTCAAAGATTATTACTCTTTTCGCTACAGTGCTTATGTCAAGCTTGAATTGGGCTCACACACGTATAGCTGTACGTACGTAGGGGTCAGGTTCGGACCGGTGCTCACATGTACGTCTACACGCAGAATAAGTTGGACATTTACCAATCAAGAGGAAATATCACCAATAATCGATTTTGGCTGACTTTATCTCTAAATACAATATGTTAGGACCTATCGCCAATAACCCCCTATCCGAAAGTTAATTGGGTAGAGTCCCTATACCCATATCCCACCCCAACCATGTTTTGGGTATAAACACTGTAACCCATATCAGCGGTTTCGGGTCGGGTTTTGGGAGCCCATTGCCAACCCTAGTTCTATTAAGTGATCTCACCGAAAACTACGTCCTAATAATAAGCATTGTATAGGCAGGAAGCCCACCAAAATGTCTGGAATTGGTCAAGTCATGGTCAAGTTGGTGGGATCAATTAATAATGGGGAGACTGAGCCATCAACATATTGAAAGAGTGGTGGTCCTGAACAGTGTGTTGATGGATCATTCCAATTTCATTGGTCCCATCATGCACCGAATTTCAGGGAACTATGACAACCAATCAAGGTGCCCTACTTTCGGGTGGAACTTTCAACTTGCTTGTGGAAAATTAGAAACAATAGAACCTTCTTAACAACGACTTGGTTCCCCCCCCCCTCCCCTCTTTTTCGATCCCTGACCTCTTTAAGCCCATGCTCTAGCGCTATGTCCTTCCTTTAGTCGGGCCATCGATAATAATAAAAAAAAAAGTGATTCTATAAGGTGTTTCGTACCATAAGATGTTGGGTCGGATGCATCGACCACCATTAGTTCGGGTAGAGTGGCATTCACCTGTCGGGTTGCCAACCATCCGACGGCTCTGATGCAAAAGAACCGCGACCTTATGGTACATGATTCATTATGGAAATGTTATATGTTTTGGATGAACTCAACCAGTGGAAAGAGTGGGGACTGATCATAATGGGCTCTTCAAACTTTGTGGAAATTATAGTTGTCGGACTAGTCTTCTCCGGTTATTAATATTTTTATTTTTATTTTTAAACCGGCCAGACAATCAGAGGACAGTGTGCTAGAGCAAGGGGCCAAAGAGATCCGAAGATCGAAACATGGACACACACAAGCAAAACACAACCTTGAGGAAAAGTTCGCTCCATCCACAGTATCCATATCAAGAGCTGAACAAGGGACCTCTCCAACATGGGTGAGAGGAAGTACCACTAGGCCAAGAGACCTTTGGTTTGATTGCTCATTCTCTTGCTAAGTTTTTGTACTTATTTTATCTATTAATGTATTGGTAGAGTTCTACAATAATAAGCCGACGCCTCACTTGCTATAGAGTCCTAATTGAGGCACCCCGCATTCCAATTGGGGCGCCCTTATATGAAAAATTATGGGTGACCCAATTGGAGCTACCTACCCTCTCCCCCTTTTCTCTCTCTCTCTCTCTCTCCCCCCCCCCCCCCCCCCTTGTTTCCTTTATGTTGTTATCATTGCCCTCCATTTCTGTTTCAGGCACCCTCTCTCTTCCCCTGGCCTCCTCTTCCATCCCCTATCTTATATTATACTCCAACATACGGTGACGTTGGATGCATCCATAGACTTCTTGACATTAATCATAGGTATCGTAATCAAAAGGCTATCACAACAAGAACAAATGATCGAGAATATCAAGGGGGCCGGGGGGGGGGGGGGGGGGGGGATCAGAACAGGAGACAGAGGTTTAAGGAGGCAATGGCAGATTGGAACATAAAGAGAATGGTACTGCGACGGACAGAGAAGCGATGGGGAGAGAAGAGGATTCCCCAGTGATAGACAGAGAAGCGAAGGGGAGAGAAAAGGAAGCCCCAATTGGGGCATCCAATAATCGTTGTATAAATAAGGGTGCCATAATTGGATTGTGGGATGCTACAATTAGAACCTCTCACTGTACCCATGAATTATCGAAAAGAAAAAAAAAATTTGTTAGAAGCCAAATTGAATAGTGTAATACTTGATAAATATCTATATAACATGTTAAGACAGTTTGTATTATTTACAACTTTACCACAAAAAAAAAAACTATGACTTAATTATATTTTTACCACTAAAAGGAGTAAAGCCAAAAAGGAATCGGCCAAAACTACAGTTAAATCCGTGATCCTCAGCCGCCAAATAAACATGGTGGGGATAGAGGCGGCGATGCCCGATATGTATGTTACCGTCGAATACGGTCCGCTACAGCACCGATAGGCACATGAATGCACTATATTGACACGGATGAAAAGATATAGATCCATCCGGCATTACAAACTAGTCAAGGGTGTGAACCGTGTGGATGACATTGGACAAACACGCTCATCGGATCTCAACCACAAGCTAGGGCTCGAATCATAAGCGTCCTTGGCCATAGCTTGACTTGTATATATTTGGGGCTAACCCACAAACCCCAACCCACCACAACTCCATGGCTTCCCTTACATCCATCCTCCATCTTTGGATGCTACTATCCGTTGCCCTCCGCGTGGGCTCCACATCACCGGATATCGCCACCTACATTGTCCACATGGACCTATCAGCCATGCCTCGAGCCTTCTCCGGCCACCACGGCTGGTACGCCGCAACCCTCGCCGCCGCCGCCGCCGTGGAGACCAACCGTTCCCTCCCCGACATCCTCTATGTCTACGACAACGCCATCCATGGATTCAGCGCACGCCTCTCTTCCTTGCAGCTAGACCAGCTGAATAAGCTCCACGGTTTCGTGTCGTGCTACCGCGACGTCCCGGTGAGGAAGGACACAACCCACACCTCCGACTTCCTCCACCTCAGCCCGGCGGCCGGACTCTGGCCGGCGGCGAAGTACGGCGAGGACGTCATAATTGGGCTGATCGACACCGGGGTCTGGCCCGAGAGCGCGAGCTACAACGACGACGGCATGACGGGCGTGCCGCCGAGATGGAAGGGCGCTTGCGAGCCGGGCACCGCGTTCAGCTCGTCGGCTTGCAACCGGAAGCTCATCGGTGCCCGGAGCTTCAACAAGGGGCTCCTGGCCCACAATCCCAACCTGACCATCTCGGTCAACTCCCCCCGCGACACGGACGGCCACGGGACCCACACGTCGTCCACCGCCGGGGGGAGCTACGTGGCGGGGGCGTCGTTCTTCGGCTACGCGGCCGGCGGGGCGAGGGGGATGGCGCCGCGGGCTCGCCTCGCCATGTACAAGGTCCTCTGGGACGAAGGGGCCTACTCGTCCGACTTCCTTGCCGCAATCGACCGAGCAATATCCGACGGCGTCGACGTCCTCTCCATGTCCCTCGGCCTCGACGGCCTACCCCTGTACCGTGACCCGATCGCGATTGCCGCCTATACGGCCATGGAGAGGGGCATATTTGTTGCCACCTCGTCCGGCAACGAGGGCCCGTTCTTGGGGTACCTACACAACGGAACCCCGTGGGTGCTCACGGTCGGCGCGAGCACCGTCGACCGTGAGTTCGCCGGCGTAGCCGTCCTCGGTGACGGGACTTCCATTGTCGGGCAATCCCTCTACGCTGGCAGCCCGCCTTCACTGGAAGACGTAGCTCTAGTTTTCAAGGGGCTTTGCGACGACACGGCGGCTCTAGCGACGGTCCGTCAAAAGGTAGTGGTGTGCGATAATCAAGATTCCTTAGGAGACGCGATAGCGAATCTTCAATCTGCGGGAGTCGAGGGTGGGATCTTCATATCGAATGACTCGCTCTTGGAGAACTATCTCACTTTCTCGTTTCCCGGTGCGATTATAAGCCGCCAAGATGGCCCAACCATCTTAGGTTACATCAACAGGAGCTCGGACCCGAGAGCCACCTTGAGGTTCCGGGAGACCATCCTCGGCGTAAAGCCGGCGCCGGTGGTGGCGACCTACTCCTCCAGAGGACCGTCGCCGAGCTGCCCGGCGGTGCTGAAGCCCGACCTTGTGGCCCCGGGCGCCCTCATCCTGGCGTCATGGGCCCAGAATTCGTCGGTGGGGACCGCCGGAGACCATCAGCTGTACAGCCCTTATAATATAATATCCGGGACGTCCATGGCCTGCCCCCACGCCGCTGGCGTGGCGGCGCTGCTCAAGGCCGCGCGCCCCGAGTGGAGCCCCGCGGCGATCCGGTCAGCCATGATGACGACCGCGTCCCCGCTGGACAACACCCTCAGCCCCATCAAGGACAATGGCGACAACGGCCATCCCGCCACGCCGCTGGCCATGGGGTCCGGCCACATCGACCCCAACGCGGCGCTCGACCCCGGCCTCGTCTACGACGCCGGCGCCGAGGACTACGTGAGGCTCCTCTGCGCCTTGAACTTCACCATGGAGCAGATTCAGGCGATCACCAAGTCCCCTCCGGTGGACTGCTCCCACGCGTCGCTGGACCTCAACTACCCATCCTTCATCGCCTTCTACGAAGTGAGCCGGACGTCTGCATCCGCCTGGGAGTTCCGAAGGACGGTGACGAACGTCGGGGATGCGGCGACGGTGACTTACACGGCTAAGGTGGTGCCGCCGGAGGGCTTCTCGATTAGAGTCGAGCCGGAGACGGTGGTGTTCAGGGAGAAGTTGGAGAAGCAGAGCTTCACTCTGTTTCTAGAGAGGAATGTGGAGATGGGTCAGGGTGGGGTGGTTCACGGTTCATTAAGCTGGGTGGATGATGGCGGGAAATATGTGGTGAGGAGCCCTATAGTGGCTTCCACCTTCGTCGTACCACCTTTGTGAGATTTTTTAAAAAAAAATAATGTTGTAATGACAAAATCCAATGTAATTTCTAGGATAAATTACACTTTGCCCCCCCCCCCCCCTGAAGTTTAGTTCAAAAACACTTAACCCCTTAACCCCCTGTAGATTATTTTGTTCCAAATTGATACCTAAAGTTTGAAATGTTAGCATAATCCCTGGCCTCTTTAGTCAACTACTAGATTTCCTCATTTGGAAATTTTAACTGATCGAAACTGAAATAAAGGGGGTAAAATGTAGTTTTTGAACTATAAGGGAGTTAAATGTCTTTGAGTTAAACTTTAGAGGGACAAAGTATAATTTACCCTAATTTTTAGGGAAATCTTATTCATACCCCAAAAATCTGTAATTACCCTCCATCTCCCATTCGTTTCTTAATAACTTTCTCAGAGTTTTTTAAATACATATTATACCCATATCTTGTATCCCACATACCAATTAAAATCTAACTTAAATACATAACCTTTTGAATGACATCATCGTCATCGGTAACAACAACGGCAACGAGACTCGACGAACCCAGCCCCCAATTCTCACTATCAGATTCTTTCATTGAATATCTAACCCCTCTGCCAATGGAAAAAGAAGAGAAGTCGGCACCCTCGCCGGATGTATTTAAGATTGGTGTATGTTCAAGAGGGCATATAATTGGGATATATTCAAGAGGGTGGGGGTTTAATTGGGGTATAATCAAGGTGGGATAGGTCTTTTAACGGGGGTGTAGTCAAGGTGAGGTGTAAGGGGAAAGGATATTTTTGGAATATGAATGGGGTATGATAAAACAAAATAGGGTGTGTTAAAGTTTGTTGAAAATGGAGGCTAATTATATATTTTTGTGGTATGAATAAAATTTTTTAATTTTTAATGCAAGAATCAAGAGTTCACATGGACACCTGCACTCCTGATTATTGAGAAGGGCAACAAGAACCCTAGTCACAGCCTGGATGCTCCCATACGTCGCATAGTGAAGATCTGGCCTTTTTTTTTTCCTTGTGTGTGGCCTCCACACATTGGTCCTATGAGAATGTGCCACATCAGCACAGTCACGAGCTGCTGCTGGGAGCCAAGCAACCAATTTTTTGGTTTTTTTTTTTTTATTACATGTAGAAAACTCTACTAATACCCGAGTGGCAATACAAGTTAAATTCACATCAGACCAGAAAAGATTCAATCTGGAGAGCATGTCTGGCCAGGTTAATCTCCTGCACTAGGCAAGGGTGTTGCAGATAGGGGTGTAAAACGGGCCGGGCCAGGTGGGGCCTAAAATACTTCGGGCCGGGCTTAGAGATGTTATGCCCGGATGGGCCTGTTGGGCTCGTCGGGTCTAGCATGGCCTCGGGCCAAGGGTCTGAGTCTGGGCCCGGCCCAAATATACATATATTTAGAATTTTGGATTGTACCGGGCCGGGTTTGGACTAAAAATAGCGTATTTAATACAAAAATATGTATACACGCGATAGGGTTTGAAGGCTCAACCTTTAAAAAGTAAAGATGAGTTAATTATAAATCACGAGAAATACTATAATGTGGCATGCGGCACGTGCGGCACCGTATGTCAGCAGTTTGATGCACCCGCTACGTGCATCGCATGCATACAGCGATGCATCAGACAGCTGACGTGCAGTGCCGCACATATCGCATACCGCATTATAGCATCCCCTATAAACCACTACACTATATTTTTTTTATATCTTAATTACCCGATCTTTGTATAGATAGATATATAGCGGTATGCTAAAATGCGGCATGCGGTACGTGCGATGCATACTATATATACAATAATTATATCGGGTTCTCGGGGCTGGCTTTTGGGCTTCCTTTCGGACCGACCTGTGGGATCAAGATGGCGGCTCGAGCCCGACCCATTGTATGTTCTGGCCGGATTGGGCTGTTGCCTTTCAGGCCAGGCTCGATCGGGTAGGGTTCGGGATGATGGGCTTTTTTTTACACCCCTAATTTCAGATACACCAAGGAGGGGACAAGGCCCCATCCAACAGGAGCGTGTGACGATGACAATGTTGTCACCTTCGATAATGATCTTTGAAGCACTGTACCATTGCTAGAAAAGCACTTGGAGACAATCACTGAGAGCAATAGCTTCAGCCTCTAGCGGGGAGCAATACGTGCAAATGTTGGATACCCCGACTCGTTATAGTAACACCTTCATGGGTGAGGACTATGATCCCTGAGCAGAAAAACCACTCCCGATAGCTGCATCAAAGTTTCTCTTAGGGAACGTGATCGGAGGTGGAGTCCAATAAGTGATCGATGAACTAGGTGCTGTTGTTATAGAGCTGATAGGGCTAGATCGACATTAGAAACATGGCAGCAACCTTAGCGGGCACATATGCCGAATTTGGTGTCTTTCTCTCAAAGTCCACGACGTTACGTTCTTTCTAGATTTGCCAGGCTATGAGCATAGATGTTACCTGACTAAAGAACATATGTGAATTGACAGTAGGAAAAACCTTATGCTAATCTCCTGCAATCCGCAAGGGTATTTTAGATACACCAAGGAGGGGACAAGGCCCCGTCTAGCAGGAGCATGACGATGACAGCTTGTCATGTACCTTCGTCAATAATCTTTTTTTTTTTTTGGTAGGAAATGTGTGGTTTCTATTCATGGCAACCCAACCCTGAAAACCGGAACGACACTACAATTATTGAACTGTCCCATGCATCTCAGAAGACACTAGAGACAAGATACAGTCAAGAATAGCAAAGGAAGAAAAAGCAACTCGCTTCTTGAACGCATCGATTCACCTCTCGCCCCGTCCACATTAACTTTCAATGATCCAATTTTCGGCGGCAACCAATGAGAGGGATGAGGTGTCGGACTCTGACGAGGCCAGAAGAGTGGTCCCTAAAAAGGATGTTAGAGGTCATGATAACCAGATCTGGTTTGGCCTTTATCGATAAAAGATCCATCGGTTCCTAGCCTTCCAGATGTTCTAGAGTATGATAGTAGCATGGCTAAATGAACTGATCACCTTAGATATCTTTGGGGACAAAAACATTTCGATCTATTGTTCCAAAGATCATTGTACCCAATCCGTGTGTAATTGAAGATCTAATCCGAAACAAACTGCTCGAGCAAAGGGGTAGTGAAAGAGAATGTGCATATCAGTTTCCTCCTTCTCATGGCATAGGGAATACCCCTTGTCCACAGGCGGAAAACAGGAGGCAATTCTCCTCGAAGTAGGAAGGCATCAACGCAACGCCCGCCAGACAAATATCAGGGTCTTTGGCAAATAGTCCTTAGACTTCCATAGGGATTTCTAATTGCCATTCAATCGAATGATCGATGATAAGGCCTCATTGAGTGTAGCAAAGAGGGACCAATAGGCCAACTGAATAGTGAATCACCCATTTGAGGACGGGGTCCACGACATCGTGTCCGGGTCCAAGGAGATGTCTAGGTGGATATGTAGGCCAGATCGCTGCATTTTTGAGATGATGTGGTCCAAAGCTAACAAGTTGATCATTTCTCCAGGACCTTGGAACGGGATCAATAAGATCTGCCACATAGAGATCACTCCCCTCTTTGCCCGGGCTAAAAATTGCTCGGCCCGGGGGACCTGGAACCCATTGTTACACCCCACAACTTAATGGTGGAACCATCTCCCACTCTCCAGTAGGTGTGTGGTCAGATTAGGTCCTAACCTTTCAATAGACAACGCTAAGACCCCAAGTCGCCTGTCTTCGGCTTAACAATCCGAAAATTAACATATCTCATATACTTATTGGCAAGAAAACGTACCCACCAACAATCTAGATTCTTCAAGAAGGCCCAGGCCATCTTCATGATTAGTTCTTGATTGACAACCGCAAAATCCCGGAAGTTGTGGCCCCCTTCCTGCTTTGGTTTGAAAAATTGATTCCATCCCAGTAGGTAGAGATGCCTTCTATTGGGATCAAATCCCCTCCAAAAATCCGGTTGGATAGCATTTAATTTATCTGTGATAGTTTTTTGGGATTGACATAGCAGATATGAAAAAATTGGGGATAGTAGATAAGCAAGACTTGATGAGTACGGATCTGACGACATGCGATAGGGTCTTCGACTTCCAACCTTTTAGCTTTTATTTCATCTTGTCTTCAAGGAACGAGAAAGCTTTGGTTTTAGACCTGTCGAAGAAGAGGGGGGATCCTAAATAGATCTCATCTTGCTTCATGATTGCCACCCCCGAATTATCAGCAATTTTATTTTGACACGCACGAGCAACGTTGCGAGAGAAAGTAATCTTGGATTTAATATATTTGACAAGTTGCCTAGACCATCCACAATAGCGATCGAGAATAGAATTAATACACTCGATCTCTTGCCCCATTATGATGCCAAAGATGAGAATATCCTCAGTATAAAAAAGATGAGAGATGTTTTCCCCTTGCTTATCGATCCGGATGCCATGAATAATATGCTACCATTCATAGTGGTAGATCATGCGGGAGAAGGCTTCAGAACAAACTACAAATAAGTACGGGGAGAGCGGGCATCCTTGACGAAGGCCCCTCTTAGCTTGGATGAAGCCTTCTCGTAGGGGTGGCAGCAGTGCGGTTTAAAACTGAAAACCACGGTAAATCGCACTGCGCGCGTGGTGCGATGCAGTTTCGGTGTAGCAGTGCGGTTTAAAACTGAAAACCACGATAAATCGCACTGCGTGGTGCGATGCAGTTTCGGTGTAGTAGTGCGGTTTCGGTTTTGACCAAATTAAACCGCATCGTTTAGGCTGTTATAATGATAAACCGCGGTGCACCACACCACATGGTGCGGGTTTGGTTATACATATTGGTATACCATTGCGGTGCGATGCGATTTCGGTGTACCGGTTCGGTGTTGCGGTGTGGTTTTGGTTTTGCCCAAAATCACACTGTTGCCATCCCTACCTTCTGGTGATCCGTTGATGAGGACAGAGAAGGTGACGTTTGATATGCTTGCATGGATTAAGACAATGAAGTTCCTTGAGAAGCCAAGAGCTGATAAAATGAGCATAATAAAGCTTCATTCCATTCGATTGTAAGCCTTAGCCATATCTAGTTTTTAAACATAGTTTCCCCTTGTTCCAGGTGGTGTGACAGATAGTAGCTAAAACTTCTTGGGCTATGATCATGTTGTCCCCAATATTTTTCCCTTCCACGAACACATTCTGATTCTTCGAGATGCATTTAGAGAGGAGGGGCTTGAGACGGTTGGCTAAGATTTTGGAACAAGTCTTGTAAATCACATTACAGAGGCTAATGGGGTGGAAATCTCCGGACGATTCAGTCATCTTCTTTTTGGGGATGAGCACCAGGAAAGTGGAGTTGAGGTGTGGGGGCATGAATTTGGTAAGAAAAAAATCCTTGCACGCCCACTATATGTAACCTATAACGGCTATAAACGGTTACAAACGGCTATAAACGACTACACTAAATGGGATCTAATAGCTGGGCTTTAAAAGCCCATTAAGTCCAAATAAATGGGTAGCCATCAACACATCTTGGGCTTGGCCTATATAAGAGACCCAAGACCATAGAGCTTGATGAAGAAAAAATTGTGCTTTTGCTACCAAAAACTCTGTCTCTTTCATTCTCTATTTGTGTTTCGATCTTTGCTACTTGCTGGGTTCTTGAAAGCTACGTTGGGGTTCGCCGTACACCCTCTCGAAGTCGTGCCGACGGGAGGGAGAGCCTATCGGCTGGGTCGTTGTATCTCTACTAGTCATTGCCAGAAGACCCGCACGCAGGGGGCAATCGACTTTTAGGACAGCGCTTGCGCGCTTCAACCAAACAGGCTCCATCCAAACTCTTTATTTTTAATTTCTCTATTTTGTAAATTAGAAATCCTAGATTATAGTCAACTAGCAACTATATATCTAATATTCAATCTTTTTATTCTAGCATAATAAATATACAAATATTCATGAGATCTTAATCCTATCTTTATTAGTCATTGCATGATTAGCATAGTATTTTATTTCTAGTATTATAGAACTAATTTAATCTTGTTGAAATTTTTATATCATCTAATTTTTTAGGTGAGATCTTTTCACTTGTAGCTAACAATCTAAAAGTCGATTGATTTGCAAAATTCAAATTAGCTACATGTTATATGCTAAATAAATATTTAAAAAATATAAAGTTTAGATATTTGTCATATGCCCTCATATATATTATATATTTATTTATTAAATATTCATTCTAATCATCCTTGCTCTAATAGAGATTAAAATAATCATTATATATATATAAAAAAAAAGTTTACTTCTTGTTTTAAAATAGCATATTTCATTAATACGAATTTGCTAGTAGTAGTATCTATTGCTAATTGTAATTAGCCAATATCCTAATATTAGTTCTTAGCATATTTTGTCATTTGCGTAAATTGTTTTCTATATTCTAGTTAGAACACTTGAAAATTAAATTAGAACACTTGGAAATTAAATTATAAGAAAAATAATTTTAATTTGAGAAACTAATTAGTTATAGAAAAGAATAGTACTTAATCTAATTAAAATATAAAAACTTATCGCTAGACTAGTAACTTCACGATCTCCAGTGGCTATTCTATTGCGTAACGGTGTCTAGAAAAGCTTATCAAAAAGGCATACGTGACTAAGACGGACTGGTATTTAAGCGAGCCTAGTGCTCCACCACCCATCTGGAGTTGATCTGACCGTTACAATCTGAAATTTCATTTGGATATCTAAGTCTAATCTAGCTAAAATCCAAATATAAAAATCTATCCACCTAATCAAAACTCTAGTAGGGAGTGCTCGGCATATACACTTGTGTATGCGTGTCTCGTCTGTAATCCCCATAATCTGGAGCATTTGATAAGTGGTCAAATACTTCTAGTGTAAGCGCATTTGACACAAAGTCTTAACCCAAAAATCGAAATGGCAACAGGATCTAATGAGACCATTTGTAGGCTAGTTCAATTTACCCCAGAAGTAAACTTGGCAATCCAAGCACTTGACTGGTGAATAGATACCGGAGCTAATATTCATGTATGTTCTGATCATTCCTGGTTCTCCATATATGAGATCTCGAATAGAGGAGTAGTGACCATGGGTAATAATTTCGAAGCACACGTGCTAGGAATAGGTCAAGTCAACCTGAAGCTGACATCAAATAAGACCCTAATCCTAAGCAATGTCTATCATATTCCAGAGATTAGACGCAACCTTATTAGTGGGCTTTCCTAGTCCAACACGGATATAAACTAGTATTCGAGTCAAACAATGTGATTATAACTAAGGGCGTGTCTTTCATAGGAAAAGGGTTCATGACTGACGGCTTATTTAAGCTGAATACATGTATCCCTTCTTATAACAATAGTCCCGTTATTTTGAACATTGAGTCTTCTTCTACCTGGCACTCTAGACTAGGTCACGTTAACGACAACGTCATCAAAAGAATGATGAGCTTAAACCTGATACCTAAGGAAGATACCCAACATCACGACAAATGTGAAATCTGTGTAGAAGCCAAGAAACCTTTTAGAACAATAGATAGAGACTCTGATCTCTTCGAATTAGTCCATAGCGATGTATGTGACTCAGGGAGAATCTCGAGAGGCGGTAACAGATACTTCGTTACTTTTATTGATGATCTATCTAAGTATTGTTATATTTACCTCATAAAAATGAAAGATGAGGTATTAGATAAATTTAAGGTCTACAAAGCTGAGGCTGAAAACCAGAAAGATAAGATCTTAAAAACTCTTAGATCCGACTGAGATAGAGAATATACCTCAAATGAATTATCTATATTTTGTGAAATGTCTGGAATAATTCATGAGGTGACTGCTCCATATATCCCTCAATCAAATGGAGTAGCCGAAAGGAAGAATAGAACCCTTATGGATATGGTCAATGCCATGTTAATTAGCTTAGGAGCACCTGAGAACTTATGGGGGGAAGCCCTATTAGCAGCCAATTTTATCCTTAATCGTATTCCTTCTAAAAACAACAACCTTACCCCCTATGAGCTGTGGAAGAATAGGAAGTCCACTTTGAACTATCTCAAAGTATGGGGGTGTTTAGCAAAAGTTAGAATTCCTGACAATAAGAGAACGAAGATAGGACCCAAAACAGTAGATGTTGTATTCATTGGTTATGCATTAGATAGCAATGCTAATCGATTTATAGTCTTTAACTCTGAGATAGAAGAAATCTTAAACAACGCCATCATGGAAGCCAGAGATGCGATATATTTCGAAAGTATACTTCCCTTTAAGACTAGAGTTAGAAATCCGAATAGAACCGATGATACAGAAATACGTTCTAGTTCCAATCCAGACATAGGTTCTAGTCCCATAAGACAAATAGAAGAAGAGTCATCAATTGAGCCTAGAAGAAGTAAAAGACAAAGGGTAGAGAAGACCTTTGATGACTTTTATGCTCTATTAATAGAAGATACTCCTACAACCTATGAGGATGCCATAAAGTCCTATGACTCCCCGTATTGGAAGGAGGCCATTGACAATGAGATTTAGTCAATTATGTAGAACCATACCTGGAAACTGACTGATCTCCCTCCTAGTTGTAAACCCATAGGATATAAGTGGGTATTTAAGAAGAAACTTAGACCAGATGACACTATAGATAAATTTAAGGCTAGGTTAGTAGCTAAGGGGTTCAACCAAAAGCATGGAGTGGACTATTTTGATGTATATGCCCCAGTAGCGAGAATAACAACTATTAGAGTCCTACTAGCCCTAGCTTCAATTCATAAGTTATTCATTCACCAAATAGACATTAAGACAGCCTTCTTGTACGGAGATCTAGGTGAGGAAATTTATATGGATTAACTTGATGGATTTATAACTTTAGGTCAAGAGAAGAAGATCTGTAAATTAATCAGATCACTGTATGGACTTAAGCAAGCTCTTAAACAGTGGCATAAAAAATTTGATAGAACTATTCTTTCTTTTGGATTTGAGATAAATAAAACGGATGAATGCGTACACTATAAAGTAAAGAAAAATGAAAAGATTATCCTATGTCTATACGTTGATGATATATTGATTTTTGGCACGAGTATGCAAATTAGAAATGAGGTTAAATCATTCTTATCTCAAAATTTCGATATGAAGGATTTAGGACAAACGGATGTTATTCTTAATACTAAGATTATTAGAAAACCCGAGGGATTAATCTTATCACAAGAACACTACGTAGTGAAAATTTTGAGAAAGTTTTATTACTTTGATTGTAGTCCTATATCGACACCATTCGATGCTAGCATACACCTAAAGAAAAATCAAGGATTTCCTGAACTACAAAAGGAATATGCATAAATAATTGGATCGTTAGGATATTTTCACACACAATCTATACTAGACCCGATATAGCTTACACAGTAAGTCATCTAAGTAGATACACACATAATCCAGATAAAAGCCATTGGAATGTCCTAGAAAGAGTAATGAAATATCTTAAGGGCACACTAATCTATGGCCTTCAATTTAGTGGTTATCCAGCCATCTTAGAAGGCTATACTGATGCTAATTGGATCAGTGACAACCTGGATGTAAAATCTACAACCGATTTTGTCTTCCTATTTGGAGGTGCAGTTGTCTCTTGGAAGTCCACCAAGCAGACAGTAATGGTTAGGAGCACAATGAAATCTGAAATGATAGCCCTAGATACCACTAGTATAGAAACCGAGTGGTTAAGAGACCTTATAACTGATATACCCATAGGAGAGAGACTTATACCAACTATATCTATTCATTGCGATTGTAAGTCAGCAATTGATAAATGCAAACAAGAAAATACAAATATAAAAATGAATCGACACTTAAAAGTGCGACATAAATCATTAAGGTATAAACTAAAAGACCAAATAATTACCCTAAATTTTGTGAGGTCTGAGAAGAATATTGCTGATCAGCTCACAAAGGGGTTGTCCAGAACAGTGGTTCTAGAAGCGTCGAGGGGAATGGGATTAAGCCCATAAGAAAGATCACCACGGTGGCAACCCAACCTCACGGAGGTTCAATGGGTAGAAACAAGCCGTATTGGTGACTATGAGGAGCACTGGTTTTACCTACTCCCATCCCTATGGCGTCAGTGCTCATAAAAGCAAGGGTAGGATGAGTTCAAAACTCTTAAATGATTCCGAGATCCTTGAGACAGAGTGCCTCTTTGCTCGTACTCTTTTAGGAATCAACGATATGTGTGGTTGTGAGGCCGCAACTATGAGATTATGGCTGATCTCGAATAGACATATAAGATACCTGCGCAATACCATTAATAGAGCTACCCGTTTAGAACATCAGCATATCCATACTGTGTGTGACACTTGTTGAAGTCTGAATCATGGTCCTAAGTTCAAAGACATAGTCTACTAAAGGTACCACAGACCAAAACAATTTTCACTAAGTAAAGGTTCAAACCGAGAGGTACCTTTACCGAACTCATAGTACAAGGAGACCAGCATATTTTTTAAAATTTTTTTAAAGATTTTTAAATACTTAATGTTTTTAAAACATGTGAAGGATTGTTAATTTATTTTTTTGGTTATTGTGTTTTAAAAATATTTGTAACGGTATAGCCGTTGCACACATTCAAACCATTGTGCAACGGCTATAACGGTCATATTCAAACCCATTATGACTTGGATTTTAAAGCCCATTAAATAAAAAATAATGGGTAGCCATCACACCCTTGGTGGGCTATAAAATGGGCCCAAAACCCATGGCTAAAGATATAATTTTTCAGCACCTTTTGCTCTCGAATCGCTGCTCTAAAATTCTCCATTTTCAAGTTTTTCTTTAAGTTTTTTGCTGGACTCCTGAAGGCGATAGTGCAGTGTTCGTGTGTCTTCTCCGAGGCATGCCAACGAGAAGGAAAGGTGGTCATCCGGGGGATTCGTCGTATCTCTAGTCTTCCTTGCCACGAGACCCGCACGTGGGGGGCAATTGGATTTCTAGGACAGCGCCAAGGCGTGCTTCGACCCCAGGCCATCCTCTTAACTCTTCTTCTTCCTAAATTACTAGAATACTAATATTATTATTTGCTTATGTATAGTTTTATCATATTCATACTCCGCTACAAAAGTATCATATTGGATCCTAGGATTCATTTACAATTTCTTTGTCAAATATTTTCATTCTTTCATTTGGCAAGAGTTATATTCGAAACCAAAATTTATCATCCATATTGCATTTGAGAAACCCCACATTTGTAATATCCGTTTAGCAAGCAAAATATTTCCAACAAAATTTGGACCCAGCACCGACCAACCCGCCTATAAAAGTCGATAGACAGTCCGTCCGGGCTCGGGGACTTGAGATAATGCATGCCAAAGACTGTCTTCCGAATCTCTTCATTGTTCGGGACGACAGATAGCATGGCGTTGTCCTCATTGGTGATGACACACCAGATATTAGCATGGTTTTCGATACCCGAGATGCGTATAATACTTCGACGGCACAAGGTAGCCATATGATGATAATTGGTATTGCGATCCCCATCCTTGAGCCAATGCAACTTTGATCTCTACTTACGGCCAGTAGATCACTTCTGACTTAATCAGGTATTGGTATTGCATTCGCAGCTGAGTGTCCGCTTTAAGAGCCTCTCCTCTATCGTCCGGAGTCGTTGGAGCTTGTCTATAGAATTTTTGACCAGCTCTAAACGGGATTTGATAGAGCCAAATGTTTTGCTACTCTAGCTTCTAAAAGATTTCTTCACCACCTCGCATTTCCGACTAAGATCTATTAAGTTAGTATAGGTCAGAACCGGCATCCAAGACCTGTCAATGACGGCAAGAAGCTCAAGGTTAGATTTTCAAATTTCTTCAAAACGAAAGTACTTGACTTTCCTTTTAATAGATGGCTGCAGATCGAGAAGTGTTAGTGATAGTGTATAGTTGAGATACATATACCCGTAGATAGCCTGTATAGGATACCCTTTGTTCTTTTCTTGTATCTTTCATATATATTTGGCCCTTGGCCTAATGAGATGGCCTCAATCTATTCTCCCAAAACCTAGCCTCTCTCTCTCTCCCTCTCTCTCTCTCTCACCATGCTAGGTGATCATCGTCACATGGTATCAGAGCTATCTTCTCCTCCGGCGTGAGCTCGGATCCTTCTCCTCAGGCGTCAGCTCCGACGGGCATCGGCTCCGGCCTCCCCTACGACCAGATCTGGTAACTCCGGCGTGAGATCCGGCCTCCCCTGAGACCAGATCTGGTAATTGCGACCAGATCTTCCTCCTCCGGTGTCAGCTCCGGCGGGCGTCAGCTCCGGCGTGAGATCTGGCCTCCCCTGCGACCAGATCTGGTAACTCCGGCGTGAGATCTGACCTCCCCTGTGACCAGATTTCCAGATCTGGTAGCACCGGCGTGAGATCCGGCCTCCCCTGCGACCAGATCTGGTAACTCCGGTGTGAGATCTGGCCTCCCCTGCGACCAGATTTCTAGATCTGGTAGCTCCGGCGTGAGATCCGGCCTCCCCTGCGACCAGACTTCCAGATATGAGCGACGACCGACGGATCTGTTTCCTCCGATCTCCAACCTCCGACCTCCAGATCCGGTCTCCGATCTGCATCAGATCTGACCGGATCCGGCCTCCGACCTCCAGATCCGGCCTCCTATTTGCACCAGATCCGATCGGATCCTCCTCCGGCGTCATCTCAGGACTCCGACCTCCAGATCCAACCAGAGATCCGACCGGATCCTCCCCGGCATCGGATCTTCCTCCTCCGTTAAACTATCCCTTCTACAGATCCTGCATCTGCTATTGCCGCAACCAAGCAGGAAGAGAGTAATCGGCACCGAGTGAGCCGCCATGGCCGACTCCTCCTCTGTAGATGTTCCTCCGCCCGTGCCACCGCACTCTGAGAGTCTCCCATTCGAGTATACTCGTGACTTCCTGCCGAGCTCGACAGACTTTCCTCTTGCCTCCTCCGCCGACTGGGAAGCATGGGCAGCCACCGTCCAGACCACGCTTATCAGACGTGGCCTTCTTGGATTACTCGACGGCACCACCACGGCACCGAGTCAGGCTTTTCCTACTGCTCTTCAAGCGTGATGTCTTCGTGATGCACAGGTCATCGCCTACCTTGTCGCTTCAGTCAATCGGACGATGCGTGCTGACCTCGCCGCCCTTGGAGCATCCGTAGCCATATGGCGCTCCTTAGTTGAGTGCTTCGTGGAGTCTAGCGGTGCCCGCGAGTATGCTCTTATCTCCCAGGTCCAGTCCGAACAACAGGGTGATCGTACGATCCAGCAATTCCATGCGCAGATGCATAGTTACTGGCGGGAGCTTCAGTCACTGGTGCCTCCCATCTCTCCCGAGTATCGTGCCGCCCATCAAGCCTTCTGGGAGCGCCATCAGCTTTACCAGTTCCTGATGGCCCTTCGACCAGAGTTTGGCCTACTTGCTGGCGCCCTGATCCATCGAGACCCACTTCCGTACTTGGATGCTGCCATTGCTGAGTTCATCGCCGAAGAGACCAGGCTGCGCACCATCACCACCAAGGCTCCTCCGTCCCCCTCCAGCCATACAGGCATCCTTGCTGCAGCACCAACTGTCTCTCTTACTTCTACTTTTGGTCGTGATCGGTTTGTGTGCACTTACTGCCATAAACCAGGCCATGTCATCGCCACATGTTGGAAGCTGCATCCCGAGAAGAGGCAGGGACCCCGAGGACGTGGTCGACCCGTTGGCTCTACTGCTGCTACTGCTGCTACTGGTACTACTCTGTCTTCTCCTCGCACGGTTCCATCATCACCCCGAGGTTCCTTGGACGCCCCTGACGCTACTCAGCTCCTTCAGCAGCAGCTTGCACAGCTTCAGTTCCGCCTAGACCAGCAAGCGAGTTTCAGCTCTGCCGAGGCTTCCAGCGCCTCCAGTTCCTCTGCTCACTTAGCCACTCCCGGTACCTTCGCCACTTGGATTCTGGACTCTGGGGCCTCCCATCACATGACTTCCAATGCTTCTTTGCTTACCGACTGCCGACCGGCACCGCACATCCTATCGATACACACTGCAGATGGCTCTTCTTTAGCCATCTCACAGTGTGGATCGATTACCGCCACTACAGAACCGAGCGGTCGTATCTCTTTACCTAATGTGTTGCATGTACCCCAGCTTCGCATGCAGCTCATCTCCATTAGCAGTCTTTGTGACTCTGGCTGTGTTGTGACTTTCTCCCCTTCTTCTTATGTTGTGCAGGATTCACGTACCGGACGGGTGATTGGCGCTGGTCGTAGGTCAGGCGGGCTTTGCCACCTCGAGCATCTCCATCTTCCACTCATTCCCCCTTCTGGCGTCTATAGTTTAGCTTCTCCCGATGCCGACTTGTGGCACCGAAGACTAGGCCACATTTTTGAGTCTCGCCTTAAGAGCTTACTCCAGACTGGAGCTCTAGATCGTTGCTCTTTTTCTTCTTTATCTATATGTACCGGTTGTAAGCTTGCTAAAGCTACAGCCTTACCTTTTCCTTCTAGTATCTCTCAGAGTTCTGCTCCCTTTGACTTAGTACACCCCGATATCTGGTGCCCTGCACCTCTTCCTTCGATGTGTGGCTATCGCTACTATATCTCTTTCATCGATGACTTCAGCCAATACACTTGGGTCTACCTTCTTCAGCATCGCTCTGAGGTTCTTCAGGTCTACCAGATTTTCACCTCGATGGTCCACACATAGTTCGGTTGTCGCATTAAGACCTTTCGGTCTGATTGCGCCCTCGAGTACCTCTTCACTGCTATGCGGACACTTCTTTAGTCCTATGGGACCTTATTCCAGCACTCCTGTCCTCACACACACGAGCAAAACGGAGTAGCCGAGCGGAAGGATCGTCATATCCTTGAGACGATGTGTGCTCTTCTTCTCTCTGCTTCCGTTCCATGCACTTTCTGGGCTGAGGTTGTCTTGACATCAGTCAACCTTATCAACATCACCCCTTCTTGTGTCTTCCCGGGTGGTGCATCTCCCCACGAGCGTCTTTTCTCTTCCACTCCTGACTACAGTATGCTTCGTACATTCGGGTGCACCTGTTTCGTTCTCCTTCTGCCCCATGAGCGCACGAAGCTATCTGAATGAGCAATTAAATGCATCCTCCTTGGAATTAGCCTTCTCGTAGGGATGCCCCTTACTACTCCTCTGCAGCTCAGGACCTCACCTTCTTAAAGACTCCTACCACCCTATCTCCGACTCTCGAGCCCCTTCTATCACCCCTTTCATCCAGCTTCACTTCTCCCCCTGCTTCCAGTGATTCTTCCATGGAGTCTTCATCCGTCCCCTCCTCTCCTCCGTCACCGATTTCTTCCGTAGGTCTTTCTCTTACTCCCGACGTCCATGGTACTCCACTCGCTACACCCAGTCAGACATCGCCGGTCGTGGATCCTCGCCCGCCACCCCGCTATCCTCAGCGCGAGCACCACCCACCTGATCGCTTCAGCTTTAGCTCTAACCCAGCTGACCATTTTGGCTTTACCACGGTCACCTCCTACTCGCCTCAGTTTACAGCCTTTCTTGCAGCCCTTTACACAGACCAGGAGCCTCGATCGTACCGGGAGGCCATCCAGTCCCCTCAGTGGCGACAGGCTATGAGCGAGGAATTTCAGGTATTTGAGCAGACTCAGACTTGGGATATCATCCCCCTTCCTATTGGCGTTGAGCCTATCAGTTGCCGGTGGGTCTACAAAGTCAAGCGGCGATCTGATGGTTCCATCGAGTGGCACAAAGCTCGGTGGTGGCCCGTGGCTTCTCTCAGGCATACGGAATCGACTACAAGGAGACTTTTGTACCCGTAGCTCAGATGACCTCCGTTCATGCACTACTGGCAATTGCAGCAGTCCGCCGATGGCCTCTTCTTCTGATGGACATGAAGAATGCCTTTCTCCATGGTGATCTTTCAGAGGTCGTCTACATATAGCCACCCCCTGGTTTGCATACTCCTCCCCAGCATGTTTTTCGCCTCCGTCGAGCCATCTACGGGCTCAAGCAAGCCTCTCGAGCTTGGTTTGAGTGTTTCCAACGAGCCGTCACCGAGATCGGCTACATTGAGAGCTCGCAGGACCACTCGCTTTTTGTACGGTCATCTCCTCAGGGCAGGGCCATTCTCTTATTATATATCGACGACATGATCATCACAGGTGATGACTCCGCTGCCATCACTTCCCTTCAGTAGCATCTTCAGCACCGGTTCCAGATGAAGGATTTAGTTCCTCTTCGCTACTTACTTGGGCTTGATATCGCCCACAGTGAGCAAGGGATTCTGCTATCTTAGCAGAAGTATACAGCTGACATCCTCAGCCGGGCTGCCCTTTCCGATGATCGCTCTGCTATCACCCCTCTCGAGCTTCACGTGAAGCTTCATCCCATCGATGGTGAGCCTCTCTCAGATCCTACTCGGTACCGACAGACCGTTGGTCAGTTGGTTTACCTCTGCATCACCAGGCCCGACATTGCTCATGCTGTCAATATCATCAGCCAGTTTGTCGAAGCCCCTCGCTCTACTCACTATGCTGCCCTTCTTCAGCTTCTCCGTTATCTCCGAGGCACTATTACCCGGTCGCTCTTCCTATCATCGACTTCTCCTCTGGTTCTACGTGCCTACTCGGATGCTGACTGGGCTGGTGATCCGACCACTCGTCGATCGACTACCGGCTATTGCCTATTTCTTCTTATCTCATGGCACAGCAAGAGCAGAGCATTGTCTCTCTCTCCAATACTAAAGCAGAGTTTCGAGCCATGGCCTCTACTACCAAAGAGATCGTTCACTTGCACGACTTCTTGGAGATCTAGGAGTTGAGATCTCTGAACTGACAGCCCTTCACTGTGACAATCGGAGTGCAATACAAATTGTCACCAACCCGGTCTTCCACGAGAGGACGAAGTACATCGAGCTCGATTGCTATTACTCTCGCCAGGAGTATGAGGCCGGGACTATCTCCCTCCCCTTTGTTTCCTCTGGAGAACAGATTGCTGACTTCTTCACGAAGTCACACCTTACTCCACGTTTTCAGTTTCTGCTTAGCAAACTCATGGTGCATGATCCACCTTGAGTTTGAGGGTGGCTGTTAGTGATAGTGTATAGTTGAGATACATATACCCGTAGATAGCCTGTATAGGATACCCTTTGTTCTTTTCTTGTATCTTTCATATATATTTGGCCCTTGGACTAATGAGATGGCCTCAATCCATTCTCCCAAAACCTAGCCTCTTTCTCTCTCTTTCTCCCTCTCTCTCTCACCATGCTAGGTGATCATCGTCACAAGAAGAATTGGGCCGGGAAGTGATTATTGTCGATCCTTGGGAGATGCCAAACTCCTACTAGGGGAAAGAGAAGTCTCCACTCCGTATTAACCATAGCTCTATCTTGCCTCTCTCGGATGAAGTTGTGGAAATCTCGATAATTAGCTCAGATGTAGGCCATCCCATGAAATCCAAGGTCTATTATACCCAAGCCATTAGACAACTCCTTCAAATTCTAACAGTGGTTGGTAGTGATCAGGGTACCCCCTCCCGATCCGCAGGTGACAGGAGACCACTAAAGTCCCCCAGGATGCAAAGAGGAAGATCAATATCTACGAGAGCTTTGTGGAGTATGTCTACCCCAGACTGTCGAGCACAAATGTCTTTGCGGATGATTGTACATACTGAGCTGGATCCAGATTCGGTCCCACTCGTGGACCTCCGCAATAATGAAGTTCTCGCAACTCATACAAATTTTCAGGGAAATATAGTTGCCCCAAGTAAGGCAAATATTGCCTTTGATACCCGAGGCCGAGACATCAGAGAAGGAGCCCATGTTAAAAAAATCTTGAATATCCTGCATTTTCGATAAAGGGCATTTAGTCTCAGATAGAAAAAGGATTTCAGGTTTTGTGTTACTGAGGAGATCGATTCTTGAGGTTATGATTGTTGGTTGTTGAGGACGATCAACAATCATGCTGATAGGCTTAGAATAGATTATCATTTTTCCATAAGTAACGACCGGCATTCTAGAGTGATTTCGCCAGAGCAACCTAGAATATTTTAATATTATTTTAATATATTCAATGTGATGCTACTGGTTGTGCTTGGATGGAACCAGGCAGTGGGTCCCGGGTACGAGTCGCAGGGCTGCAACTGAGGTGTAGTCACACGAGCACGTGAGCACGTGTATCGAGGCGAGTCACGAACGATATTTTTTTTATTATTTATTTTATTATGACGGGTCTATCGGACCGGCAATGTTCGCAAGCCGGCGTGTCTCGACGTGAGTCGAGTCCGAGTCAGGCGCGGCACGAGCAACACCAGGAAAAAAAAGAAAAGAAAAAAGAAACTAAAAACTATAACTAAAACCCAACCAACCCCCCTTACCCGAACCCGACCCCAGCCCAAACCCAAACCCACCCAATCTTTCTCTATGTATTCCTCTCTTCTCCCCCATCTCTCTGATCTCTCTCTCTCATCAGCCCCCTCACCTGATCCTCTCTCTCTTTCTCTCTCTCTCTCTCTCTCTCTCTCTCTCTCTCTCTCTCTCTCTCCCCCAAACCCGATCCGACCCTGCCCTCCCTCCAAAACCGGCGCCCGAGCCGCCCCTCCCCTTATAACAAGCCCGTGAATCCGGTTCGGATTCCCACCTGTCACCACCCCCCTACCCAGCCGGCCGCCCCCCCCTACCCTGCCAGCCGCCCCTACCCAGTTGGCCACCGCCCCCAACCTTGCCAACCGCCCCTACCCTGCCGGCCACCGCCTCTACCCTTCCTTTTGAAACCCCTGCCACACTCCCCCTCTCCCCCCTTTCTCAGCCCGACCCCCTCAGCCCCCTTCTTTGAGCCTCTCTTCCCCGTCCGATCTCTTTCTCTCTCTCCTCTCTCTCTTGCTGTGTGTGTGGCGCGTGGCAGCCGGAGCACTGTCGGCCGGAGGAGGAGCCACCGCCGGAGCATACCAGCGCCGGGGAGGAGGATGCGCCGGAGCCGGGAGGAGCCGCAACCTACTTTCCCCCCTTCTGATCGGGTCAGCTCCCCCTCCACCCCCTGCCTTTCTTTGTGTTGCGGACCAGACCAGCCCCCTCCCCTGTTCCCTTTTTCTTCTTCTCTTTGTGTGAATCTGGCCGGCCCCAACCCCGGTGGGCTTCGCCCTGTTGCAACCATGCATGGTTGCCGGCGGTTTGGCTACCGGTGGTCAGGCACCCGGTGCCGGCGGCATTTTTTTTTTTCTTCCTTCTTGTGGATCATGTCGACCCCAAATCGGTAGCCGACACTTTGGTTGCAGTCATGGTTGCCAGCCTGGTGGCCGACGGTTGTGCAACCAAAGAAGCCCGGCCAAACACCGGTGACATCTGACCACCCTTGGGTTGTTATTGGGGCAGCCATTGCCGGTCGGCCAGGTGGCCGCCGGCTATGCAATCGGCCTAGAGCCGATATAGGGCCGGCAAACCTTGTCCCGGCGTAGCCTAGTGCACACCACCGAACCTTACTTGAGCCGGGCAAAAATCTGGCGATTGGATAGCCGGCAATGCCAAGCTCTAACCTGGCACACCAAACCCTAACCCTCGACTTCCCCACAAGGTTGATCTAGTCCCTTGAACCTATGACTCGAGGCTAGCGGGCCCGATCTCATCGGGTTGTGTAGGTTTCGAAGTTTATAATATCGGTGCGGGTCAGACCGCCTTGAGCAGTCGTTTGTGCACGAGACCGACCAACGTGGCAGCAACGAGGCTCTACTTAGTGGCCTAAGCTGGACACTAGTGCGATTCCCGTGTAAACCCATCGTTTGATAAATCAAGCCCGACCGTGATTGGCTTTGCCGATTCCGTCATCGACCGACGCGGTCACGATTGTTTGGCCGGATGAGTGCTATTGGACCTTAGTATGACTCTCGGCGTCGGCAACGCCGACTAACCAAGATGGTACCTTTAGCGTATCGTTTTTCGTGCACGTAGACCGGCGTCCGATGACACATAAATTCTAGACTCGGCCAATCAGGGCCTAAGCCAGCGATATTTTAGTAGCACTTAATGACCATAGGCCGCTGGTATGTTTGGCAGTTAGTGGGCACATGGATCGAGTCACAGACGGAGCGGAAGGCGCCTAGCAGCATCAGCCCGAACACACTTTCTAGGTGACACTGCACACTGTTTTAGATAATTAATTATGCTATTCTAGAACTTAAGGGTAGGTGTCCATAACACTGCATGCGGGTCCCGCTGGACATCGTCGTATGTGGTCGAGTGGACCCCGCCTTGCATGCAGAGTCGCGAGTCCGACGACGCACACTTAATAATATAATTAAATAATAAATTTTCTAATTGCTTGGACACCGTAAGTAGGAATTCCCTTAAGGTTAAAAATTAATAATTAAATAATAATTATCGGGCTTACTCTCCTGGATGGAGTGTGGAGACCCGAGCACACGGGAATACAGGCGAGAGTAAATTTTATAGTTATTGTGATGCATGGGTTGTGAGCGCGGTGCGAATATCGGGGTAAAACATCGAAATCACTTTATTATCATAATTGTGTAATATTTTATCATGTGGAAAGATTCGGACCTCGTGCGCACAAGGGCCATGAACCACATTGCGCGCACAGCCGAAGATGGGGGTCACGGGCAGGGATTGTGGTAAAGCCAATAGGTGGTGCCCTCGAAAAGGGATTGTCCTAGCAATCATGTCCCGGGATAGTTGAAGCCCCCAAGGAAAGCAAGTTGGGTGGTAGAGCTCCACCGTGAAAGACAAGAAACCCCTTATGATCATATGGGTAACTTTGTGCATGGTACGTGTCGGAGTATGCACGGTGAGAGAGTTGACCCTCTATATCGAAATAAAAGGCCCTATAGTAATGCCCGACCGGAGGCAGGATGAACAAAATATCCGGGGTTAACATTATGTGGGTTTAATTTTATTAATTGTAAAATGGTACTCTCGATAACCTAGTGACAGTAGGAATTGCATGCGAATGTAGACATTGCATGGACACTTAGGGCGTGTTTGAGAACTTAGTTGGATAACTAGGCTAATCAGTAAACAGTGTATAAATGCGGGCGTCATTAATTACCTAGGCAGTTAGCTAGTCACTAGCCATTTTTTTGGCTAATCTCCCAATTCATTTTGGGGGCTACTCATTCCCACGAGTAGGCTCTTCTGTAGGTTGGGAGACTCAGGGGTAGCCGTAGCACGAGGCCAACGGCGGAGTTAGGATGGCGGTGGAGTCATAGATTATAGTATGTCATGTAGTAGTCATTTTTCTTTTGGCAGTATAATTGTACTTTATTTGGCTTAGTGTATGCTATTAGTGGCAATGATATAACTATATTCCTTTTGGGTAGGTATCTCCTCAAGGCCCCAAGCTTAGGATAGCTCACAATAAAATATATATATTAAAGTGACCTAATTGACTAGCCCTGTAGATAGGACCTCTAAACCAGTGCCGTGTACCAGAGAGTGGGCGAGGCTACTCGGCTCGCCATCAGAGACTTGAGCCTCGTGCTCCCTTAAGAGGGACTTCTGTCAGCATGTGGGGCATCGACAGACCCTATATGCTAAGGGAAATACCCTAGTGAAGGTCGAGTTTGGTCATTTTCTCTTATCGACAACACTCTGTATCTCTTTACTTTTTTTTTTTAATCGAAAAATGTTTTTACAAAAATAAGTTTTAAAATTCCCCTTGTTCTCCCTGCTCCTTCTTCATCATTCTTGAGAGACTAGAAGCCTTGTGAGAAACCCTAATTGGAGTAGACAGTTGGCCAAACCCTAAAACCCTTGGTTTTTCTCAATTCACACCCCAGGGATCGGTTTCGGATTTCTGGGGCGTGACAGAGTCTTCCGAGATCATCTTCAAGTCATTAAGGCTGTAAGAAACTAGTACGTGCAAGAAACCCAAGCTCATTGGGGGGTATACAAACTTGGGCAGAATTGCCATGCATGAAGGGTGAGTTTGCCACGTCAGCCCTAGGATATGTAGCGCAGCCTGAGAGGAGTGGGAGGTGTGATCCCCTCAGTTAGACATCGTCGGTGGGAGGATGACCCACCCCCATCGGAATCTTCCCCATAAAATGTTGAATTCTGCACATGAATTCACTTTGATCATTTCTAGTTTGTTGCAATAAGAGATTCCATGTTCCTTGGTAGAAGGATGGCTTCAAGTGCACAAGGACTCCTGCATTTTGCTCTTTCTCAAGATGGAAGAGGGCTTCATCTCGCATCGTCGGCATCGAACAATTCTTGGAAACATGACCTATCCACAGGAATCACAATACCTTGGGGGTCTCTCATACTTCAACCGTGCGTCAATAGCTTTGCCGTCATTGTAGAGATCGACTCTACTTTTTCTAAGAGTCGTTTGTAGATGCTTAAGCGGCACTTGAACCAAGCAAAAAGACTCCATTGTTTTTTCGCTCCTAACTCGATCGGTTTTAGAATCCCAACTTCTTTGGCGATCAGACCAATTAACTAGCTTCTTTGGTTTTATATCCCCTAGGGATGTCAAAAGCTTGTTCTCCAGTTCCTCGAACTTATAATCTTTAGGTTGCAGATGATGAACACATCTAGATAGGATCAGTGCATCATGGTTGAAGCACCGTGGCCCTTTAATTCAAATTTTTTCAAGGCTATGTGGGGAATCAAATTCAAAGAGGTAGGAGGAATCAATGATCTAGCTCCACTTTGCCCATATTTGACCAAGCTTTTCTAATGGATTCTTTGAAGAAGGTTGCTTTGACGATCTGTGAGTACCTTTCCAGTAAGGGATGATTCAATAGCTCCATCTTTCCTCTTCTCCGAGTCCCCAAACGAGGTTGAAACCTCAATCTTGGTGTCTCTAAATTTTTCTAGGAGATCATCCACTGAGAGGTTTGCCATGGATACTGACTGAGGGGAAGGATGTGCAGTGAAACAAGGAGGAATAGAGGCCTAGGTGGGGAAAGGAAGAGCGTTTGGTGCACTAGGAGTTGTTGTTATAGAGCTGATAGGGCTAGACAAGCATTAGAAACAAGACAGCAACCTTAGTGAGCACATCCGCCGAATTATGTGCCTTCCTCTCAAAGACTATGACGTTATGGTCTTTTCAAATTTGCAGATGATGCATGATGCAGTTGGCCTATCTTGAAGAAGAGAGAAAATAATAATGGGAATCAGCAGAGCTGATAAGATTTTAGGGGTTCAACATATCATCAGGTGCATTGGGGAGAAGAGAATGGAGGTTGCGATGGACAGAAAAGAGTGGGGAGGAGAAGGTGCTGCGTTGATTTTTTTTTTTTGCTGGACTGGCCAGGCGATCAGAGGACAGGGTGCTAGGGCAAGGGCTCAATGAGTTCCATAGATCGAAATGGGGGAATCATTCAGCATCTGCTTTTTATTATGTCCATAATCCCATGAACATGACATCAATGGCCTGAATTCGCATATGCAAATGGGGTAGAACAGCCTAGCTTGAGGGAAAGTTCGCTTCACGGTGTCCATACCGGGAGTCGAACTTAGTGAAAATAAACAATGGGGACTTAGTGAACCCTCCCTGACCAGAGATCAGTTTAGTTTAATGCTATGTTTGGGAGCATGGAAAGAGGGATTCCCTTATTGGGGATTCAAAATCAGTGGAGAAAGATGTTCCCTTGAGAGATTTTGACTCTCTTTCTTCCGTTTGGATGGTTGGTGATTCCCTGAAGTAAGGAATCCTCACAGTTTTCTCATGTTTGGGTCATGAAAAAAAACGATCTAATGATGGAATTCCAATGATGGCCCATGAAATTCCAGGTATTTCTGGGGAAAATGAATCCTTCTACCCGCCAGATTTATTTCCTCCCAAAACTGATGTGGTAATTCATAACAGAAAAATGTACCATGCAAACTAGTGATTTTGAGTCAACGGGATTCCTCCTTATGGGAATTTCCCATTTCCATTCTTCCAAACACAACAAAAAGGACAAATAAATATTATGAACAAAAATACCCTCCACAGTATTTTAAATTTTTACCTGAATATATTACATCGTTTTCGTTAACGTACCTAACCAAACCTAACTGAACCTCCACTACCGGAGCTTCTCATCTGCACTGCTTGAGCGGATCGTCGTCGTCGAACTGAACATAAACCTAACCCTAAACTTAAGATCTATAGGTCATGGGATGAACTGTAGACGTTAAGATCCTAAACCGAACAGAACCTGGCCTCGTTCGTTCTCGTCTCCGAGCTACCAGTTCCAACTCGAGGTCGTGCCTGTCGCTGCAGTCGCCATCACCTCAACTCGAGCTTGAGAGAGACGGGAGAAGAGAGCATGTGAGATTATTTTTCGGTTTCAAAATCGGAGGACCTTAGACTAAAGGGATCTTACACGTGCCTGTTCATCGAAACCGATGGACCGCTCACACATTAACCCTATAAATAATTCATGCCTATGGTGGACATATATACACTCCACATGGGTTTGATCCATAAACCGTTCAATTTTAAGCTGTATCTACAGACCATTCGATCTTAAGACCCCATGTGATGGTCAAAGTCCATCGTCACCCATCAATGTCAACAAGTAAAATTAGGGTGTACAATATCAACCGATTGACCAAGCCCTCCCTATTAATGGGAAAGAGAATGGGAGCCATCGCTGGACCTTCTTCTTTTTTGGTAGTGTACCCCCCAAAACGGACGTTGATGGGGGGATGAGGCCCGTCGGAGGTGCCCCTATATATTCCATCCCTTCATCCCTTCCCCTTGGAAATATTTGGGGCTAACCCACGAGCCCCAACCCCCAACTCCATGGCTTCCCTTACATCCATCCTCTATCTGGGGGTGCTACTAACCTTTGCCTTCCACGTGGGCTCCACGTCACCGGATATTGCCACGTACATTGTCCACATGGACCTATCAGCCATGCCTCGAGCCTTCTCCAGCCACCACGGCTGGTACGCCGCTACCCTCGCCTCCGCCTCCGCCGCAGCCGCCGTAGACTCCTTGGAGACGAGCCCTTCCCTCCCCGACATCGTCTACGTTTACGACAACGCCATCCATGGATTCACCGCACGCCTCTCTTCCTTGCAGCTAGACCAGATGAAGAAGTTACACGGCTTCGTGTCGTGCTACCGCGACGTCCCGGTGAAGATGGACACAACGCACACATCCGATTTCCTCCACCTGAGCCCGAAGGCCGGGCTCTGGCCGGCGGGGCGGTACGGCGAGGACGTCATAATTGGGGTGATCGACACCGGGGTCTGGCCCGAGAGCGCGAGCTACAACGACCACGGCATGACGGACGTGCCGTCGAGATGGAAGGGCGCATGCGAGAATGGCACCGCATTCAGCTCGTCGGCGTGCAACCGGAAGCTCATCGGCGCCCGGAGCTTCAACAAGGGGTACCTCGCGGACAATCCCTACGCGAAGATCTGGATGAACTCCCCCCGCGACACCGAAGGCCACGGGACCCACACGTCGTCCACCGCCGGGGGGAGCTACGTGGCGGGGGCGTCGTTCTTCGGCTACGCTCCCGGCAAAGCGAGGGGGATGGCGCCAAGCGCTCGCCTCGCCATGTACAAGGTCTTCTGGGACGGTGGGTGTGTGGCGTCCGACGTCGTCGCCGCAGTCGATCAAGCAATATCCGACGGCGTCGACGTCCTCTCGATGTCCCTCAGCGTCGCGGGCCTCCCCCTGTACAAAGACCCGGTCGTAATGGCCGCCTTTACGGCCATGGAGAAGGGCATATTTGTTGCCACCTCGGCCGGCAACGATGGCCCGTTGTTGGGAAGCCTACACAATGGAGCCCCGTGGGTGCTCACCGTCGGCGCGAGCACCGTCGACCGTGAGTTCGCCGGCGTAGCCGTCCTTGGAGACGGTACTTCCATCGTCGGGAAATCCCTCTATGCTGGAAGCCCGTCTTCAACGGAAAAATTACCTCTGGTCTTCATGGGGACTTGCGAAAACACGACGTCCCTACTGAGGGTTCGTCGCAGGATAGTGGTGTGCCATGCGCAATACGCCCTTCAAGAGACGACACAGAATCTTAAAGCCGCCAGAGTTGCAGGAGGGATCTTCATATCGAATGACCCGGTCGTGGAGAGCTACGCCGCCGGTTTCACGTTTCCGGGGGCTATTGTAAGTCCCCAGGATGGCCGAACCATCTTACGTTACATCAACACTAGCTCGGACCCGAGAGCCACCTTGAGGTTCCGGGAGACCATCCTCGGCTCAAGGCCGGCGCCGGTGGTGGGCAGCTACTCCTCCAGAGGACCGTCGCCGAGCTGCCCGACGGTCCTGAAGCCCGACCTTGTCGCCCCGGGCGTCCACGTCCTGGCTTCCTGGCCGCAGAATACATCGGCGGGAACCGCCGGGGATCAGGATCTGTACAGCCCTTATATGATATTAACCGGGACGTCCATGTCCTGCCCCCACGCCGCAGGCGTTGCGGCGGTGCTCAAGGCCGCGCGCCCCGATTGGAGCCCCGCGGCCATCCGGTCCGCGATGATGACGACCGCGGCCCCGCTGGACAACACCCTCCGCCCCATCAAGGACATGTTCGACATCAAGAAGCCCGCCACGCCGCTGGCCATGGGGTCCGGCCACATCGAGCCCAACGCTGCGCTCCACCCCGGCCTCGTCTACGACGCGACCGCCGAGGACTACGTGCGGCTCCTCTGCGCCATGAACTTCACCGGGGATCAGATTCACATGATCACCAAGTCTCGTCCGGCCGACTGCTCCCACGCGTCGTTGGACATCAATTACCCATCATTCATCGCCTTCTTCGACAACCGGACGTCTGCGAGAGCCAAATCCACCCGGGAGTTCCGAAGGACGGTGACGAACGTCGGGGATGCGGCGACGGTGACTTACACAGCTAAGGTGGTGCCGCCGAAGGGTTTCTCGATCAGGGTCGTGCCGGAGACGTTGGTGTTCAGGGAGAAGTTGGAGAAGCAGAGGTTCACTCTGATTCTAGAGGGGCATATGGGGATGGGTCACAAGAATTTCTCAAAAGAATATATGGGAGTAGATCAGGGTGAGGTGGTTCACGGTTCATTAAGCTGGGTGGATGTTGGCGGGAAATACGTGGTGAGGAGCCCCATAGTAGCCACCACCTTCATCTTACCACCTTTGTGATTTTTTTATTTTTTGAAATATTTCAATCTTATCCCACGACCCATACTTTTCTTGATTAATTGTTTTTTGAGGAAATTAACTACGAACCATAATAACAGCTTGGATCGATGGACTTGTTGGGTATTCTACTCTATGAATACAATCAAACGATGACTAACAGAATGTAGAGATGAAACAAATCTAGTGCAAAAAGAAATTGAACAATCTAAAGGGGTTTAGCATGCAAGGTTTGAACACAACAATCAAACAAGGTTTAGGTTGTCCTAAGGTTGTCTACAGATATGGCAAAGAGGTGGAAGAAGGAAGAAGAACAAGGTACTTAGCAGTTGTCGAGGCTTGTGCTAGCACAATGCCCTGAAAGCTATTTCGCCGCCTCGGTAGGTGCTTCAAGGCCTCCGACGAACGCTCCCCAGGGTACAACGACTGGACTCCTCTTCAGCACCGAAGGGAACCCCTTTTGGACTCTCAGCGTACTCCAGACACTCCAGACAAGAGAAAACGAGAAAGAAAAGAGAAAGTGGAGAGAGCTCTTAGCTTGGTGTATCTCTGGCTTCACCGGACCCTCTCTTATATAGAGGTCCTTAGCCATAACGTCCCCACACTCTCAGCCATTGCATGCAACGCACTGATGAGCATTCACTGCTCTGTCAAGTGAAACGGTTGCATGTGACAGTGCAGAGGTCCAGGTTCAATGAACCTAGCTCAGCCTCGTGAATAGTGTAACGAAAGAAATAAATCTCCATTAAACATTAAAAAATTAAAACTCAGTGTAAAACAAGGCCCGAAGCCCGAAGACCATTCGCGTCCACGCGGCTCGCGAGCCGCGGCCCGGCTCGGCTCGGCGCGCGCGCGCGCGTGTGTGGTGGGCTATGGCCTGGCTCTTGGGAAGCTACAAAGCCCAATGAAAGGAGTTCCATTAAAAACGCATTAAAAGATCTCCCCACGGGCAATATGGGACTAAACCAAAAACCGGTTTTTTCATTATTCTATCAAAACCAATTTTTGTAACAATCCCCCACAATAATGAAAATATCGAAAACCAAATCGAAAGAAGTAGTCTGGAGTACTTATAAAAGTATGTATAGACATAAGGTGTCTTTCGACTTGAACCTTTGCTTAGTGTAGACTGCAGGACCTACTAGCTGACAGTGAACTTACGTCTTGAACTGTACAGCTATATATTGTAAGTCTAGTCGACAAGTCTCACCCATACTTTCATATACATCATAGAGTCCCATGCGGTTGTGCTCTTTATGGCCATGAGCCTTCCCCAGTTTTCTTGAGTGTTCTAGAGAATTAGCCTCAATTCTCATAGAAACGGCCACACTTCTACACTCATATAGGTGCTTACTATCAAGAGTGCTCTGTATCTATACACCCCACTGGTATGCCAGCTATAGTTAGCATTAAGAGTCTAAAACTCAGCCTCTCAGCGATACAGAATGTACTATCACATCATAGGGAGGGGAGAATTTGATAGCACCCCCACAAATCCCTCGAATAACTTGTTTTCCCATTGAACCTCGATTTTGGGATCTCCAATCACGTAGGTTGGGTTACCGTTATCGGAGACTTATTCGTTTATAGGCCTCAGCCCCATCCCCCTCGATGTACTTAGAACTAACTCTCTAGCTAGTCCTTTAGTTAAGGGATCTGCTAAATTATCTTTTGACCTAATATAGTCAATAGTAATTATCCCATCTTTCAACATCTGTCGAACAGTGTTATGTCTACGACGAATATGTCGTGACTTTCCATTATAGGAGTTATTCCTGGCCCTCATTATAGCTGCTTGGCTATCACAATGAATTGGGACAGCAGGAATAGGCTTTGGCCAAAAAGGAATATCCATAATGAGATTCCTTAGCCATTCACCCTCTTCACTAGCTTTATCTAGTGCTATGAACTCCGACTCCATAGTGGATCGGGCAATGCATGTTTGTTTGGATGATTTCCAACAAATTGCACCCCCTCCAAGGGTAAACACATACCCACTAGTGGATTTGGTTCCTGAGGAATCCGCAATCCAATTAGCATCGCTGTATCCTTCTAGGACAGCTGGATACCTACTATAGAAAATGCCATAATCTAATGTATGTTTTAAGTACCTTAGAACTCGGATTAGAGCATCCCAATGCTCTTGGTTAGGGTTAATAGTGTATCTACTAAGTCTACCTATCGCATAGGCAATATCGGGTCTCGTGCAGTTCATGATATACATGAGACTGCCAATTACCCTAGAATATTCTAGTTGTGATACACTAGGCCCTAAATTCTTCTTCAGGTGTACTGAAGGATCATATGGCGTTCTAGCAGGTAAACAATCAATATGACCGAACTTCCTAAGCACTTTCTCGATATAGTGAGATTGAGATAGAGTTATGCCATTGGAATCTCTCTTAATTTTGATTCCAAGAATGACATCTGCAGCTCCTAAGTCTTTCATATCAAAGTGCCTACTCAGGAAGTCCTTGGTCTTGACCACTACTTCTAAGTTGGTTCCAAAGATCAACATATCATCTACATAGAGACATATGACCACACAAGTCAAGTTATTGACCTTAGTGTAGATACATTTATCTGATTCATTAATTCTGAAACCACTTGAAGTTAACACATGGTCAAACTTCTCGTGCCATTGTTTTGGAGCCTGTTTGAGACCATAAAGAGATTTCTTTAGTCTACAAACCTTCTGCTCTAAACCTTGCACTACGAAGCCTTCTGGCTGATCCATATAGATCTCTTCCTCTAATTCACCATTCAGGAATGCAGTATTTACATCCATCTGGTGAATCACAAGGCTATGGATAGCAGCTATGGCTATAAGCACCCTAATGGATGTAATCCGGGTCACAGGAGAGTAAGTATCAAAGAAGTCCACTCCCTCTCGTTGCCTATAGCCCTTTGCTACTAACCTAGCCTTATATCTCTCTATAGATCCATCTGCCCTAAGCTTCTTCTTGAATATCCATTTACACCCAACAGTTTTGCAACCAGGAGGAAGCTCCACTAACTCCCAGGTGTTGTTGGATGTTATGGATTCAAGTTCACTGTTTACAGCTTCCTTCCAAAAGATGGAGTCAGCTGAGGTCATGGCTTCATTATAACTAGTTGGATCCTCTTCCACTAGATATGTAATGAAGTCAGGCCCAAATGAAGTACCAGTCCTAGCTCGCTTGCTCCTTCTAGGTTCGATCTCTTCATTATCTGAAGAGTCATCCCTCTGTCTAGGAGCAGGCCTCTCAAGCGTACTGGGCTCTTGAGGTTTTTCAGACCTCTCTCTATAAGGAAACCGATTTTCAAAAAATTCGGCATCCCTAGACTCGATGATGGTATTATCATCTATGTACGGGTTTTCAGAATGGATTACTAAAAACCTATACGCACTACTGTTCTGGGCATATCCTATGAATACAGAGTCAACTGTTTTAGGACCTAGCTTGGTCCTCTTAGGGTTAGGTATGGATACCTTCGCTAAACAACCCCACACTTTGAGGTATTTATAGGATGGCTTCCTACCTCTCAGAATCTCATAAGGAGTCTGCTCAGATTCCTTAAATGGGATTCTATTAAGAACATGTGCTGCTGAGAGCACAGCTTCCCCCCACAGGTTCGTAGGTACCCCTGAACTGATCATCATGGCATTGACCATGTCCTTTAAGGTCCTGTTCTTCCTCTCAGCTACTCCATTAGACTGAGGGGAATATGGAGCAGTGGTCTGATGAATTATACCGTTGTCTTCACAAAATTTAGTGAATTCTCCGGACTCATATTCACCTCCTCTGTCCGACCTAAGGACTTTGATCCTCTTCCCTAACTGGTTTTCTATCTCAGACTTATAGGATTTAAACTTGGACAAGCTCTCGTCCTTACTCTTAAGGAGAAAGATTGAACAATGTCTGGAACAATCATCAATAAATGTGATGAAGTACTTGTTCCCTCCTCTCGTAGTGTAACCTTTAAGGTCGCACACGTCTGAGTGGATCAAGTCTAGGGTTTCTAGACTACGCTCTACACTCTTAAAAGGTTTCTTGGCATATTTAGCCTCTACGCATATGCCACACTTTCCATTTGAGGATGGAACACATTTAGGTACACTACCTAAGTTAACTAACCTTTTAAGGGTTTTAGAGTTAACGTGTCCTAGTCTAGCATGCCACAGATCAAAAGAATCACACAAGTAAGCAGAAGAAGATATTTTATTATCATTATTGAAAGAGGTTACATTGAGCTTAAATAAGCCTTCATCAAGATAACCCTTTCCCACAAAAGACCCTCCCTTAGTCAGGACAAATTTGTCCGACTCAAATACAAGCTTGTAGCCCTTCTTGCTCAGCATTGCTCCGGAGACCAGATTCTTCCGGATGTCTGGGACGTGAAGCACCTCCTTCAGAGTCAGAAGATTTCCAGAGGTGAACTTCAGAGTCACATTCCCTTTCCCAGCAACTTGAGCAACTGAGGAGTTCCCCATGTACAGCGACTCGCGTTCTTCTGCAGGTGTGTAGGTGGAGAAGCAGCTCTTCGACCCACATATATGTCGGGTAGCTCCCGTATCCACCCACCAGTCTGCAAGGTTGCTGACTAGGTTGACCTCCGTCACCACTGCCGAGAAGTAGCCGCTCTGTGCCACGTTCGCCTCGGACTTGTTCTTCGGCCGATTAGCTGCATTGAAGCGGCACTCCTTAGCCAGGTGACCTGGCTTGCCACAAACGAAGCAGTCTCCCCTCGGCTTCTTTTTGAACTGGGGCTTGGATTGCTTGTTCTTCTCCCAGGGCTTAGGAGCGAGAGCCTTCTTTTTGGAAGACTTCCCATCCACGAGGTTGGCCTTTCCTTTCATCATAGAGGCTCGCTCCCTTTGCTCAGACACTCGATTGTCCTCCTCTATACGGATTCGGACAACAAGGTCTTCCAGGGTCATCTCCTTCCTCTTGTGCTTCAAACTGTTCTTATATTCCTTCCACGAGGGAGGCAACTTCTCTATGATAGTTGCAACTTGGAATCCCTCGCAGATTTTGTACCCCTCAGCAATGACCTCATGGATGATAATCTGTATCTCTTCAAGTTGGGAGACTACAGATTTCCCATCTTCCATTTTGAACTCCAGCAGCTTCCGGACCACAAATTTCTTCGACCCGGCGTCCTCTGTGGCGTACTTCTTCTCTAAGGAGTTCCACAGGTCTTTTGCGGACTTGCAGGTGAAGTAAACATCATATAGGTCGGGGACAAGGCAGTTGAGGATATAGTTCCTACACAGATAATCCTGCCTCTCCCAGGAGTCTAAGTCGGTTTGGTTAGATGAGCCATCATCCTTAGAGATAAGGGTAGGCTTCTCGGAAGAGATAAGGTCGACAACCTTAAGGACAGTCAGATAGAACCTAAGTTTCATCTGCCATCTCTTAAAGTTCTTCCCATCGAATGGTTCAGGTTTCTCACTAGACTTGCTAGGTTTCCTCTCCATCTCAGTAGTCATCTAGGAAGAGTTCCTTTTGAATTTTTAAAAATTTGACGGCCAGGTCAGCTCCAGGAAGGAGGTGGAGCACTTGGCTCGCTTAAGTACCAAGCTTCCTAGGGCAATTTAATGCCGGTTTGTCAAGCTTTCCTCGACACCGTCAAACTTATGAAAAATCAAAGGAATTCTAACAGGTAACAAGAGACTAGATCTAAACACTCTCGTATTGGATCTAGATCTAATCGGAATAGAATAGAACAAAGAAAATAGCTTTCAGTTGTTGGGTATTCTACTCTATGAATACAATCAAACGATGACTAACAGAATGTAGAGATGAAACAAATCTAGTGCAAAAAGAAATTGAACAATCTAAAGGGGTTTAGCATGCAAGGTTTGAACACAACAATCAAACAAGGTTTAGGTTGTCCTAAGGTTGTCTACAGATATGGCAAAGAGGTGGAAGAAGGAAGAAGAACAAGGTACTTAGCAGTTGTCGAGGCTTGTGCTAGCACAATGCCCTGAAAGCTATTTCGCCGCCTCGGTAGGTGCTTCAAGGCCTCCGACGAACGCTCCCCAGGGTACAACGACTGGACTCCTCTTCAGCACCGAAGGGAACCCCTTTTGGACTCTCAGCGTACTCCAGACACTCCAGACAAGAGAAAACGAGAAAGAAAAGAGAAAGTGGAGAGAGCTCTTAGCTTGGTGTATCTCTGGCTTCACCGGACCCTCTCTTATATAGAGGTCCTTAGCCATAACGTCCCCACACTCTCAGCCATTGCATGCAACGCACTGATGAGCATTCACTGCTCTGTCAAGTGAAACGGTTGCATGTGACAGTGCAGAGGTCCAGGTTCAATGAACCTAGCTCAGCCTCGTGAATAGTGTAACGGAAGAAATAAATCTCTATTAAACATTAAAATATTAAAACTCAGTGTAAAACAAGGCCCGAAGCCCGAAGACCATTCGCGTCCACGCGGCTCGCGAGCCGCGGCCTCGGCCCGTGCCCGGCTCGGCTCGGCGCGCGCGCGCGTGTGTGGTGGGCTATGGCCTGGCTCTTGGGAAGCTACAAAGCCCAATGAAAGGAGTTCCATTAAAAACGCATTAAAAGATCTCCCCACGGGCAATATGGGACTAAAACAAAAACCGGTTTTTTCATTATTCTATCAAAACCAATTTTTGTAACACGTATTCGACGTCTAGCCTCTAGCTCTTCGATCCCTTGGACCACCTCCCTCGTCGCCAATGACCGCGTCTTATCTTCCAGGTAACTAGTCTTCCTCCTCGGCTAGGTAGCCACGGCCGTCGTCGGCAACTCTAAACCGGCCAACCCCACCGTCGCCGGAAGTGGAGGAGAAGAAGCGTGGCCGGGACCCCTGCCTCAGTTTGGTCAACGAGTAACTTCGGGTGATGGTGTACGTTGGGGATGGAGGCGTCTGGGGCATACGTTTCTGTGAATGGTGCTTAGTGAAAGTCACCATAATCGTATAGTGGGAGCTTAGTGAACGCCATATTTTTTTTTTTTGAAAGGTACTAGAACAATTTTATTAAAACCAAAAGAGAGTTACAGTTCACGGCTTCACTCTGGATGAGCAAGCAGTTCGAGATACAATGCTACACAAAAGAGCAAGCACACTATCCAACACAAACTATGGCAAACTAGTGGCAAATGATCCTATCTCTCTTCCCATTCTACCTCCCTGAGTGGCGAACCCCTCGATTTTGAATGCTAGGGCTATACTACAAACTCGTAGTCTTACAAACGGAAGACATCTGCTTCCAAGCTTGAAGTTGCCTCACCTCCCACGATTTTGGGTGCCTCCGCTTCACTCTATGCCGGCTTGCAGAATGATCCACCGTCACAAGCTGATTCTGTAACTGTACCAGCTCCAAGAACCATCCCACCCATAGCAGCTGCATCATCACTATCAGCACTACCGAATGCCTCAACTGCAGAAATAAACAGCCTGCGTAACATCAGGTTTATCGCTGCCATCAGCAACAGTACTGCCATCCCCAACTAGCATAACATTAACAGTTCCAGCATCGTTTACATCCGTGTATCACCAGCAAGTGTAGAGCCAATCATGTGTGAAACATTAGTCTGCACATTCTGCAAAGATCCTCCCTAGCAGCACCCAGAGAATGCGTAACATCTACCACAGAAACCACTCACTATGTGCTTAACATCATCCACTGCAGCTACCACTGTATGTGAAAAACCAACAAGCTCTGAATCATCTATAGCAATCCTATGGCTCGATCCTTCAGCATTAATCTCATCAGAAGGACAAAGACTACTCCGATCTAATCCTCCACTTCCTGATATCAGATATATCCTTCTCGTTAGCTCTATGAATCTCCACGGTACTAAAAAGGCTTGTTAGGTCTTGAATGATGCATTTCTTCACCTCCATTGCCGTTCTCTGAGCTCCTTCGAATATTCTCTTGTTTCTTTCACTCCACAAAAGGTGCACAATACAAGCAAGAGCTGATCTCGTTAATCTACTCTTGAATCGAACCGAGCAGCCCATCCTCGAGAGCCTGTTAATCTACTGTTGAAGTGAACGTCATATTGGCTGTACAGAAGGAGCATCGCTCTTCAAGTTATCCTCTCCACTTGAGTTCGCAAGTTGTTGGGCGCCGTCCGAAGCACTCACCCTAGAAAAAAAAAAAAGGAATTGAGTGATAATCACTTTTCTGGGATGAGTGCATCAGACAAATCCCCACAGCTGGTAAAGGCACCTTCTAATTGCACCCATAAAAATGATGATGGCTCCTCGATTTTCTTAGCCCTTTACCCATGTTGTTGGATTTGTAATGACACCCTTACTGACTCCAAAATGCCCCCCACCTTAACCTCCAGCCAACCCTTCCCCCTCTACCCTAGCCTCGTAACCCTTGCCAGTCTGCTGCCGTCGCCTGCTTCGTACTTCTTCATCCATCCACCCCCCCCTTTTCCCACCTGAATCCTATTATCTTCCACCAAACTGCCGCTTTCCGACATCAACCCGCCTCCTTCCACCACTAACCCATCCCCTCCGCGTTCATGTTCCTCCTTCTTCCTCCTCCTCCTCTTCCCTTTTGGACCCTAAAACCTATCCCGATTGGTGCACACGGTCCAACATTGCCATTGCAATGTTGGTTGGCATTAATTGATAGATGTAAATTGCATTTCCATGGCAATGTTGGCATGTGGCCCCCAACATATTTGGGATGAAGGTCAAGATTCAAACAAGGAAGAAGAGGAGGTGGAGGAGAAGGTTCGAGGAAGAGGAAAGAGGACGAGGAAGAGGAATATATGCTGTGAAGGGGCTGGGTTGACATTGGAAAGGGGCGGCGCGGTGAGGCGAAGGCGGAGGGGGTGGGGGAAGGGTTGGATGGCTGAGGTAAGGGATGGACAGAGAAGAGGGGAGGAGAAGAGGATGCCTCAAATATTTTGGTACATTCAATCTAATGTAAAAAATAAACCAAAGACATTGGCACAAATGGTAGATCCAACGGGCAATATAAACAACCTATGGATGTGGCAGCCAAACACGCTGAACGGATCTCAACGACTAGGCTACGTATCAGAACCAAAATTGGGTTTGAAAATATCAACGATTTGACCAAGCCCTCCCTACTAATGGGAAAAAGAAATGGGGGCATCGTTGGAGATTGTTTTTTCCGGTAGTTTCTTTCCCGCCAAATCTTATATATTACATCCCCTCGTGGGGCTTTCCGACAAGCCCCAACCCCATGGCTTCCCTTACATCCATCCTCGTTCTGGGGATGCTACTGACCTTTGCCTTCCACGTGGGCTCCACGTCACCGGATATTGCCACGTACATTGTCCACATGGACCTATCAGCCATGCCTCGAGCCTTCTCCAGCCACCACGGCTGGTACACCGCCACCCTCGCCTCCGCCGCCGCCGCCCTCCCCTCGGATGCCAACCCTTCCCTCCCCGACATCGTCTACGTTTACGACAACGCCATCCATGGATTCAGCGCACGCCTCTCTTCCTTGCAGCTGGACCAGCTGAAGAAGTCACACGGCTACGTGTCGTGCTACCGCGACGTCCGGGTGAGGATGGACACAACGCACACCTCCCATTTCCTGCACCTCAGCCCGAAGGCCGGGCTCTGGCCGGCGGGGAAGTTCGGCGAGGACGTCATAATTGGGATGATCGACACCGGGGTCTGGCCCGAGAGCGCGAGCTACAACGACCACGGCATGACGGACGTGCCGTCCAGATGGAAGGGCGCATGCGAGGTTGGCACCGGATTCAGCTCGTCGGCGTGCAACCGGAAGCTGATCGGTGCCCGGAGCTTCAACAAGGGGTTCCTCGCCGACAATCCCTTCTCGAACATGTCGATGAACTCCCCCCGCGACACCGACGGCCACGGGACCCACACGTCGTCCACGGCTGCGGGGAGGTACGTGCGGAGGGCGTCGTTCTTCGGCTACGCCCCCGGTAGAGCGAGGGGGATGGCGCCGCGCGCTCGCCTCGCCATGTACAAGGTCCTCTGGCCGGAAGGAGGTTACTCCTCCGACACCCTCGCCGGAATCGATCGAGCAATATCCGACGGCGTCGACGTCCTCTCGATGTCTTTGGGCCTCAACGACGGCCTCCCCCTGTACAGTGACCCGATCGCGATGGCAGCCTATACGGCCATGGAGAAGGGCATATTTGTTGCCACCTCGTCCGGCAACGACGGCCCATTCTTGGGGAGCCTACACAATGGGATCCCGTGGGTGCTCACTGTAGGCGCGAGCAGCATTGGCCGTAGGTTCGCCGGCGTGGCCGTACTCGGAGACGGGACATCCATCGTCGGGCAATCCCTCTACGCTGGAAGCCCGTCTTCACTGGCAAAGCTGCCTCTAGTTTACATGGGGCCTTGCAACGACCCAGCATCTCTAGCTAGGGTTCGTCACAAGATAGTGGTGTGCGATGATCAAAGCTCCCTACTTTATGCGATTTTGAACCTTAAAACTGCCGGAGTTGAAGGAGGGATCTTCATATCGAGGTACGAACCGATCGTGGATGACTACATCCATTTCACGTTTCCAGGGGCTATTATTGGCGACCGGGATGGCCGAACCATCTTAGGTTACATCAAGAGGAGCAAGCACCCGAGAGCTACCTTGAGGTTCCGGGAGACCATCCTCGGCTTAAAGCCGGCGCCGGTGGTGGCCACCACTTCCTCCAGAGGACCGTCGCCGAGCTGCCCGACGGTCCTGAAGCCCGACCTGGTGGCCCCGGGCGACCTCATCCTGGCGTCCTGGGCGCAGAACTCATCGGTAGGGATCGCCGGAGATCATCAGCTGTACAGCCCTTTTAATATAATATCCGGGACGTCCATGTCCTGCCCCCACGCCGCAGGCGTGGCGGCGCTGCTGAAGGCCGCGCGCCCCCATTGGAGCCCCGCGGCCATACGGTCCGCCATGATGACGACCGCGTCCCCGCTGGACAACACCCGGCGCCCCATCAAGGACTTGAGCTTCGACAACCAGCCCGCCACACCGCTGGCCATGGGGTCCGGCCACATCGAGCCCAACGCGGCGCTCCACCCGGGCCTTGTCTACGACGCAACCGCCGAGGACTACGTGAGGCTCCTCTGCGCCTTGAACTTCACCGGGAAGCAGATTCACATGATCACCAAGTCCCGTCCGGTCGACTGCTCCCACGCGTCGTTGGACCTCAATTACCCATCATTCATCGCCTTCTTCGACAACCACCCGACGTCCACGAGAGGCAAATCCACCCAGGTGTTCCGAAGGACGGTGACGAACGTCGGGGATGCGGCGACGGTGACTTACACGGCTAAGGTGGTGTCGCCAGCGGGCTTCTCGATCAGAGTGGAGCCGGAGACGTTGGTGTTCCGGAAGAAGTTGGAGAAGCAGAGCTTCACTCTGATCCTAGAGGGGGATATGGGGATGGATCAGGGCGAGGTGGTTCACGGTTCATTAAGCTGGGTGGAACATGGCGGGAAATATGTGGTGAGGAGTCCTATAGTGGCCACCACCTTCGTCGTACAACCTTTGTGATTCTTTTCCCTTCATTTAATAACAAAATAGTCATTTTCTGAGGATTTTTTTAACTGTCAAGAAATTCATTACTGGATTGTTTTTTTAAGGTTAAATTCCGTCAGCTACGCCATTGTCAAAAAATAAAAATAAAAATAATTGACGATGTCAGAACAGATAACTATTTATTATTACTTGATGGTTTTTTACTTTTTTTGTAGGAAAAAAATATGAGCTAGGTTTTCTATGAAACCGTACGTCAAGTATAAGAAGTATTATTGATGGTGTATTTGTGTAAAAAACAATTAAGTAATACTGAAATACCTGATGGTTACATAAAAAACAATCAACTATATATACTCTCACTTCCTTGACGGTTTCATATATTTTTATAGCCAAAAGATAATTAAACTTGACGATTCTCAACAAAACTGGCAAGTATTGTGAAGATTAATACTTGACGGTATTGTAGAATCCCATCAACTGTAAGTTATCATAGTTGACAGTTTTTGTAAACTATCGAGTATTTCATTCAAAAAAATGGAATTGTTGATAATTTACTTAAAAACAATATTCGCCTATATTCCTTAGTTTTCGAAAAACCCTCTGGTATTTTTTACAATAATTGATAGTTTCTTGATACACATGCATGTAGAACAGCTTCAACGTCCGGGTGCACTTCATAAAAAAGAATTTAATACAGATTGAAACTATACTACATAGAACAATTGGTCAATTCATTAAAGAGATTGATGTCTCATACAAAACACTCCAAACTACTACCTATAACACGAACTTCTGAATTTTAGTAATTCGTACGAGAACTTTTCAATTGAAAATAGGTTAAGTGTACCTGGAGGGGAGCTAAAATAACTATGAAATAAAGAGAGCCTAGCTAGTAGAAGATGTTTATCATCCTTCATTATTTTTTAACCACAAGATCTCAAGATGTCATGAGATCTACAAAGCAGTGAGCCAGCGAACCTCTCTCACAGAGAGGTAAATTCCAAGCTCCTCTTTGTCACACATCCTATCATTATGTTGGGTCTTCTTGTTCCCTTTATAATATCCATTGCCATTGATCTCCTTACCGATGACCTGCAGCTTGGGTTCGATCTTGCGCACATCCTAGTTCGTATTTAGGCTCGACATATTGATGTGGCAACTTTGAGATCGGGTACTTGTGTTTCCCCAATAACCTTCATATTCTTAACATCAAGCATCATTTGAGTGATGATGATGTTGGAAATAATTCTATGGCAGAGGCCCACAACGGAAGCAAAGGGTAGATTCGAAGACCATGGGTGGTTTGCGTTACATATTAAAAAATTTATTGAAACGTTCTACACGTGAGTGCATGAATCTAGAATAACAACTACACGACCTCCTAACGTCAATCTAGTGAAAAGAATAATCTAGCATGCATGCATATTCTATCTTCACACTAGATCTACATATTAGAAAACATACCTCCGTACGGATTCTTTCACTGTGACAAATTTCTTCTTTGTCGATGGGATAGGCTTGGATCTGCTCTAAGAGTTTCGTTGCAACGACTATAACTTTTAATCCCGAGCTCTGATTGGGTTGAAATATGAACTGTAGGTAGAGGACTTCGAGGTGCAACTTTTTTGGATCTAGTTTGAGGCGTTTGTAATTTTGTACCTCCCACAACAATAAAAACATTGTTGATCTTCTGTGTAAAATCTAGATAGCGGAATATTACGAGAAGCGTCTTCTACTTTACCCGATCTCACATGATGCACGACACACCAACAAAGGGTCTCTGAGTGCCCCCTTACATTAGCGACCAAGAGAGAGGCGAGAGATGGAGAGGCGAGGAGTCTAGGGCAACCATTAGGGTCGGCCCCCCTTTCTCCCCTTGCTCCTTTATGAGGTCGGCCACTCCCTTTTGATTAGGATCCTAGTGGATAGGGATGGCCTCCTTAAATCTCTCCTTATATCTCTATCTCTTCGTAGCTTTTAGGACTTGCAAAGAAGTCAAACCCCCTATCTTAATTATCCCTTATGGCTGACCCCTACATTGGAGGTAGCAACCTCCTAATAACTAGGGGCTGGCCTTGACTTAGTCTCCCAACATGTAGGGTAGGTCCCTCTAGTCCATAATGACTCTTAGTTTTACCAAAACACCCCTATAGTACTAGTTTATCGTCCCACGTGTGAGAGAACTCGCATGACACACATAAGTGGGGCGCACTAGTAATTTAACTATTAACTAGGGTGCCCATAGTAAACACATAGGTTGCCCTCTAGTAAAGTCAACTAGTCAACTCATAATATGTCCCGGTGCTTCGCACCCATGTGACAGAGTCCACTTATGGTA